>OZ026527.1:27169777-27769777 GCA_964019695.1 Loripinus fragilis
GGCTTAGGTCTGGGTAAATCGGACGGTGAATAATGGTATATCTTAAGACATAAGACCAATTTTATTTAAAGTCGGAGAGTATAAACAGAGATAACATTAGCTATGTATAGCTATTTACCGTCTAAAGTAAAGACAGTCAGCTTAGGTCCGAGTAAATTACAGCATACATTGTATTTATGGACACAGTCCACAGGCTATCGGAGGCTGTACCTATGCGACCGTTTTTTCGAGCAAAAAAATGGCGGACATTGTAGGATGCACCGCACCAGAGTGAGAAATATGCGAGGTAAACACATATTTTGTCGATTTGATTTAACAGATTGAATGCGCGTTCCGCTTCCAATATAGAATTTTTCTTGAAATGTGTCTGGATTTCCGTTTATACATGTTTTATTTTGCTGTTATGAATAAAAATGCTGCTGAAACGGCTGTTGCTCAGTAAAATTTGCCTTGGTTTGGGCCATTGAATTCACATTTTCGTCAAGATAAGATGATTTTTACTTCATATTTTCTTCATGTTAAACCTGTGGCACGAAGAGAAAAGTAAATGTCCCAAACATAATGATTCTTCTAAACTTTACCCCAGTTTTATGGCCATTTACAGACTGTACACACACCAAAAATTCCACTTACGGGGCGTATAAACTGTAGCGTTTTTCGAGCTGAGGTGGATGGGTATTTCGAATTATGCAACGCTTCTGGATGAGTATTCTGAGCATAATAACTGTACGAGTAGTTCGAGTAGCAAAGCCTTTGCGATTCTGAGTCATACCATGTCTATCTAGGGAGGCAATCAGCAGAATAACAAACAGCAAACTACGCTACTTCTACTGTTTTAAGCAGAATCAAGACTAGATATCAGTTCTCTGACAAATATTATATTGTAATTTTATGGAATATCCCAATTCTTATTCATTTATTGATGATATAATAAACAAAGGCCTGATATAAATTCAATTAAGACACATATTAGCTATTGTACCTCACTTTTATTGGACTTACACATGGCGTATGTCTATAAAGCCATCATGACATTGTCTGTGCAAAATATGTTTATATCATCAAACATAAAAACATTACTCATTGAAGGTATGATGGAAAAATATGGTATGCCTACAATCATCTGACTTGGTATTTAAACAGAATGCTTGTCATCTTGACAAACTACATCTAAAATAAAGTATATATCTAGCTATGGGATGACATCAGTCTAGCTCCATGTATCCTTCAAATGTTTGCCTATTATTAATTAATCAGGTAAACAAAATACATTTTTTAAAATCAACAACTGATCTTGGTGCCTAGAAATGTTGTAGAAGGCTAGTCCAATTATTGATGATTCAGTAGTTAAACGCAACAGTAAAAATATTCTCTAATTGTCAGGGAAAATGTTCTATCAATCTTCTACACTGACAATGATCACATTCAATCGTTATTCGAACATAAGTTTATCTACCTATTACATCAAATCTAGCCTGGCTCCAAGCTGCCAAATATGTGTATAGTAAAACATGCATATCTTTACATAGCGTTCAATCTTCAAATGGCTGAGTTTGTGTAGCACAAAGAGAGAAGTAACTATTACAAGAAAAAAAGAGAATAGGTTATAGGACATGATATCTATTGGCAAATATGGAACATACGATGGGAGTCAGTCAACATCAAATCATCCATTAAATTTATACTAATCATCAGTTATTTTCCAACCATATGTCATTGAGCATAATGCAAATCTGTTGATGAACTGTGTTCAAAAGTATCAAGTAACTGGCTTCAATTCTGTCATCAAATTTTCAGGTCTGAGACTCAAAATCTGCTATTTTAATTTAGGAACTAAATATTTAAAATTCAATTCACAAACTTTTCATGCCTGAAAAGGTTTGACTTCATAAAGAGTTAGGACTAGCCTTCTACAACATTTCTTGGCACGTCGTATGATCAAATTGTGGTATCAGTTTTTCAGTGCAGGTGTTTTGTACAACTACCCCACGTTTTACTATTAAAACAAAATTGTGGCATTAAAAAAGTATCAAGATGATATATATAGTCTTTCTAAACTGCAAACTAGTCTAGCGTTAAAATGCAAATAAGAGTGCTAGAAAACACGTTTGTGGGCACTTTTGCGGCATGAAGGGCAACAGTGCCTAAGTTACTGAGGGACATGTCCTCTTTCATTTTTTGCCTGTTGCCCAAACCAAAGATCATTATTAAGGTCAATATATCAGGTCAAAGGTCAATAGGTGCAAAATGATGCATAACGCATTAAACACAGTACTAAAACATCAAAGACACTGGCATTTTGCTGCAAATAATTTTAAATAACTAAAATACTGATGTCTAGTTCGATCAATCGTTGAAATTTTATCATCTGCGATCACAAACACAGCTGTCTGTTTGTCTGTATGTATGTACAGGTACTGCATAGTGCCTGGATTGGTTATGTACATTTGTGATAGTTATCACTTTTTCGCAAAAAACACATAATAAAAGTCTTTATAATTCATTCTAACTTTTTTTGAATGAAATATAAAGCTGTCTTGGAAATACAATACTGTGCACTGATCAGTCTGCCCTTGGTGCGCTGTATTTATTGACATCGGCTGCGCATCTGATGTGATTAGCACCGAGCACCAAATGTATCTTTTACACACAGAAAACGAAACTAATTACACTTTTTGTGTGACTTTCTGCGACATCACAAATACAGCTTAATCAATTAAAATCAGTCAATATCATCTTTTATTAAAAATAAGGAGGAAGGCAAAGATCAGGAATCGATACAATCAAGTACCACACCTGACCCACGTGACCCAATAGGAAAGTGACAAAAACACCAGACACCATCACATTCAAGAGAGCCAAGGGGTCAGCTCTTCCCCAACAGGTGACCACAAGGTTGCAACATACAGACATCTAGTATTGGCAAAGACAAACAAAAATAACAAATAACGGAAAAAGATCCACAAAAGAAACACCGCCTTGGAACAGTCAGTAAGAAAATTGCTTGAGGGCTTAAACTAGTTTTACGGTACCAACCTCGTCATTAATTATGTAATGGACTATGACACATAGATGTTTGGTTTGCATGAAAGGCCCCATACTTATCCATGAATCATCTCCTGAATACTGGAGTAAAATAAAACCAACAATTAAACCCTGGAGAAACCGACAACAGACGCAGCACCAGGTCCCTACCATATCATCTATAGATTCCTTTAAGTCAGAACCTTTATAGTCTGAGGTCCGACCCACAAAAGCAAGATTATTTATTTCTTGTTTGAAATGGCCTGCAAAAGGCACGTGCCTGCAGCTTGTTTGATGAGCAGATGTGCATCATTTGTCAACATGGGTTAAAAGCAAGAAGGTGTCTGGTCTTTGCGAGGATTGGTGTGACAAGCTGCTACAAGCAGCATCTGACCGATGGGAGTGCTGTGACTACGGCAACATAGATGTAATTGACATATTAAGATTGGTAGACCTCAAACACCTTAATTGCGAAGGAAAAGAGGGTGGTTGGCGCCACTAAACCGGTTTAAGCCCGTCAGTAAAATATTTTACTGACCGTTCTAAGGCGGGACTTCTTTTGTGGATCTTTTATGTTTTTTTCTTGCGAAGGAAAAGAGGGTGGTTGGCGCCGTTAAACCGGTTTAAGCCCGCCAGTAAAATATTTTACTGACCCTTCTAAGGCGGGACTTCTTTTGTGGATCTTTTATTTTTTTTTTCTGTCTTGTGTTTGCTATGTCTTTGTGCACTTCTGTTTGTATGTGCTTTGTGGTCACCTGCTGGGAAAGGGCTGACCTCTTGGCTCTCGTTTGTGGTGTCTAACTGTGAGTTTGTCACTTTCCCATTGGTATCCTGGCTCAGGTGTGGTTCTTGATTTATCGATTCCTGATCTTTGCACACTTACTTTAAATATCACAGACCTTGTTTTTCAAGTTTCATGTCTGCATTCCACATAGCTAGGTAAAAGTTAAGTACTAAGAGGCATACGGATACTTCAGAAGAGGCGTCCACTTCTTGCGATTCTAGGCCGTCTAGGCGATCATTGCCACCGCTAGATAAATCACTTTGCATCTTTGCCTTCACACTTCAAGGGAGGACTTACACCCAATGTTGACATTTTAGAATAGATTATGTCTAAGTCATAATTTGATTAACAGATGCTGGTTAAGCCTTCTAGTAAAATATGTTACTGACCGTCCCAAGGCGGTACTTCTTTTGTGGATCTTTTATGTTTTTTCTCTTTTGTGTTTGTTATGTCTTTGTGTGCGTCTGTTTATTTGTGCCTTGTGGTCACCTGCTGGGAAAGAGCTGACCACTTGGCTCTCTTTTGTGGTGTATAACTGTGAGTTTGTCACTTTCCCATTGGTATCCTGGGTCAGGTGTGGTACTTGATTGTATCGATTCCTGATCTTTGCACCCTTACTTACTTAGGCTAGCAACAATGTATGATTTTGCAGTAGAAGATCACCTTACCATCCTACAGGTAAAAAACGTTTCTAAATGCATTTTGGAAAACATAGAGAATCTGATGATGTTTCGCCCCACAAATTAGGTCTCCAGAAAATTGCTTTTGAACTTAGGCTTGGCTTAGAAAATATAGAAATTTATACATTGCAGGCATTATTGGAGCGTTACACTGATTTTCTCCTTGCTATGGGGAAGCATCTGGGTCATTACGAGACAATCAACCCTCAAATACCAGGGGAATTACAGTTTGTTCCATAATTGAATCCAAGTGAACCCCTTTGAATTTTTCCCATGAAATCAGCCAGAGAAATAGTCTAACTTCTAAAGAAAAGTGTTGATGAACCATCAGGAAGCTAAGTCGGTTCTGAATAAAACTACCAAGCATATTTCAGAGTCTGAGTATGTTATATACATGTATCATGTAGCCAAGAATTTACACAAGGAAGCAGTACCCGACAGGATCAAGGCTGCTAACAAATGAAACAGTAGTCTGCAAAATACTTGACCCATCTATCGGATCACAAATGTTGACCAAACGTGAGTGTTTTTGTTTAATAAAGGAAATTCCTTCTACATCTGGTGCATTAAACTCCACATAAGACGAGCCCATTATCAGACAACTATATGGTTGAATGTTACAGTTCCATCCCCAGAGCACATTGATCCAGAAACTTGTGCATGGTCGTGAGACCCCTACAGCAACCAATTGAAACCAAAGCTGTTGCTGTAAGAACATATACCTAAAGTATGTACGCAGTTGTTGCAATGCAGCTGCAAAGTGTGTGCAACAAGACAGTGCAAATGTAGATCTAATCCTAGTAATATCAATTTCTTCCGTCTTGCAGCTGTGGTTCTATTACATGTGGCAATCCTCTGAATGTTGTGGAAGAGTCAAATAATGAGGAGGACACTTATTAATAAGGATGAAAGATATCAGTTTTCAATTGTATATCTATAAATGACATTCGAGATATTTTAGGGTCAATTTTCGGTTAAAACTATTATATATGCGAAAGTTGCAAAGGGTGCTTTAAAAAATAGGGACCTTATCATACATGCACCTTGTGACCTTTGACCCTGATAATACGTACATTTCAAATGAGGGCATTAGGGAGCGCAGTGGCTCAGTGGTAGAGTGCTTGACTCGAGACCGAAGGGCCGCGGGTTCGAGCCTCACCGGCGTCACTGCGTTGTGGTCCTTGAGCAAGACACATTTATCCTAGCTTAGTACTGGTTCAACCCAGGAAGACCCGTCCCGCATAACTGAAAGATTGTTGAGTGGACGTAAAGAATCAAATCAAACAAACAAACAAACAAAAATGAGGGCATTAGCCTCTAAAATAAGAAAATGTCATTTTAAAACTGGTTGCTGCTTAAAAGCCCAGGTAAGTTTTATCTAATAAAAAATGTAAACATAAATTCGTTATAACACTTAGATGATGATTCTGAAATTGCAGTTGATGACCCTTGACCGTCATAATGACCTTTTATGAGGTCATAAGAATTGAAACAAATGATATACCAATTAAAATAAAGTCACTGATATCGATCAGACAAGGTTCAACGAATTCCATCAATGTCAGTCCAAATCATTATTTTATATGTATAAAATCACGAATTTTATATACACTTAGTGACCTTTTGACCCCTTTGTGACCTTGTGTAGGGTCAATATGCTTTGTATATTGAATGCATTTATTCAAGGAATGTTGGCTGAGTTCGATAAACCAATTTGCCTTTTATTTTGCGAAATAAATATAAATACAAAATTTGCTAATTAAACTCAACACAATATAATGCACTTGATGACCTTTGACCCCCTATTGTGACCTTATTTGGGGTTTCCCATTTGGGCAACAGGGCAAAATCAGTTCAGGAGTGTTTGCTTATATTGATAAGCATAGTGGCACCTTATGCCTCACAAGTGCCCACACTTCGAAAAAATTATCTCTGAGAACACCTGTCTAAACAGCTCGTTTGGGGTTTAAACAAGTATCAAAATAAATTGTTTGCTTCCAGAAACATACCTTTATGTTATTTATGTCATTTACGTTACATGTGCAATTACACCTTACAAAATAATCTATGTTTAATAGTTTCTTTTGATAATCTTCATAAAAAGTATTTATATTTCAAGTAAATGTTCCTAATAGACAATTTACTTAATATTTAAAAACTGCAAATAACTTGTTTCTATCACACATACTTGAAGAATTATAGGCTGTTGAATATGATGGCCTCAAATAAAATGTTAATTAAGGAAAGAACCTTTTCGCTTTGAAAATAAGCATGTAACTTTACAAAACCACAAATGAGCACTCTACAGATAGATAGGAGTGAAAAGCTATAACTAACATAGTTTCTGGTGTAAAATATATGTCTTGTTGCTTGTATGTTTTATGCAACATACATTACAGATTTTAAGAAGTACGATATATATATATATATATATATATATATATATATATATATATATATATATATATATATATATATATATATATATATATATATATATATATATATATATATATATATATATATATATATATATATATATATATATTCCTTAATATCTTATATTTTATGTCATATAATACTTTATTTCATCCCAAAATTTTTTAAAGTGTTGAATTTATGACAAGATATCAGTTTGTCTTAAAATAATTATCAATTCTATTCAAGAAACTATATCTATACAAACTTACATTTCTAATAAAAAGTAAATATTTGAAAGTTTTATATCCATAACATATTTATTTTGATTAGTCCAAAGTAAAAGATTTTAAAGGTAAGAAAGAGGACAAAGACCAGGAATCGATACAACAAAGCATCACACCTGACCCAGGATACCAATGGGAAAGTGACAACTTCACAATTAGACATCACAAACGAGAGCCAAGAGGTCAGCCCTTTCCCAGCAGGTAACCACAAGGCATCAATAAACAGACATGCACGAAAACATAACAAAAACAAGACAAAAATAACATAATTGATCCTCATTTTTGTCAAGTAATGATCCACAAAAGAAGCACCGCCTTTAAACGGCCAGTTAAACTATTTTACTGTAGGACTTTTACCCATTTCACAGAGTGCCAACGTCACACTTAGTTCAGATGTAGATCAAGACACATAGATGTTTGGTTTGCATGAAAGACCCCTAACTTATCAACCTATCATCTCTTAGAACATATAAGTCAATATATAAAAAGGAAATAAAGCAAAGATAAGGACTCAACAGTAAATAAAACTGAATACTGGAGCAAAAGAAATCCAACAGGTAAACCCCTGTGGGCCTGACAACAGCCAAACTCATAAACAAAAAAATGATAGCACTTCAGTAATAGTAGAAAGATACATCATCATTTTCTGACAAATTTATCGAAGTAACATATATAACCATATAAAATATATTGTACAGTCCTTTGTTTGTCCAAATTGTCGTCAAAGACAGTTTATAACTGGGTCTGAAAGCTTATAGCTGTTGGGTGTAGATTTTTGTTATATTTATCTGATAAAATCTATGTTTAATTAAATTGAAAGAAATGTAATCAGTTATTTGAAGCAAAATGTGTACCCAGTTTCTTTGCTGTTCGCAATATACAAACATAATCCCTAACATTATACAGGCTAGTTTTTTGTAAATCTATTTTAATTTACGATAAGAAGACTGCCAATTACTTAAGATTTTATGCAGGTGGTAGCATTAACTTTAACTTCGCTTACATTCCAGATAGAATCAATCATCTGAGAGTTGGTAAAATAAAATTTGATACATGTTACATAAGATAGTATGCATAATACGTGTCTGTAATCAGTTAATTTTGAAAGAGACTATCTCCATATTACAGTGTATACTGACATCTATATGCATATGCACATTACTTGTTTTGGCTTTTAAACTGATTTTAGTTTATTTTCAGAATAACTAATGGTTGCATTGATCACACCAACTTAGTGCTTCTGATCATTTACTTAGCTGATAACATTTTATAATACATCCTATTTAGAAGAAACATTTCCCTAACTTCACCAACTTTAATATACTTTGGATATAAAGCGATTATTTCCATAGGAATAGGCATGTCCTGTGCCATGCATGGAGCAGAAACCATTATGATTAAAAAATCATTTTCTTTTTCTTATAGCATGGATTAATGTCTGCTTTAATGTTTCATATCTTTTCATTTCTCAATTTCGACCTATATTTTAAAAGACATATTTTAGTCAACTTTAGGAGTTATGGGTTAGCTTTTGTCCCCAAATATTATCAATATAGTTGGTGTATCAATAGCTGATATGCTATGATTATATGTATTTTGGTGGCTTACACAATGGGCGTTAGATCTTAATAGGAACTTCAATCGTTTAATATCATTTTTTTAATCTAAATTGGGTTGTAGTCAGTGATAAAATATATTGCATATACTATTCCTTATATAAAAAAGAAGCAAACATATGCTGTACATTTCAGAGAGATGAAAGATTATCATATAAGCATTTAAGAAATGTTTGTGTGTGTTTTTAAATGCTGCTTACATATTTGATAAAACACTCTGACTTGAAGTGGCATTTTAAGTGATAACAGTTTCAAGTGGTTTAATCAGCCATGTTTATTGGAGTTAATGCTTTGTTGCATTTTGTGTTAGATACAATATTTATCATTTCTCTCATTACTGCGCACTCCAATGACAGTAATTTACATAAATTAGTAGTACTCACTCATATAGTGTCATAAATGCATAAACTATTTTAATTAAAAGAAATTAAATTATATAACAGTAAGAACAGCTTGCCTAAATTTATTAGTTAAAATTGTATTGCTAGTCATTTACATTTAATTTAAAGATGAAATTGATATGCAAGAAATAGGAATATTTTGATATTAAGGTTATATGAACTCTATTTTTTCAGGATAACATAGTATTTTTCCTATTGCAGGGTACCTCCCAAACTATTAAGGAGCAAATAACTTTATTTTCTGGTTAAAACATGTGGTTTTAGAAAATCACAGTCTACAACTTCCTTCTTTGGAGGTGTTGTGGCAGCTCATGGTCTAATGATAGTACTGCATTAAATAGTAATGCATTTGAAAATAAGTAACACATATAACTGTTAAATCATATGGTTTATTGTTTAATAAGCATGATTAGGAAATACCACAATCACACCAACAGCACCTTAAGGAACAGCCACAGCCATAACAGTCACAAGCCACTAAGAAGACAAACAAAGTAAAGCAACCAGCTTCCTCTTCCCCATCAAGATGATTGCAAAACTATTTAGAACAAAAAGCAATGCACAACAAAACATGGACACAAGGGACCACAGAATGGGAGCAAAAATTAACAATCAATCACCCGAAATAGAACCATCCCATTGGAACACTGTCAGACTGTAGCATAAGGCACAGAATGGGGTCTTAGATACATTTTACTGGTACCAAATGTTTGCCCTAGATGCTGTTGTTGTTAAAACAAAAACTGTGTAGATGGCATGAAGGTTTTCAAACTATTGCAATGTATCGTCACAGAGAAACCATCCAATCAAATAAACATGCTCTGGTGAAACAAAGAAAAAGGCCAACGACTCACAGATAGACTGGGCTAAAGAAATGTTACCAGCCTAATGTGAGTAGACATCACTCTTGGTCTATTTAGCTCTAATTTTTCCATCAAGGTTCTGCTCAGAATACCAATAATTTTGGTCTCAAAATACGCATACCGAGGCTTTATTTTGCTCGAAGTACTCATACAATGGAATGTTAACCTTGCTCGAAAAACGTTACAGTATAAATGGAAAAAACAGTGTGACGTACAGTGTAAAAAATGATCAACATATACAAAATAAACTAAAAAGAGATAAATGGTGCAAATGGCCTTGCACATATAGTGTTTAACTACGGATAAATCAGGTATTTGCTTCGTGATTTCAAATGAAAGCATGTGAAATTAGCCTTGCGAATCGGTGAATGTAGCGGTGTTTCACTGAGCAGAGAGAAAATACACTTGTTTTCGTGGCAAATATCGAATTTGGGGACAAAACTCGAACTAATTCTACATATGAGAACATCTCCAATCCATTATTTAGTACTGGCTAGTATTTGGATAACTGAAACCAATCTTATTGAAGAGTAATAACCGTTGTTCTCCAGCCTTTGGGTATTCTTGTCTTCATTTTCCGCCATTTTTTGGTCCAAGTAATTTCAAAAATATAATACAGTAGACTTCATTTAAAAAAAACAGTTTCATATAAAAAAGACACACGTAAAGGAATTTCAATGGTAGATTGCAGTCAATTTCATCAAGGGCTTAGGTCTGAGAAAATTGGATGGTGAATTGCAGTGAATTTCTACAACACACCCTTAGCAATTTCGATGGTAAATTTTCATGAATTTCTACAACATACTCTTAGTAACTTTGATGCTGAATTGAGGTGAATTTCTACAACACACTCTTAGTAATTTCGATGGTAGATTGCAGTGAATTTCACCAAGGGCTTAGGTCTGAGAAAATTGGAGGGTGAATTTCTACAACACACTCTTAGTAATTTCGATGGTGAATTGCAGTGAATTTCTACAACACACTCTTAGTAACTTGGACAGTAGATTGCAGTAAATTTCACCAAGGAGAAATTTGGATGGTTCATTACATAAATGGATAAAGAGATCAAACTTAATTTTTTTAAATTTCCCAACTTGTTTCGGTTAAACAACCTTTTTCAAGGGACATATGTAAACAATGGAGTTTAATGACATCAGCGTATCATGACGTTATGGTAATGACGTCAAAAGTTAGCAATGACGTTGGCGTAAAACTATGATAGTTCCACAGTAATAAGCATGCTAAAGGGAAAACAGGATCTTTGAAGATACAAAATTACAGACAAAGTGCAATTTAAAAGCTACATAAAACAAGGCCTATAATAACTGTTTGACGGTAAAACATGCCATGATTTAATCTAATAATTGCTGGGTATTTCTTACTACAACTTTGTTGTAGATGTCATGGATCCAGTTGAGGCCCAATATTTTATTGGTGCTGATCAGGCCAATAGGTTATAGAACTCTTTTCATGCTCAACTAAACTGAACATGAAATTTCGACCGCCCACAAAAAGTAAATGGCTAAAAAGAATTGACTTTTCTTGCTTTTGAGCTCTCAGATGTAGTATTTATTATGCTAACAAATGTTTAAATGCATCCAATTGTTGGAATTTAACATTTATGAGCATGATAAATTTGTTTTCAGCTAAGTTGAGCATGAACATTTTTTTTTATCATAACCTAGGGACCAGAAAAAAACCAGGTTTGAATCCAGATCAGGCTCGATGTTTTGTTTGGCAGATTTAGGTCCAAACGTTTAACAGGGTGATCAGCAGACAACAAGAGTCACAACAAGACGATAATTAGTTAAAAGAGAACGTTGGAATTCATTCCTTTTGGAGAAATTGTACCTAAACATGCATCCAAGTAGTTTCCTTTAAAAGACTTTTCCAATTGTTTGAAACTTTGTCAATATGCATAAATTAAAAATCTTGAACAGAATGTTCAGGAGAATTAAAATGGTCAGAAACATTAGTCAAAGTATCTGGAAAGTGAGCAATGTCATACTTATGACTGTTCATACGATTTGCACATTTTTGATGAGTCTGTCCCACATACTGAGCTTTACATTTCTTACAAGTGATTAAATATATTACATCTGTTGAGGTACAAGGCAGGTCATTATTAATCTTATGTACTGTTGATGTAGTAGTGCTTGTAAAAAGGTTTGACTCATTTATAGTGGAACAATGAGTACAGCGGCGCATATCGCATTTAGTAACATTGAAATCGCTCCTAGGTTTACTCAATTTGGAGTGGACTAACATGCCATGTACATTTGTAGGTCTTTTATAAGTAACAATAGGGTTTGACTCATATAAGCGGCGAACACTTTCACTTGTCAATATTTTAAATAAACCCCAGTATTGGTTAATAATTTAACCAATATTTGGGAGGGAAGGGTTATATGTGCAAACAAATGTGATAACATCCTGGTTGTTTCTTTCTGAAGATGAAGACTGCAAAGCTTCCTCAATAGTAAGATAAGATGCTCTCGGAAGGACTTCAGTTAGAATATCAACAGGATAATTACGCCTTTTGAAGTAAGTCTCTAGTCTGCTTAAATCTTGCTTAAAACAGTCATCATCTGAAGTTATACGTCGATATCGTTTTGCTTGGAAAAATGGAATACCTTTTGCATGAAAGAGGATGACAAGATGAGAATTCAATATACTGCTGCACATTATTATTTTTCAAACACACTAGTATGCAAAGTACCGACTTTAGACTGGAACATTTTAACATCAAGGAAGACTGCATTAGTTTTGGAGTAATTGTATGTAAACTGTGATTGTTTCGTCAAACTTATACAATTTGTCTAAAAATTTCAACAAATTCTCCTCACTGTCATCCCAAATATAGTAAGTGAGTATGATCAGGAAATACCACAATCACAAACCGCAGACAACCCCGTGGCACCGCGAGGAAGAGCCACTCAACCATCACGAGACACCAGGAAGACAAATTAAGCAAAGCAACCAGCTCTCTCTTCCCCATCAAGATGATTGCAATACTAGAATGGACATAAAGTAACGTACAACAAAACATAGAACAATTACAGACTCCCACAATGGGAGTAACAATAAACAAAAAGTCAACAACATCAGAACCACCGCCTTAGAACAAACAGCAGCCTAAGCCACCGGGGGGCTTAAATGCATTTTACTGGTACCAAATCTTCGCCCTAGATTCTGCTGTTGTTGAAGTACAAGAAATGTTCAGCTCGCACAGAGGCCATCTAGCTAATGCAATATATCATCATGGAGAACACTCTAATCAAATTAACACACCATGATGAAACAAAGAAAATGGTTCATGACTCACAGATAGTCAGAGCTAAAGAAAATCTCAAGTTTAGCCACGGTCGGTCCAGCTACAGATAAGCATCAGGCACCAACCCACCGATTAAAGCTTTACGTCAGAGCCGTCATAGAGGCTGAGGCCTGACCCACCGTCGTGCAATTAAAGAGGAAACCCTAGCTATACGTGTAAACCGTGATTGGGTTTAAAACTAGGCATGCAGACTGTCGCATGATATCCAAGTTATATCCAACCCTTACAGTGAGCCACTTTAGTTACGCACCACCTTTTCAGGGCCCACATTTTTTTACAAAAATGCTGGATTCAAACATTCTCTATGCTAATTTACTTATTGACATTTTATCTGTTTGATGACATAGAAAAAATATCAAAATCACTCATGCGAATCATTCTGCAACGTCAAAAGCAATTATGACAAAAATGCTCGTGCAACCTGAACGTCTAAATTTTCTATTTGCGTGTTAATCAGACCTACACCCTTGATGAAATTCACTGCAATCTACCATCGAAATTATTAAGAGTATGTTCTAGAAAATCATTGCAATTCACCATCAAAATTACTAATAATGTGCTTCGTTTGTCAGAGTCTCGCAGGTTGGCAAGTCGTCGTTGACACTCACATAATCGCTCAGCGTGAAGTTAGCCCCAACCAGTCTAGCTAGCTGTAGAGGTGTTGTAGTCAATCTCAGTCTCGATTTCGGTGATCTATGTGTGATTGTTAATCTTGAAGCCGACTTTCCGGTAGCAGTTGGTGATAATGGTCTCAGCCAAGTTGTTCCATGCGTGCCGTAGGTAGTGCATTCCATCAAGAACGGTGATCTTCACCATCTCTCTTCTTCTCAATAGCATAGAGGTGGCGTTTTCTGTAGTTGCGCTTTAGACTCCGAATATCGCCTTGGTCCATATAATAGGCGGAGTCTTGCTTGTGGTGTTTGGAGGCAAGAAGAACAATGTCACATTCTTCAGTCCTTTCAACTTTGGATGAGCAAGGCAGTTGTCCCCCATCAACGCACACTTTCGCCACTGTCTCTGACATGTCTTGTCGAACCTGGTGACCCACTTCATGAAAGTTTTGCTCGTCATCCAGGCTTTCTTGTGTGTGTCTTACCGTGTCAGGAAGGCCTTGTCGTTGTTGAAACACCTAGGCTTTGCAGACCTTCCCAGGATTAACGGGGGATGCTTGTCTGTACTGGATATGTTCGAACACACTATACGGTTATTCTCCCTTTATTCTGTTTACCACCATGACAGTCTTTATCTTTTAAACTCTAGCGTCTTATTGGGCAAACAGCAGAAGAAGATGTCCATCTTGTCAGCATTTTACACATTCTCAGGGTCATATTCTTTCAAAAAAACATGGAAAGAGTCTGGTGGCACTATCCCATATGTTCACTTCCAGTACCAACAGAATTGTCTTCCCGGCATATGCACTTGAAAGAAATCCTGCATCTGTCTTTGAAGCGATCGAGCCACCCATTGGAGTACTTGAATTCCCCTGCAGGGAGTCCTAACTTCTCAGCAAGCTCTCCCGCCCGGGCCTGACAAGGAACGTTGTTGTCTCTAGAAGTCTTGAACAACTTTAGGAGAGACTCCTTATCCTCTTGGTGCCCGGCCATACGTAGCTTCTTGCGTTTGGCACTGTAGTCTCCATTCAGGAAAGCATTCTCAATGACATCTGCTTTCTTCAGCCACGTAAATAGGGTGCTCGGTGCAAGTCCATAGTGGTTGGTGATCTTTTTTCTTTCTTTACCTCCATCAACACTTCATACTTCGTCTCAAGCGACTTGTTATCTAATTTGCGTTTCACCCATTTCCTTGCTGATACAGCTATTCTCCCAGAGACGGGCCCCTGACTTGATTGCTCAACAGCAGAGGTGAAGTCCACCATTCTAATTATTCCCCAGGATCAGTACTGGGTCCTTCATTAGATTGCTTGGCATTAGACAGCGACATAATAAGCGACATTATGAGGTGAAAATCTCAAAAGACATTGAGCAGATGACAGAGTAGGCTTTAAATACCCTCTGTTTGAGTTACTCATTTTTGACACTAATTTTGAGATGTTATTGAAAAAAGACTGTTGAAAATATCTCTGAAGTAGAATACCATGTTTGCGTCTTTTGATATAAAGAATAAGTTTGTATGCTCAAGAAATGCCACACTCACACACTACAGACCAACACATGGCACTGTGAGGAAGGTTCAAAGAATGATAACAGCGACATGACATTCAGAACACAACAAAAGTAAAGCAAGAAGCTCTCTCTGCGAGATGACTGCAAAACCATAAAGGACACAAAGTACTGCAAAACATAATAAAGACCTAACATTAACACCCCAAAACAATGGGAGCAACAACGAAACAATAAATAAATGACAGCAGTACCGACAGCATCCGGAGCCACTGAGGACTTCAATAAATTTTACTGGCCAAATCTTCACCCTTGATTCTGCTGTTGTAAAAACACAAAATTAGTTTAACTCGTATGGAGACTTCCTGACTTATGCTATGTATCATCAGAGGGAAACAACTAAATTAATTAACAAACTGTGGTGAAACAAAGAAAAGGGCTCTCAAGTCACAGACTGTCAGAGCTAAAGAACAAATCCAGTTAATAAGCCACTGTGGGCCCTGCCTCAGGCAACCATCAGGCACCAAACCGCCGATTAAAGATTTAAGTCAGTGTCGCCATTGAGTCTGAGCCCTGACCTACCGTCATGCAATTAAACAGGAAACCACAACTATAAACCATGATTGGGTTAAAACCAGGCATGCAGATTGTCGCGTAATATCAAGTTTACCAGCCTCAGCTTCAAGAACGCATGCTTCAAGAACGCATGATGAAAAAAAGACAGAATCGCTTGATAATGCCTTACAATTCAAAAGACGCACACCTAGTATGTGTCTTAACTTTTTATATCGAATTTCGATTGGGTTTACAGCAGATTGGGTTACATTGCCGAATACATTACAAAAGTTAGGAAGACTCTATGCGAGCTAAACTCATTTTGTGTTTTTACAATAGCAGAATCTATGGCGAAGATTTGGCCAGCTACTCAACCTTTGATAAGGATCACCATAAAGATTTTACATTATGTAACCTAAGGCCTCGGTGCACTGGGCATACCCCTTTGGCACTCGATAATTTTTTAAATTTTTCTCCAACGAAAATTTCAGTGGTAATTAAAAACGCAATGGGCTACAGCCTTTTATGCAAATCACTCACTAGATGGTCCCGTGGATGTCCGTGAAGCGGAAAATGCAAACTGCTACATTCCACTCGAAAATTAAAGTTTATTTCTCCGTTATTTCAAAGAATGTGTTTGAGGAACGCATATTCAATCTAACCTTCCAATATTCAGTTGAAACCCGTTTGGAACTGATATGAGAATTCTGGACACAACAATCACCATTTGAATATTATGCACTTTTCTGTAAAAAAACAAACAACAGCACCATTTTGCATTTTCCAGCCAGTGGGCATCCATGGGACCGTCGAGTGAGTGACTTACATAAAAAGCTGTAGCCCATTGCATTTTGAATTACCACTAAGAAATTTTGTTGAATTTGAAGAAAAACGTCGAAACTTATCGAGTGCCAAAGGTGTAGGCATTTCATCTGTGTCTGAAAAGTATGCCAAAATACTGAGCAGCCAAATGGTTAATCTATCGCACCGGACAAAAATGATAATCTTATGTTGAGTTTAGCCCATTATAGTCCTATGGAATCTTCCATTGGACTTAACTGAGACAGAGTTGAAATCAATAATATGAGGCTATCGATTTCTTATTACCATTAGTATCTTGTTCATCTGTGAAACTAAAATATTTATTTCAACAAAGGAAATAAAATATTTTTATTTCAAGAAACATTTGTGTTCAAAAGTCTTTAGTCTTTCATATTTAGATTAAGAGACAAAATATCCTGGAATAAAATAAAGCCTATGGATAAATTTTGACATGTGGATAAAACCTGGCCAGATTTACAGGTAAGTCCCTCTTGGAGCCCCCTTAGTAAAGTGAGGTATTGAAATTGGCCTAGAGGAGATGTAACATTTCCCTTGTTAGTAAATCCGCTAGTGATTCCATATATCACAGAATACAGGTCTTTAAGAAGTTCTTGTTGTAAGGAAGCGTATTGTGTGCAAGAAAATAAAAAGTGCCCATGCAGTGTCTTCAACATATTCCCATATACATAATGGGCTTTGTTTTATTTATGTCTTGTTTTGTCATGCTTTCGCGTCTGTTCGTCGCTGCCTTGTGGTCACCTGTTGGGAAAGGGCTGACCTCTTGGCTCTTGTTTGTGATGTCTATCTGTATCTGTATCTGTATCTGTTTTAGCGGTAGAATCCAATTCTGGCATCTACAACCGCGGTGTGTGCGCTTTACAAAGTTAGTAACACTTATGGACAGCTTCTCTGAAGCTGTTAACTGTCTCTGCGCGGACGTGACTCTCCTCCAGTTGGTTCCACTCACTTACAGTTCTAACAAAGAATGAATTTTTGTATTGTTCCGTGTGAGAGTCAGGAATTTTGAAACACTCCGAATGATTTGTTGAAAACTTTTTCACAATATTTGTAGTATGGAAGTCCAATTGTACACGTGGTTTGATATGTCTTTTATTCCTAATGGGAATGAGGAACTCGTCAGCATTGATTGCTGGTACCATACCCCGCACAACTTTGTATAACATAACCAGTCTTGTTTCTAGACGTCGTTGTTGTAAAATTGGTAACTTAAGGTCTTCTAACATTGACGTGACGCATCTTTCAAATCTTGATTTATAATCATTTTTGATAAACCTTGCTGCTTGTCTTTGTACTTTTTCAACGGCTATAATGTCTCGACTTTGATACGGGTCCCAAACAACTGCACCATATTCGAGTATTGACCTAACTAAGGCTATATATGCAAGTCTCTTACAATCCTCAGAACAGTATTTCAAGTTACGTCTTAGGAATCCGAGTGATGAATTTGCCTTTTTAGTAATATTTGTTATATGCGTTTTCCACTGTAAGTCCTCTGATATTGTGATCATGTTGTATCCTGGGTCCGATGTGGTACTTGACTTATTGATTCCTGATCTTTGCTTTACTTTAAGTAACCCCAGGTAATGCTACAGTTCACAGACCGTTTTGTGGCCACAAGCTGAAGAGAAGAGACACGTCAAGATTACAAAGGGACGTAACGCAGTCAAATAGACGTGTCCGATGCGGCACGTATGATTACTTTAGTCAACGGCACATTGTTTCACTTACAGCCCGTTTCGTTTAGTTCTTTTTACGTTACTTTCAACGAAATATTTATTCTGATATTAATATTGCAGTTTGTCTTAATTTTAGTTCAATTAAAACATACTTTTTTGAAAAAAAAAATATTTTGATAGAATACATACAATATGCATAAAAGAAATGAATAAAAGCGAAAATATATGTAATATTATTTTGCGTTTCGCTACATTTAATCTTCTGACATTTTTACAAGGGCGAAAATCGTAAGAGCTTCCGGATATCTTGAAGTCCTAAACATTTTTATTTATTTTGCCGTATACACCTGCTGAGATGTCGGCCTCAAGTTTTAAATGAAGAAAATACCAACTAGCTATAACTGAAATTCAATCGGCAACCATAACATCAACTGATTAAAGTCAGATTTCCTTCCATTTTATCCAGACCCAAACAAGTTTTTGATACGGTCGAACGCCCCAAATCAAGTTAATCAAGTTAAATAATTCGTCGCTTTACATTGTCTTTCCATTAGACATCAGAGACACAATGATAGAACAAAATCATAGACGGTGCTGCATCAAATATATTGACACTGTACTGACTGGTTGAAGTTCCTCTCCAGGAAGTGAGTTAGCCAAGGTGCTTCGGAAATGGCATTCTCAAGCGAGTCCTCCGGCTCTGGCACAGTGAGGATGGTTAGAGCTTTGTATGACTACGAGTATGAAGACGACCATAATGAGGTTATTATTATGAAGGAAGGAGAAATATATCACCTGTTAAACGGTGAAGGTGAAGATTGGTGGAGAGTTAGGCGTCCAAATACTCTAGCATCATTTTATGTTCCTCGCACTTATGTTGAGATATTGGGTGGAGATCAGGAAAGCTACGGCTCACAAGAGGATATAAATGACAGTGTATTTTCAGGAAATCAAGGTTCATTTGGACAGGAAGCCAATTCACAAAGTTTAAAGATGCAGTTGCAATCTGAATCAAATGATACAAACAAACCAAACAATGGATTAAAATCCTTTAAACCACAAATGGAAGGAAATAAAGATGAATCTCTCTACATTAACTACAATGGAGGTGGTAAAAATATCACAAATATTCAAGTTCATTATGTTGGGAAAGCTCAACGCCCGACTGATTTTGGAATTAGTGAAGGAGGAGAATATGCTAATTTGGAAGATTTAAGGGCAGCCTCAGGAATACAGCAACCTGTTAGTAATAAACTTAATGATCAGGTACTAATTTCTTTCTTCCCTTGTTTTTTTTTTTTAGATATTTTTAGCAGTGTCTCTTATTGAGCGTCTGTTCAGATAAGGCTTTTTTTTTTAGTTCACTTCATTGACTTCAATTCAATAACAGATCTCTTTAACCTTTTCCTTCATGAATATTCATGCTAGGCTCCACCCACTGTGAATAATCAGAAAATAATTTTTCACATTGAAACATTGAACAAAGAAATTACTTGTCAGGTCTACTAGTGTAGGATCAGATATATTATTACCATAATCAAACAGAGTAGAACCTGATAAGGCAGCTCTTACAAGAGCTGTCTGATGTGGGTTTGCTCTGTTTGCAAAGGTGTTATAAGGCATCTCTATGAGTTAAAGGGTTAAAGCAGCCAAAACATACATGTTGCGATTGATGGATAAGAAAAAATCATCATTTCATGTTCATGTTTTTGCACATTATAGTATGGTTTATATTTTTTCAGTCTCCAGACAGTGATTATGCCAATCTACAGCAGCTAAATATAGAACCACCATCAGCATTGCCTGAACCAACATCGCCTCCACTGCCAGAGCAGTCCAAGTACCAGAAAACTTTAATGGCAAAATGGGATATGTACCTGGACCCAGCCACCAACCGAGTCTTCTATGTGCATAAAGACACAAAGGAACGGAACTGGAAACCACCCAGAGACAGGGATATGCCTGGTACCTTTCATCATGAGATGTATAAGCAGGTAAGAGGCGGGGTAAGAGCAGGCCTTTTGTTTTGTGTGTGACAAAAATAATTTTCTTATTTCACAACCAAAACATATGTTATGGGTACTCTTATAGGCAGTTCTTTTGGGCACCCAAAACATTATGAAAAAAACTGATGGCAGGGACCAAGCTAGGGGGCAAATAGGGCGAAATAGTCGCCCTAGGGGCCAAATTTCGCCCTAAATGGGACCCAGGGAGAAGTGGGAGTCTCCCTAAAAAAAAAAAAAAAAAATTTTTTTTTTTTTTTTTTTTTAGGGAGACTCATTTTCATTCTGTCACCACACAAATGCAAGCTGTGGTGACATTATCAGACAATCTACTACCACTGCATCATGTTTCTCCTTCCATTAAAATGGCAATAGTATGTGTAATGGCTTATTTGCTTCTAAATTGACAGAAAATGCCGTAATTTTGCGCTATAACTTCTCCCTATCTGACTGTCACTTCTCCCTAATTTTCCTGCAGGGAGAAGTCACTTCTCCCTAAAATTCTGGGCCAGCTTGGTCCCTGTGATGGGTAAGAAAAGACTTTTTCATTTACACACTCTTATCTAGAAGCTTCTCTGGGTTCCTTTTCTTGTCTGATGGAATCTTCCATATTATTTGATGTTTGTTTGTTTTGTTTGATTCGATTCTTTACGTCCCATCAACAATCTTTCAGTTAAACAGGGACGGGTTTTCCTGGGTTTAACCAGTACTAAGCTAGGATAAATGTGTCTTGCTTAAGGACCACAACGCAGTGACGCCGGTGAATTATTTGATGTGGTGTTTATTGAAGGTTTATTACATTTTGTAGGGGTTGCTGGTCAGAATTTCCAAATTTTATGCTTCTTTCCCTTATTTTTAGATCTATTTTCTCAGCTTGAATGAATAGATCTTCACGGGTTTAGATAAACAAAAAGTTCAGCTTAATTTTGTAAATATTTTCTAACCCGTATTTTTAGCATGTGTTTTGGATCCTCGAAAGAACCGTCTCATTGAGAAGGTTCTTTTGAGTACCCACAGCATATTTTTTGATTGAGAAACAAGACAGTAATTTTTCTGTTACACACTCTTAACTAAAGGGCTGGATCTTTATGGCAGATAGTCCTCAGCAATTGAGGGAGTGCCATTATATACAAAGCACAGTGCAGATCAGGATGGTTGTTATATTTAATGATAATTTGCTGTATCTCAAAGAGCTCTGGAAACGCAGAATTACGCGTATTGGTACGCACGTTTTTTCCCTCGGACGTAGTCGGCACGCGCTAAAAATCCAGTAGCTGAGAGATAAGTACACACCGGGAGATCAAAAGCCCTTTTTATATTATCGATCGCAAAAACGCTTTCCTGTCTCTGTTGACCAATCATGGCGATCAAAAGCCCTTTGATATTATCGATCGCGAAACGCTTTCCTGTCTCTGTTGACCAATCGTATGACTCGGACTGCAGTGTAGCAATTCTGACAGGTGATTGACAGGATTACGGATGCGGGACAGTGTGATTATTACGAGGTGATTATTAAAGTAATTAAGCAAGGATTATCGGTTTGAAGATTTGCCGTTAATTAAAGGGAGAAAAACTAATAGGGTAATGTAAACAACATCAGACTACCAACTTCCGAATTCGACTGATTAGGGATGAAAGAGAAAAAATTTAATTGCACTCGTTTGCTATTTGAGCAACATAAACATGGAGAAAAAAAATTACGGATTTGCATTTCTTCATTTGTTCATTGCTACAGCAAACAAAAGAGTCAGAGAATTGTTGGGGAAAAAACGGTACAGCCGTATACGGTAAACGTCCGACTGACAAAAGTTCCAAATGAAGCTACACTACAAGCCGTGCTATGAAATTTTTCATTGTCTAGATGAATAAACTTTCAGCAAGTAAAATCGCTCATTCTAAATCATGGAAGCCATGTTAAATGGCTAAGTAATGTCAGTCTATTCATTGCAATCGCCATAGACCCTAGGGAGATGCAGTTTTTAGAAGAAAAAACACTTCCATCTGCATAAGATTATACAAACAGAGGACTGCTGTCTGTCTGTCTGTCTGCCTGCCTGCCTGCCTGCCTCCCTTTCTGTCTGTCTGTCTGTCTGTCTGTCTTGTTAATGAATAAAACACGTACCAACAGTTTAATCTTTTATTTTAAGGCCAAACAAAAAAATGTGTGTTCAGGTTACATGAAAAAATATAGTACCAAAATATTTTGTTTTTGTTAAGTAGGAACAATCAATTAAATGCTTAAAGGGTTAAATCAGTTGATCTAAATATTAATTCAAATGTATCACTTCCGGCTAAAATGGAAAAAATGGAAAAGATATACGGTATGCACAAATTGGTGGGACTCCAACTTTTTTGGAGTAGGACTCCCACTTTTTCCAGTGGGACTCCTACTTTTTCCAGATGGGAGTCCTGAACTCCTGTTTTCAAAATCCTAGTGAGAGCTCTGATCTCATCTGGATCAACACTGTATGACAAAGAATCTCTTTGAGGGTTTCCCTGTAGAAAGGGTTTTAAGTGGCATTTCCAAGGTTTTTGTTGTCCAGCTGCATACATTAAACTGCAGTACAGGCTTTCCATTGATTTTTAGCCAATCCGCAGTTTAATACAGTAAATGTTCTTAAAATTTGAACACTTTTCTCCTTCTGTTCTCAAATAAAGTGTTGCTTTTCAGGCCTTGAATTCACAAAAAGCTTGTCAGAATAGCAAACGATCAGTAAGGAGCAGTCTGAAAAGGTCTGCCCTGTTTGGCTAGGCCTTTTTGGCAGGCAACTAGTGTTCGTTATTTTAGAACATGTGTTGATTGGGATGGTTCATGACCACGTGTTGACTAGCGAGAAGATTGCTTTCAAAAGAGTTGTTTGCAATTTATCCTACATGTATATATGAAAACATGGAAAAGTTAAAAGCTTTACAAACTTAACCTCTTAACCCATGTCATGCTGACTATTTTTATGTACTACACTCCTCCCCAGTTTTGAGCCTGTTAACCTGTGGCATTTCAGATGTAACAGTAAGCAATAGAGGATCTTACATGAGTGCTCATGTTTTATTGAATTTATTAAACGAGTTGGGAAAAAGAGATAAAATGCGAGGCTTGCTGAGCATTTTATCTCTTTTTCGCAACAAGTTTTTTAAATTCAATAATACAAGAGCACGAATGTTAGATTCTATTTATCATATGATTAAATCTCATTTCTGCCGTAAAAACGTTATAATTTTGTCATTATGTACGCAATGTTGTTATGGACGTCATAACGTTTCCCGAAAATCGATAAACCACTAGTGGTTTACAGATTTTATTGCATGGCGCTATTTCACTCCCAGACGCGACGTCATATGATAATGCATTTTCATTCATAGTCGATCCTGATCAGATGGCTTCATCAGAAGCCAGCTGATCTGCATCTGGTCAACACTGTTTCCTCAAGAGGATAAGTCTGGGTTCAGCAGGACAAGGGTTAACAGATACTTAGGTGGACAATAACTACATGGCTACAGTAAATGTTCTAAAATTTCAAACACTTTTCTCATTCTGCTCTCAAATAAAATGATGGTTGTCAGGGCTGGGATTCGCAAAATGCTTGTCAGAAAGCAAACAGGGATGACACTGGCCCCGGTGACCAGTGTCTGTCCTGTTTTTCTAGACTTTTGTAGCAAGCAACTACTGTTCGAAATTTTAGAACATTTACCAAAGTGATTATTTTTGCACATGGGCCTCGACGCGACAAATCCTGTCTTCTGGTTTTCCGACAAAGCGAGACTCAAGCGACTGTTACCAGTCTCCACAGCTACAGAGACTAGCTAGAAAATTGAACTTTAGCTTGTAGCAAATTTAGATATAATTCTTTACAAAAAGAGAATAACAAAGGCGCTGATCAGACTTCCCAGAAGCGCAGGCTAGTATGCGCCTTTGTTGTTCGCAAACATCAAAAGACAGGTTTTATCGCATCAAGGCCAATATTATGATTGTTGCTCCCACTGTAGGATTGTATGTTCACTGTAAAGTTATACACTGAGAGAATATAAAGTGTTGAAAAGTGACAATTACAATTTACATGTAATTGCTTTAGGTTTCCCTCTTAAGGCCCTGTCACACTATAACGTTTTAGCCAACGTATGCCGACGTATGAAATATATATCTAGTACCCTGGCATACGCTGAAATCTAATAAAAACAATCAGAGGAAGCCTCTCTCTGAACTTATGCAAAGCGTACGCGAAACAAGCATAGAACGTGTGTCTAACTTACGAGTAACTTATTCATAACTTATTCCCGACGTAACATAACTTATACTTGTATCAGCATATAAAAGCGTATGCCCAGCGTATCACCAGCGTTCTTGAAACTTATGCACAACGAATGTCTAACGTATGCTGAATTGTACATATAACGTACGTTAACGTATGCACAACTTACATGTAGCGTACTTCTAACTTATGTCAAACGAATAAAACAGTACAAAATTTTGGGACCATTTTGTCATATGGCAACGTATACCACCGTACTGTAGCGTGTTCGTAACGTATTGAAAACGTATCTCTAACTTATTCAGCGTACACCAACGTACTTGGTGAATTTTCATACGTTGGTGCTAACGTACTTTAACTTATGCATAACTTACCCGTTGCGTACATCTAACTTATGCCTAACGTATAAGCAATACGTCAGCATATGCTGAAGATTCTTTATGCAAGCACAAAATTTTGGGATCTATTCGCCGTATGACAACGTATACCAACGTACAGTAGCATGTTCGTAACGTGTTTAAAACTTATCTCTAACGTATTCAGCGTACACCAACGTACTTGCTTAATTTCTCATACGTCCGCATACGTTGGTGCTAACGTACCTTAACGTATGCATAACTTACCTGCTGCGTACATCCAGCGTATGCCTAGCGTATAGAAACAGTACGTTCGCATACGCTGTAATTTTTTATGGATGCACAAAATGTTGGTCCTCTTGGCCGTATGTCAACGTATACCACCGTACTAAAGCGTATTAGTAACGTGTTTAAAACTTATTTCTAACGTACTCAGCGTATACCAACGTACTTGCTGAATTTTTCATACGTCGGCATACGTTGGTGCTATACGTCGTAGTGTGACAGGGCCTTTAGTGGTACATGTGCATGGTAAATGTTCTAATACAAGATTTTAACAATGGTTCCCCGCCAAAAAGCCAAGACAAACAGTGCAGACCCAAATCACACTGCTTCTGAAGAAACAGTCTGATCTGGGTCTTCCCTGTTTGCTATTCTGACTGTGACATGAATTCTTGCTCTGATAACCAAGAAATAGAAAAGTGTTTGAAATTTTAGAAAATTTACTGTTATGAGTGTAGTAGCTACACGTAGTATGATCTACAATGTATATGTGTTGCTTTTGATGTATGTCCACTGTATGATTGTACTCTTTGAGAAAACTTAGCAGCGTTTCTTTTGGCGATATTGGGTCATGTTCCCAATATCAAAAAGTATGTGTTTTTTTTCAATTTTAAGGAGAAAATTCCCAATTCATGGAACAAAAACAATTATCACCATTTCTTGACATCTTAACTGCAATGTGCAAAAAATGTATTTTTGCATTCCAAATTACAAAATGTTATTATTGAACCAAATATTTGATTTTTTGCTTATTTTATTGTATTATACATGTATTGTGTGAGTTTTTCACAATTTTGTATATAACAATTAAAAAAAAATCCCAATTCTGGGGCACGGGTCATGTTCCCAAAATGAGGAGAGAAAAACCTTCTTAGTGTCAAATGTTACGAACAATTACATAAGATTTGCCATTTTTTGTGGTACATGTATGTATCCTGTAATAATGCTCCGTATTATTGAAGCGGTCAAGAAGTTCTGGAGATTATGAGGAGGTATTATCTCCCCTTTCTCCAATCCCGTCTATGCCAACCTACGCAAACAAGAATCGCAAGAGCCGTTCACTTGACTACGGTAAAGCTTTGCTCATGCCTAGCGTCATTCCTGAAGGATGGAGCTATGAGATAAATGACGAGGGAAAATCAGCCTACATTCATGAGACGACAAAACAGAAGGTTTGTCAAAATATTCTCTGGTCTTGATCCAGAAACA
Source organism: Loripinus fragilis (assembly GCA_964019695.1). Lineage (NCBI taxonomy): Eukaryota > Metazoa > Mollusca > Bivalvia > Lucinida > Lucinidae > Loripinus > Loripinus fragilis. The sequence goes on from OZ026527.1 coordinate 27,196,476, forward strand.
TACCCATAATTATGTATACATGTAACAATTCTCTGGTCTTGATCCAAGAAGGTACCCATAACTATGTATACATATAGATATTCTCTGGTCTTGATCCAGTAATGTACCCATAACTATGTATACATATAGATATTCTCTGGTCTTGATCCAGTAATGTATCCATAACTATGTATACATATTCTTCAATACTTTGCCTTGATAATGATCTTTGTTAATACATGTGTATACATGGTGTACTTAAGGTTTACTTACTTTTTGTAATCATTTCCAATTTTGTAATCTGTTGGGGTTTTAAACCTATAGTAAATGTTCTAAAATTTTGACAGAAGGTTTGTCAAAATATTCTCTGGTCTTGATCCAGAAACATACCCATAATTATGTATACATGTAACAATTCTCTGGTCTTGATCCAAGAAGGTACCCATAACTATGTATACATATAGATATTCTCTGGTCTTGATCCAGTAATGTATCCATAACTATGTATACATATTCTTCAATACTTTGCCTTGATGATGATCTTTGTTAATACATGTGTATACATGGTGTACTTAAGGTTTACTTACTTTTTGTAATCATTTCCAATTTTGTAATCTGTTGGGGTTTTAAACCTATAGTAAATGTTCTAAAATTTTGAACACTAGTTGCCTGCAAAAAGATGTACATAGACAAACAGAGCAAGAAGAAGCAATCTGATCAGGGTCTTCACTATTTGATGCTCTGACCAGATGTTGTGAGTTTCAGCCCTGATAACCAACATTTGAGAACAAAATGAGAAAAGAGTGCGAAATTTTAGAACATTTGTCGTAAACACCTAAATAGTTGCTGTGGGTAGGTTTTACATTATTCCATCTCTGTGTATATATTTGTCTATTCATGAATGCATGTAGTCTATCTGTCCATCCCAGCTTTGTCATTGAAGTCGAGTATCTAAAAACTCTAGCATGATAAGGGTTAAGGGTCTTTTGAATCTTCAAAAATTCTTTTTTTAAACTCATATTGATTGAAAAGCCAGTTATGAGAGAAACAGAATGTCGAAATTCCCATTAAAAAGTTCAAAATAGTGATCAAGTTTTGAAGGTCTCAAAATCTAATTAGATGAAAATATGCGAGAGGCTCATATGACATCATTTGAGCTTTTTGAAATATTAAATTTTATATATTTCATTTATTTTAACATAATGTAATATTTTATTCGCTGAAAATGATTCAATATGATAAAATACAACACTTGCATATAAAACTTAATTGAACTGTTTTTAATTGCTTATAAAACCCTCTACATAAAATATGACATTTTGAAAAAACCATCTCGAAACAATAATGTGGGCGGGGCTTACATGCTAATTTGCATAATTTTTTTAAAACTTGCATAACTTTTGACTCTGTTGGAATTTTAAGATGGGGTTTTCAGCATTTTGGTTTTCTCATCACTATCATTTAAATAATGAAGAGTTTCAAAAATGTTTTGAAGACCTTTAGATATATGGAACTTTACAAAACTTGTACTTTTAGCATTCTGTTTTTCATGTACGTGAATTTCTTTTCCTACGATAATGTAAAACATACAGAAGTGTAGCATAAGGGGACCAGTGATCCATTAAAAATATGCATCTTTGATAAATTTCTTAATCAGACATACATTTGAGCATGAGATTGTGAGCACTATATGCAAGCTTGAACCTTCGCCATGTTTAACAACACATCAGTATATGCTTTCGTCATGTCATGTCCTCAATGAAAATTTGAGAACACCTACTATCCAGTATCCATGTATTGCGTATCAGGTTCCCGGTTACCAGTGATCAGTTCACCCTCTATTCTCGTACAAATATCAGACAACATGGAAAGTTTAAGCATACAAGGAGTATTTATTTAAGAAATGAATTCAATTTTTGGAATGTTCATGGAATCATGAATACTTCGGGTCTCTTGCAAAGTAAGTTAACTTTGCAGTATTCATGATTCCATGAAAATTCCAAAAATTGAATTTATTGCTTATATTTACATTTAGGAATTAAAACAGTTTTGTATTTAAAATATCAGCGTATTAACAGTTTAGTTGTAGTGTGAAATGGAAAAAAGGAACAGCCAGCATGAACACAGACAGCCAATGGAGCATAGAAGAGGGTTGTTTTGCACGTGTGACTCGGGTGTGGCTCGCTGTCAATAACAACACCAGTATCAATTCTTGGGAATGAGTTCGATGTTCGAAGCGTATTGCATGGCCAAGTGAGCTTGTCAGCTGTCAATCTAATGTGTGTAGTTCGTGAGGCTATGAACGGTTGCAAAAATCTAAAGATTCATTCAAGGACTGCTTAGAAAATGTAAATATTGTACATTACTTTCCATGAAACACAACTTGTAAATGTATCGCGAGATCAATGAAATTACACCTAAAATGAAATGGTGAATATGCATAAAACCAGACATGGGGCGAATATTTGGAAAGTAATGCATTGAATTAGCATTATTTAAGAAAGTAATGCATTGAATTAAGCATTACTTTCATTCACGTGAAACAGAATACTAAAATACTGTTAACTCTGAACATTTTTGATACACATGAAAAAAATGTGTGCATAACGTAAACATGTAAATTTCACATATAGATATTTTATATATATAAAAATATTTCAAATAGCCACAGGCTACAATATGTACACTTTTTGTAGTGAATTTCATATTCACGTATTAGTAACATTTGTTGGGAATTCATAATTTTTTAAAATTGGAGGAATAACACTCAGCTGTAGCAACCCCAGATCTTTTTTTCAAGTGATCATATTTCATTGTATATTATTATCATACCACTGGGAAGCTTTCCAAAATAGTTTCTTATTTTGGAAGTATATTTTATGGGAAGAAAATTATAAACATTTTGAATCTCTTGACTGGATTGTCCAATCAAAAAAGTGTAGGCTGTATCTTAATCCATCTTTTTTATTTTTGACCCCAATATATTTACCTTGTACTCTTGTTGCAAAACTGGCCACAGAGGCACACTGTTAGTCAGTGGTCAACTGTCAAAATGTGTGAACAGAACAATCAAGTGATAATTACCCTTATTCTGATCAAACCATTAGTTTCTTTGATATTGGATTGTAACAAAATTCACACCATTTTAAAGATCATTTAATTAGCTTTCAAATGAATTATAGATTAAAACAACCATTTGACTTATATAAAGTGGGATAAAATACCTTACATTTCAACACTTCTCAGCTACATTTCACTATTCTAGGTTCATCTGGGATTGCCAGTGACTGTAAGCTGTTTCACTTCATTGATACAAAATCAAAACCTTTACCTACGAGTTTCACAGTTCATTTTGCATGTTCCTTAGTTTAAACAGCCTTTGCAAGCAAGTTGAACCAAAGGAAACTGTAAATGGAAATAACTTATGGAAACACATCCTTTTGTTGTGTATCTCATTTTTCTATTGTGCAGTCTGTATACTATTGATGGCAACGTTTCTGTTAGACTGTAATTCAAAATTATGCAAGTAATGCAGTGAATTTTGACAAAAGTAATGCATTGAATTAGCATTGAAGAAAATCAAAAACTAGTGAATTAATCATTACCTTGAATTACTGAAAAAAAGTAATGCATTATTAATGCATTAGCATTAATGATAAATTCGCCCTATGTCTGCATAAAATAATGTAAAATAATGGAAAACTGTTCAGAAAATCACAGAATTTGTTCATCTTTAGCAAAAGTATTGTATAGAATTGGGAATGTGCCCTATATTCAGACATTGGGCGAATTACTTTGGAAAGTAATGCATTGAATTAGCATTACTTGCCAAAAATGTGCATTGAATTAGCATTGCCATTATTGGATTTTGAAAAAAAAATGCATTGAATTAGCATTATTTAAGCATGTAATGCATTGAATTAAGCATTACTTTCATTCATGTGGAACAGAAGCATATATTGCAAAACTGTAAACTCTGAACATTCTTAAAACATTGAACAAAATGTGTGTATAAAATTGTAAATTTGAGATACAAAGAAGTATTTCACATCAACCAATGGTTACAATATATACATTTTGCACTGAATTTCGAAGTCTAATTTCTAATCAGTAACATTTTTTTTTAATTTCATAATTTATGAAAATTGGAGGAAATAACACTCAGAAATGATTTGTTGCTGTAGCAACCCCAGCTCTTTTGTCAAGTGATCATATTTCATTGAATATTATACCACTGGAAAGATTTCAATGCTTATTAGTAGGTATATTTTATGGGAGGAAAATTATAAACATTTGAAGTTTCCTGCACTATATCTCTTGACTGGATTATACAATATGAAGTGCAGGCTGTATCTTTATCCCCAATCTCTTATACATGTTAATTGATTTATGACCCCAATAAATATACTCTGTAGCAAAACTGGTCTAAGAGACACACAGTTCGAGCCTCACGGCGTCACTGCGTTGTGTCCTTGAGCAAGAACATTAATCCTAGCTTAGTACTGGTTCAACCCAGGAAGACCCGTCCCTTTATAACTGAAAGATTGTTGATGGGATGTAAAGAATCAATTCAAACAAACAAACAAACTAAGACACACACTGTCAGTGGCCAAGAGTCAAAATGTGTGACCAATACAATAGTCTAAGAGTGATAATTACCCTATTGTATTGTGGTAAAAGCATTGATGCTTTGATAATAGATTGTAACCAAATTTACGCCATCTTAAGACTCATTTAATTTGCTTTAAACTAATGTATAAATAAACACATTTGACTGGTAAAGTGGGGTAAACTATCTTATATTCAACACTTCCCAGGTACATGTAAATATTGTCACTATTCCAGTACTTATATTTGCTAGTAACTGTAGGCTGTTTCACTATATTTATATATAATCAAAACCTAACTCACAAGTTTCACTACTCATTTTGCATTTTCATAATCTAAGTCAAAGACATGTCTTTCCAAGCAAACTGAACAAAAGGAAATTGTGAATGGAAATAACTGTAAATACAAACCTTCATACAGATATATCCCTTTGGTTGTGGATCTAGCTCTTTACTGTACAGTCTGTATCATTTTATAAATGGCAAAATTTCTGTTAGACAGTAATTCAAAGTAATGCAAGTAATGCAATGAATTTTGACAAAAGTCATGCATTGAATAAGCATTAAAGTAATGCAAAAACTGGTGAATTAATCATTACCTTGAATTACTGGAAAAAAAGAATGCATTATAAATGCATTAGCATAAGCGATTAATTGGCCCCTTGTCTGCCTATATTTGTTTGGTATGCAGTTTGGTAAGTCTTATCTAGGGGTGTCAGGTGACAGGTTTTCACATACGTCAAGGCCCATTTATTTGTCTGATTTGACACTTTATGGCACCATCAACACTGATTTGGTTATGTTTGGCTCAGTCAATTTTCTTATTGCACAGTGTCTGTAGAGCTGCAACTGAAAACATACCATATCATGATACTTCACAGGTTTAGATTAAACAAAAATTTTCAACATAAAATTGTAGATATTTTCTTACCCTTCATTATGTCTCCCCCCTTTAGGGTCGGGAGACATATTGTTTTTCCCCGGGCGTCCGTCTGTCTGTCTGTCTGTCCGTCCGTCCGTCCGTCTGTCTGTCTGTCTGTCTGTCTGTCTGTCTGTCTGTCTGTCACAAATCCTGTCCGCTCTATAACTTGAAAACCGCTTAAGCTCTATTCACGAAACTTTATACAAATATCAATCAGCATGAGATGACGTGCAGAGTGCAAGAATGGTAACTCTGCCTTTTATACTTTTGGAGTTATTTCCCTTTGAACTTTGTGCATCACAAAAATCGTTTCCGCTCTATAACTTGAAAACCACTCATGCTTTTATTCACGAAACTGTATACAAATATCAATCAGCATGAGATGATGTGCAGAGTGCAAGAATGGTAACTCTGCCTTTTATACTTTTGGAGTTATTTTCCTTTGAACTTTGTGCATCACAAAAATCGTGTTCACTCTATAACTTGAAAACCACTTAAGCTATATTCACGAAACTTTATACAAATATCAATCAGCATGAGATGATATGCAGAGTGCAAGAATGGTAACTCTGCCTTTTATACTTTTTGAGTTATTTCCCTTGGAACTTTGTGCATCACAAAAATCGTGTCCACTCTATAACTTGAAAACTGCTTATGCTATATTCACGAAACTTTATACAAATATCAATCAGCATGAGATGACGTGCAGAGTGCAAGAATAGTAAATCTGCCTTCTATACTTTTTGAGTTATTTTCCTTGGAACTTTGTCCATCACAAAAACCATGTCCGCTCTATCAATTGAAAACTGCATAAGCTATATTCACTAAACTTTATACAAGTATCAACCAACATGAGTCCACGTGCAGAGTGCAAGATTAGTAACTGTGTCATTATACTCTTTGAGTTATTTCCCTTGGAACTTTGTCAATCACAAAAACAATTGTCTATGACTATTTTATACCAGGTTATGATTGTGCAATAGTTAACTACATTGACAGATATCTTTACTAGATACGAGATGATTGTCTGCATGAAATGACTAGAATTTCCGTTAGAAATTGTATTTAATGTTTCTGTTTGAAATTGTATTTAATGACTCATGCTTTTGACATCAAAAGGGGGGAGACATCTGTTTTTTCGTAGAAAAACAATTCTAGTTTTGATAATATGTTTTGGGTACTCAAAAGAACTGTCTCATTGATTTTGGTTGAGAAATAAGAACATTATCAGGGGTGTAAAATTTCCAAATAAGTTACTCGCCCTCATGTCCCAAATTTTTCTCCAGGATGCTGTAAATTAGAAAAAGTACTGCACTGTGCACAAATTGTCAAAACTTACTCGCCCTGCATAACATTTTACCCGCTAATGCAAGCCATATTTGCCACGTTTAAAATTCGCAACTTGGACATCATTTACTTACATCAGTAAACAACAGAGTGATTTTGCAATTTCGCGAGGGTTTATTTTTCGCGAAACTCGGCATCCGCGAAGTTTCAGGAAAATAAAACTCTCGCGAAAATTTCCGAATTTACAGTATAATGAGTATTGTGAAGTTATTTTATGGCACTTTGTGTATTTGTTTGAAATGAATAGATAAAATATATGTTTTTCTGCTACTCCTAAATCCTGTTTCACACCAGCCTTGCGGCAGCTGTGCACCTCTCTACAACGACAACTTTCTGGGTTTGGTTTGCCAGTCTTACGGTGCCTTTCGATATCTCAGGGTCACAGGGCTGCCACAACGCCAAAAACTAAATTTTCGACATGTTCATTTCATTTGAGATTCTTGTGTGATCTTATCAGGATGCAACGCTGCTGCAAGACATGCAAGGTGTTCTTACAATTAATGTGAGAGATCTCACTCATGTATTTGGCTTGTGAAAGCCGAAAGACTGTGGCCCGATTACCATGCAATGACTGTGCACTATATTGCATGACTGCTGCAAGAATGCTGCAAAATGTACAACTACCCATGAAGTTCGCACAACTGATCAATGCACAGCCACACTTGGGACAGTCTTGCAAATCTGCACGACCATCTTGCGCAAGACATTCCTGGGAGCGTAGTACTGTTGCCGTATGTTGAGTGAAAATCCACATCCGGTATGCAATTTTGTCTGTGATCTGCTACCCAGCCTGACGTCTGCCGAAATCGCACAGCGAAAAAATCATAGGACTGATGTGAAGCAGGCTTAAGAGGTTAACTAGTTACTAAGATTGAAATTTTTACTTATTTTTGTTCAGATGTTATGTATGGTATTTAGAAAATCATTATTTTATGTGAGCTGATTTTTTTTTGTAAATAAGAACTTAACGCTTATTCACCTTTATGACTTGTTACCCATATTACTGTACGTTCATGTATTGTTTTTGTTGTCTTAGTGGTTGTCAGCACTTGATGAATGTGGTCGCCAATATTATTACCGCTGGAGTGGCGGGCAAGTTGAATCCTCCTGGCAGTTGCCATATATGGTTTGTAGGCTCATCTCAATTACTATGTATAAACGAGCCTGTATCCAGCATAAGGTACAGGTTGGCATGTGCGTACACCAAAGATTCAAATCAGTCTGTGCATCTGTAAAGTCTGATCAGAGTCTTAGTTTTCAGCCTGAAGAAACATTGGACCCTTGGCTACACATGGAGTTCCCATCTAAGACTCTGATCAGCCTGTGCATCTGCACAGGCTGATCTGAATCTTTGATGGGCGCACATGCCAACTTCTCCTTTTTGCTGGGTACCAGCTGAAATAATGTATATTTCCTTATGTATTTTCATATTTCTCTTCTCTGATTCTGAAAATACTTCACACATATGTCCACTTCAATGAGACGATATGCAGAGCAAGGTTTCAGGTCACTTTCATGGTCACACATAGTAAAGACTATTTCCATATATAGCTGTAAATCATGAGCGGATCCAGGAATTTTGGTCAGGGGGGTCCAGGTCAGTCTGACAAAGCTCTGACAAGGTTTTTTTTTTTTTTTTTTTTAAGTCCTCAGCTTATTTTACAAAAGTCAAATGGTCAATTTCAAAGAAATCTATCTTTTTTCAAGGTTCCAGAGAACATTTTCCAGGGGGGGTCCAACTTTTTCCAGGGGGGGGGGGTCCAACTTTTTCCAGGGGGGGTCCAATTGCTTATTCCCTATATATTTCCTATAGAAACCCATATAACTTGTGATTTTCCAGGGGGGGGGGGGTCCGGACCCCCTGTCCCCCCTCTGGATCCGCACTTGTAAATCATGCTCTTTCAACCACATTGCATAAAAATGGCAATAAAAACTCTTTTTTAAAGTTTTCAGAGTGAGGAATCATGTGATCTTTTAGATGACCTATTTTGACCTGTCTTTTTCAACGTGCATAGATCTACTGGTGTCTTCTTCTTTAAACAAAATTGCCTCATAAAGCACTGGCTCAAATTTAAAGTAAATACTCACAAATGATTCCACTATGCTTAAAAAGTGCCTCCAGGGCCTTAGAATTCAGATGATCGATTCTGGGCCATTATGGCCCTCTTGTTTTGTATTGCTACACTGCACGGACTTGTTTTCTTCACCATAAGTAAATAGCATTTTCTCTATCTTTAGGCAATTGTATACCACTTTTTAAGTTGAGAGTCTACCGGCATTATATTTAACCCTTTGTATACTGGAAACCCACGAATTGGGTACTTTGGCAAACAGTGAAGACCCAGATGAAATGCAGCATAATGCTGCATTTCATCAGGGTCTGCACAGCTGTTGCTAAGAATAAAATAAAATTCAAGTCATAATTTTTTAAAGTACGTAATGGACAGTTCCATACTTATTTTATCAATATATATGGGAAAATTCATCACTATACAAAGGGTTTATATTGCGATGAAAAAGGTTGGATCCAAAGTGAGAATATGATTTTCATTATGGTATTTTATTATGTCAAATGTAATATTTTAGGTGAGATTTGTGTTAGTTGCTGTGAAATTGCATTTATAAATAGGCCAGCTCATGATATTTTGGTACTTTATCGCATATTGTAAAGCCACTCTATAAACATGCTTGCACAGCTATATAATGGGGCTAGAGGTCAAATATTTTGTCATAGCCTTTCTGTAGTTCCATACTTTGTGTATGCAAGCAACAAATGCTCTGGCAAATCACAGGAGCTTGAAGTTCGATCCTAAAATCACTTCTAAAGCCTAAAACCGAAAAACTCATAATGTCACTACTTAATGACATTGTGAGCTTTTGGTTTTGAGGCTATAGAGGTGAGATAAAGACAGAACTTCAAGCTCCTGTGGGGAAATCAGTGCAGATGAACAGGCTTGTCTGAGCCTTGACTGCCCGCTGGTGCGATATTTACCAAAATCTCATGCTGGCTCAAATCATCGACAAATGATATTTAGCATGTGATGAATCACTGTCCTGTTTCTCTACTTAACCCTTTTCCCACCATTCACTAATTGACGTCTGCTCTCTCATCTGCTTGTGTACTATGGTAGCCATTTTTGCAAACAATATGGACCCAGATCAGACTGCTTCCTTGAAAGCAACCTGATCAGGGTTCATAGTGTTTGCTTCCATGATAAAATTATTCTTGAGTGCATTTGAATATATGCAGCAGACATAATAAGCAGACAACATTTTCAGGACAAACAAAAAATTGGCATGATAAGGTTTAATGTATTATATACTCCATAGGCTATTTTTAGATCATGACATCATTTTCTATTTTTAGACATTGAAAAAATTGAAGAAAAATTTGTTAATTTTTGAATACTTTTGAAAATATTATGAAAAGATGGAGCATTTGCTCCTAAAGAGCAAATGCTCCATTTTCCATAATTTTTTCAAATACAGGATATTTCAAAGGCGTCAATGGAGTAAAGGGTTGAACAAACTTTTTGTAACTTTTATGAACTTGATTTGAATGTATTTTCTTGTCTATTCTTGAGTCTGTTACCATGGTTATCAGAACTTTACAGGAAACTTTCCTCATTTTGTGTATAACTCATGTGCTGATAGTTTAAAGACCTGCTTAAAGCCCCTGTCTCACAGAGCTTGAGACTGTAGTACAACCTCCCTGACAAGTTTGGTGATGTTTATTGCTGCTTGAGAGTGGCCACTTTGATTGTCTAAAAAAAAAAAAGGGTGGATTAAACAGCTTTTCCTATTTATTCAGATAAGGAACATTTTTGAGCTTAAAATTGTGATTATTTTTCTTACCCATCAATTTAAACATATGTTTTCAGGGCATGTGGTAATACCATGCCCGACTTGTCCGACCTAGTCCCATTTCATTCTGGACAAGTCGAAAATTTCTATTTACTTGTCCTTGGACAAGAACAATGTATAAAGTTAATACAATTTTGTATTTCATATTTTGATTAATTATTACGAGCTCACATCTTTCATTGAAAACAGTGTGGATCCTGATCAGCTGACTTCTTCAGAAGCCAGCTGATCTGGATCTACACTGTTTTCAAGAGAAGCCAGCTGATCAAGATCCATACTGTTTACAAGAGTTGATATATATCTGATTTCATACTGTTTTTGAAAGAAAAAAATTGTAAGGTATAAGCTAATTTGTTCTTTCGGACAAGTAAAATTTTCTATGGACAAGTACATTTTGGCTTTTTAATTGCCCCTGGACAAGTAGAAATTTTTACTATTTCCACACCCCTGGTTTAAAGTGCTTGTTGAGACGGTTCTTTTGAGTACTAACAGCATATGTTTAAGTTGAGAAATAAGAAAAATATTTTTTTTCAATTATGATTCTTATCTTGAGGCCCTCTACCAAAACTACTCCTAAAATATTATACAGTTATTTTATGCCTTTTTTGTGGTATAGTCCAAACTATTACCCTGAGGTGCTGTGGAGGACCTGGTGCACTAATGCACGAGGCCGAAGTGCATCAGGTCGTCCACTTTAAGGAGGGGTAATAGTTTGAATATACCACAAACAGGCATTGCGCGAACCGTACGCACATCTTTGTTGTGCATGTCGATAAGAGCCTGTGTGTTTTTAACAGCAAAGCGGGAAACCAGGCCATGGCATAGTGCCAGTCTATAGTCAAATATATTGACTGGTCGATAGTTCAGTGACTCATGACATAGCAAAAAATAGACAGTTACCGTACTCCGTATATAGACGTTTGGGTAATAAATCTCAATATTTTGTTATTAGATATTTTGTTAAGTCATATGACATGGACAATATATAAAAAAAATTCCAGATATATTTTCCTGTGTTTGCACATAACATGTTATTTAAACACTAAAAATAAATTTCCTGAATGTGCATTGCATGACTCTTCACCCACTAGTGATACCGCTAGTTGTGATATTCTTTGCATACAGCTTGGACCCAGATCAGGCACAAAAAGACTTTGGGCCTGAGCTTGATCCAAACTGTTTGACACTCTGATGTTATTCCTGAAAGAATTTTATAAAAAAGTTAATTTTGAAAAAAATTAGCAGAGGACAGAAAAAAATTACCCAGCATGCAATAAGTTAATTTGAGTATGATGAGCAATGATTGGGTGGGTTTATATTTCCTTGTGGCTTTTGATACCATGTAATACTGGTATAAATCATTGTTAAATTGGTTTCTTTAAGAAAGGGTTGGAAAAATATTATGTTAGACATTTTTAGCCTCTTCCTGCTGTATAAATCAGAATTCAATTTTCAGCCATTCTTGTTGTATGGTCCATCTGACTGGATTGAAAACAATGTCGATCCTGATCAGCTGGTTTCTGAGAAGCCAGTTGATCAGGATCTATGCTGTTTGAAAAAAGAAAAAAAAAAAAATCTTTATTTTAACTCTTTGTCTATTGGGTAACTTTTATGCCTTTTTGTTGTCTGCTGATTTTTTTTTTCAAAATCAACTTTTTCCAAAATTTCTTTCAGGAATACCATCAGAGTGCCAAATAGTTTGTGATCCAGATCAGGCCTGATGCTCTGATTCCAAACTGTTTGCAAAGGTTGTATTGAGGATCTTACATGAGTGCTCATGTTTTATTGATTTTATTAAACGAGTTGGGGAAAAGTGATAAAATGCGAGGCTTGCCGAGCATTTTATCTCTTTTTTGCAACGAGTTTAATAAATTTAATAAAACAAGAGCACCAATGTTAGATTCTATTTATCATATGACATTAAGAATACTGTGAAATCTCATTTCTGGCGTAAAAAAAATGTTATAATGTTGTCAATATGTACGCAACGTTGTTATGGACGTCATTACGTTTCGCGAAAATCGAAAAACCATTAGTGTTTTACAGATTTTATTGCATGGTGTTATTTCACTCCCAGATGCGACGTCATATGATAAAAGCAGACAACAAAAGTTGCTAGTGGGGAAAGAGTTAAAATTCTGTGTGTTATAGAGCATGGATGGCACTTATTAAAACTGAAAATATTACATCGTGTGAGTTCCAAGACAATTAGATTTCTGTTTGTAAACTAAAACTAGAAATGGCAAATATTTTAAAAAGGAATAGAGGGCAAGTCTTGGCTGTTGTTGAGTATGGGCAGTTCAACCCACCTTGGTTGACATTAAATCCACGCCATCTGAATATGTTCAGTAGTCAATATGTGGACAATGATCAGAATTCCGGATTTGACGAAGAGGTTTGTTAATTTGACAGGATTGCTTTATTTTTGCTATTATATTAGTATACAGGCATTTTAATTGTTTTATTTATCCCAATAAGCTCAATGTGCATGTAATTTTATCAGTATTTCTCTGCCATTTTTAGCTCACCTGAGCTGAAGGCTCTAGTACGGTATTAGTAACGTAGGTGAGAAACTATGCATTGCTACATACTAAATATAGAGACTTTGGGCCTCAGAAGATTCCCCATTATTAGTCTATGGAAACTATGACACCTGGGGCGTGGCCAGGACGCTAGGGGCATGGCTGGCAGGATTATGTAGGGGACAGCTTGACACCATTTTGGGTGTCGATGACGCAATATTGCTTGTCAGGAAAAAGCATACCTACAATGCTCCACTGACCTTAGGAGACTTGAGTGCAAAGATAATCAAAGAATCATAATTATTTTTCACATGTAAAAGGCCCTTATTGATGTGTACCTCTTCTGGTCCTGATGTTATAAAACTTTTTTCATGCTCAACTCAACTGAGCATGAAATTTCAACTGTTCAAAAAAAAATTTATGCTGAAAATTGACTTTTCTTGCTTTTTTTAAACTCTCAGATGTTGTATTTATCATGCTAATAAATGTTAAAATGCCAACAATTGTTGACATTTTAACATTTATGAGCAAGTTCATTTTTATACTCAGTCTAGTGGAGCATGAACAATGTTTGAAGATCATTGTGATAAGAATTAATAATTCTCCACACTCACAGTCATTGTCTGTGAGGCATAGACCAAACCTTTTAGGAAAGCTAATACTTGTTGAAATTAACATAAAAAAATAAAATTTATCTTTTGTTACAGAGAATGGCTGGCGAGAACAGTCCTACCACTCCAACGGACGACAAACAGGACACCTTCCCGAAATCACAATCGTTTAGTGCATTGGTAGACCAGAAGACCGACGATAGGTCCAAGGTATCTGACCGTTACAGAAAATCTCGTTCTGTAATGATTGAAAACCTTCAATTTCATGCTCCGCCTCCTAACAGCACGGGACCGCCTCCGCCAAAATCAGCAACTCTGCCATCAAACTTTCAGGCTCCTATACCAGAAATAGTAAGTGAGAGTCACTTCTTTCGAGCAAAGGTACCTTTCGCCAGTTATATCATCAATCTGCCTACTATTTATTATATTTCCCACTCGCCTTACCATATATATTTGCTTATAAACAGATAAACATGCACAACCGAGTAAGGGCATATTTCAGGTACATGTATTTTCATTAGTTTTAGGGATTTGGTTAGGGATTTGCAGACGGTTTCATAAGCATTGAAAGGCATAATTTTCCTAAAAATAGAGACTGTACATGAGTGGTCATGTTATAATGAATTTATTAAATAATCTTCACAATTATTCCACTGCTGTTTATGTTATAACAAATAGGTATTTTTTGTCGGATTGCCTTTTCTGCTTAGGGCATGCTTTTACATGGCAAAAAGTGGTGCAAGTTGCAAATATTCGCACAGCAAAACTGCTTTGATTTCACAAGAAAAATGGAGGGAGAAATTAGTTTTGTAAAATCCTTAAACATTGCTTATTTTGATTTAACTCATTGCCTACTGCATTGTTTTTGTTGTCTAATACCTTCAGGATAACAGTTCAGGTAAAACGTCAGGCCTGATAAGCAAAGTGTTAAAATGAGTTCTAATAGTATAAGTACCAAGCATTCAAAGTGTTCCAAAGTGTCTCATCATAAACTCATACACAATTACCATCATTTAATAGTTTTGCTAACCAGTTCTAGAGATAAACCTTTTCCATAGAGCTAGGATGAGGGAAATTCTACAGAAAGCATTTGCTGAATAGTTAGCGTGCTGAGAAATTTTTTAAAAGTAAACAGATAAATAGAGGATATTAGTGAATACCAAATATATTTCATCGAGTGCGGTGAAAAAAATCAGTATTTTTCACGAGTGCGTAGCACGAGTGAAAATGCGGATATTTTCACCGCACAAGAGGAAATATATTTGGTATTTGCCGAAAAAAAGTAACTTTTCTTTTTATTTTATACTCAACGGAAATACAGAAATCAAAACCTTACTTTTTACTTGGTCGTTTCTCGTTCGATTTGACTTTTGCAGTGTGTTTATTGGGTATAACATTGGGTGTAAACTTAGTTTGCACCTAGAAAATGGCTTAGAATCATGTTTTATGAAACGCAAGAAATCAGCATTTAAAGAAAGTCTATTGAGTGTGCCTTAGGGTAGGCGTCACGTGCAAACTGGCGCTACGCCAGGTCATACAGTGAAGTCATTATGGTTGATTTTGACGTCACAATATGCGTAGCGTTATTTTTGACAAATATACTTCACTTAAAACCTTATGTTAAAAAATCCCAGTAACAAAATTGCCATGAAAGCCTTGTTTTGCTACAGTTCTATTCTATTCTACAGTGAAAATATAAATCGTATCAGTCACTAGTGAAAAAATACGATATTTTTTCACTGTAGAAAAATACCAATTTTACTCACATTTGATATGCATTGAATTCACTGCTTGTGATAAATAAAGAGTTTTAAATGCCACCAAAATTGCAGCAGACAACGTATTCAAGTTTTTCCCCTGCTTCAGCTCCCTAATGCTAGCGTGGTTTTTGTCATTTGCTCATAACCTTTGCAAACAGTTTGGACCAAGATCAGAACTGACAGAACTTCAGTCCTGAACTGGGAACCCTCTGAAAGTGTTCCTGCATTTTTTTTGGAAAATTTCAATTTGAAAAAAAGCAACAGACAAAACAAAAGTATGAAAAATTATCAGACTAAACAAAAGTATGAAAAATTATCAGACTAAACAAAAGTATGAAAAATTATCCAGCATGCTTAGGGTTAAGTCCTAGTTTTAGATGCAAGAGTTCCAAAATACTACTAGGTTTTAATGTGTTAACAAATGTTTCTAAAACTGAAATTAACTTTTAATGGACCCTAACTTATAACCAGGGAGACATTTTCCAAATCCCATGATTTGCTTATGTGACATGTCCAATTTTTTTAATATTTTGCATCACATAGGATTATCAATTTTAAAAATGCCCGCTACATAACTATTTTTGGACCTGAATCTTAATGGGAAAGACAGAGTTTCTGAGACTCAGAGGCTGTCCCCTATCTATATATAACAAGGCTTTACTAATGCTAACTAACCAGGTGGGGAATACAGGCTTATTATTGCTTCATTTGGCTCAAATATTACTCTTCTATAGCACATTGGATATTTTGGGTTTCATATCTAGGTATTTTTTGGGGGATTTTACAACTAAACTGCTTGTACAGGTCATGTGACAGAAACTCAGGTAATTCAGCTTGATTTTATCACATTTTATGAGACACTGACAAATTTTGAAGGCATCTGGCGGCTAAAATCCTTTGATCTGATCTTTCAAGATCTCTGACTGAAGGAAATTTCAAACTTAATTTAATATGAAGCTGGTTTTGGAATGAGTCAGCTTAACTCTTTAACAGCTAGTTTTGTCTGCTGATTACCTTTGCAAATAGTTTGGATGCAGATCAGGCCTGACAATATGTCAGGCCTGATCTGGATCCAAACATTATGACATTCTTAGACAGGCCTGGGGATTTCGGAAAGAAGGCACTTGCCTTGCATCACAAATACTTTTGGCATATATGGAGAAAATTTTAATTTTCACTAGAAATATCAAAATGTTCACTTGCCCTGCCGCCTGAGGCAATAGTATATAGGAGTGGACTAGTGCTATTTTCAAGCCCTGATTCTAATTATATTACTGAAAGATTTTTTAAAAAGTTAATTCTTATGGTTTTACCGAAAAAGTTATTTGAAAAAGATAATTCTGGTAGTACATGGATAACCGAAAGAATTTTTTGAAAAAGTTAACTTTTGAAAAAAAATCAGCACACTACAAAAAGCAAAAAAGAAAATTCTGCAAACAAAGAGTCAAAAATTAACTGAAATGCATTGGCTGATTTAATAAACTTTGCTGAGTTGTTATTCTTTCTTTTCACTGGTGGTATGGTGGCTTATTCAGTTTTTTCTGATATTTCCGGTAGCATTTTTCATTTCACAGGTGTGTAGTTTCTGATCTTTTGCCTTCTTTTCTCAACTCCCCAATGCATAGTCTTTTCTTAAATGACATACGTCCATATTCAATCTTATAAGACCACATGTTTGAATAAATGCACACTTAGGATTGTTTAAAGTATTTGACCTTTTCATTTTCACTAATTATTCCAATAAATAATCCAAAGGGTATTTATTCATAGAAAACACTATCTTTACTCATGTGTCAAAATTTCGGCCGTTAGCCCTTAAAGCGCCAAGAAAAAAAACCCTGAAAATGTTGTCTGCTGAAGTCGTCTGCTACAAATAATTGCCTAACATTACTGTAGAATTAAGTATAGAAGCAAACAGCATGGACCCAGAACAGACTTCTCCTATAGGAGCAGTCTGATCTGGGTCCACACTGTTTTCCATAGAGGCTTCTTAAACATTTTTGCAGACGAGAAAAGTAGACGATTTTTGTTGCGATTAAGAGTTAAGATAGACTATGTTTTTTCATTTTCAGTCCAGTGGTCACGGCCACCATCACAACTAACCAGTTGGATTAAATTTTCTGTTTCCTAATTTTGAGAGCCAAATTTAGAAATCAGGCAATGTCGATGTGACACTCGTTGAACTTTTCGACACTGATATCGGTTTTAAGAAGATATTCTGCTTAAATGTTAAAACTGTTTTGTAATTAAGAAAATGGCACTTTTTCAACTTCAACACAGAGTCTAGAATCATGTGCCAGGGCACACTAAGGTATGTAGATCAAGGCTATCAAAAAGCATTTTCAGATGTCTAAAATTTTATATTGATTAGAAAAATTAATGATTTTGCTGAAATTAAGGTCCAACTAATTCATAGGAAACATGTCTCTCTTCTTCATAACCAGTATTGATTTTATGTGATGAAGGAAGAAGCTGAATTGGTGACCATGGTACAATTTGATAATTTATATTTGAGCTGTGACATGTGATTTCCAACAATGTGGCATTTTGACATGAATAGACTCAGACGAGCCTGTGCAGCCTCCTTTTAAGCTTAGAAAATCCAAATGGTGTTCAGGCAGTATCTTAACAATCATAGAATACTCAAGCGACTAGCAAAGGCTCTGATCAGACTGCACGTATGCGCAACCTGATCTGAGGCTTTGCTGGTCGCACATACCACATTGTTGGAAATCTCATGCACTGGCTCATTTTTAAAAGAGAGCATATAACTTTGAAAAAGTTCTATGCATAGAACATTTAAAAGTTCTATGCTCTATATATATGGACTTGTTTGGTTGGATATGGTACAGATAAATCTTGATAAAATTTTGGCTATCCAGTTCTAATTCTCAAACTGATTATAATGAGACCCTAATCAGACTTCTCCTTTTTGATGTATGGTATTTTTTATTAAATTCATACAGTTAAGTCAGGATGGTCTATTGTATATGGGCCTTGGCGTGAGAGAACCTGTCTTCGGGGAGTTGCGAACAACACAGGCGCAGACTAGCCTGCAAATCCGGGCAGTCTGTTCAGTGCCTTTGTTATTCGCTTTTTAGAAAGTATCATATATAGACTTGCTACAGGTGAAATTTCAACTTTCTAGCTAGTCTCTGTAGCTGAGGAGACTGATTTGAAATTCGCTTTTTCGGAAACTCTGAAGACAGGTTTTGTCGCGACGAGGCCCATATGTTATTACCTCTCAAAGGCTATTATTTCCTAAAATATTGTTTTCATTCTCTGAAGATTGATCTTGTCTTAGCAAACAATGTATACTCTGATGAAATGCTGCCTTATGCCGCATTTTATCTTGGTCTTCACTGTTTGCAAAAGTTCCCATTTATGGGTTTCCAGTCCTCAAAGGTTAAGTAGCAGTCTGATCTGCATTGATTTTAAAGGCCTTGTGTCAAGTAATATTAATAAGTGGAACAATTATATATTTTAGTCAAGAGTTCTATCAAAATTCACTTTAACACAAGTGCCATTATAAGGATTTTAATATCCAATATAAAGGACAGTTTTTTAGTTGCCATCCTTACTAAGTTTTTAGAACAAAGTTTGTAATCATAGAACATAGTTTTAAATAATGTTTTCCCATGAAATCTAACATCCGTTTTGCATCTTCAGCCCTTCCTGCCTTATACTAAATTAATGAGCCGCGGCATGAGATTTCCAACAATTTGACATTTTGACATGTGTAGACTTGGACAAGCCTCTGCAGCCTCCTCTTAAGCTTAGAAACACCAAATGGTGTTCAGTCAGTAGCTTAACAATCATAGAATACTCAAGCGACTAGAAAAGGCCCTGATCAGACTGCGTGCACGCGCAGGCTGGTCTGAGGCTTTGCTGGTCACAAATACCACATTGTTGGAAATATCATGCACTGGCCCAGTCTTATAATCCATCATGACTCAAACTAACAATGTAGCCCCAGATTAGATGGCTCATATGAGTAGGCTATCTTTTATAGATCCACAATGTCCGCTTTTATGATGTTGCATTTTCTCTTTTCAATTTCTCTAAAATGTTAACCTAACCCCCTAATTATCAGAAGATGGACTTCCCAAGGGTTAAAGGGAGTCCACTAAACAATATAAGGAAAGGTTAATGAAGGGTTGTTACACAAGTAATTGCCTACCACCTTTAATGTAGTCATTGTACTTGTTCATCGAATTTTGTGAAGAGCTAAATCATTATATATAAGAGTATTATGAAAAGTTTCTTATTACAAACATTAAACATTTCTTGCAGACAAATAAAAAAACCTTAAACTAAAAAAGTGTAAAACGTGCCTCAAGCTACCTTTTTTTAAAAAAAAGAATCCAGAAGTAAACAATTAAAAAGAAAACCTATAAGGCCTTTGAAAATTTGATATTGATGTGAAACCACAGCTACATAAAATGTCAATAAGATAATGAAAAGATAAATGTTTGAAGTCATATTTGTGAATAGAAAATAATGATACAAAAATATACCCGGATGGATTTCTGAATAGTCTGAAAAAGGGGATAGTTTTCAAAGAAGGGAACAGAAAATATAATAAATATACACCACCGATATTTCAAAACTGAGGGTTTGATTCTGTGAATAAAGTATCTTTGGCCTTATGTCACATCTGTAAGCTCCTTGCATGCTGCGATTTTTTTTGTCGTCTGCTGATTTTTTTCAAAATTAACATTTTTCAAAAATTCTTACAGGAATATAATCAGGGTGTCAAATAGTTTGGATCCAGATCAGGCCTGATATTTTATCAGGCCTGATCTGGGTCCAAACTGTTTGCAAAGATTGTCAGCAGACGACACTGGCAGGTACAGAGATAAGACTGCCACAGCTTGTAATATGCAACAGAAATTCTTTTAATTGATATATAGTTACAAATATATAGTTACAAATGTTTATCGGAAATGAAAACAGTGGACAACTCACCACTTTTGCTCAGATTCTATCTTTATTTTCTGGATTATTGAAAAGTTGTGTTCATTGTGTTTGGTTTTTATGAGGGAGTTTGTTGAGTAATAGTTCCACTGGGGAGTTCCAAAGAAATGATTAGCATTTTTTCGTCCAAGGAGAAAGGATTGGAACCACACACTTTGTGGGTAGGCTTTAACAAAGAAGGTGTAAAGCTAAAGGAAAGATGTTAAAAATAATTATCTTGTAATGTTATATTCTAGATGAAAAGTGCCAGTGTATGTCAAATCCAGCACTAGAACACATTCGATGGCGCGCCATCGCAAATCCCCACGCTCACGAAGAAATCTAATGGTAATTGACCCTTTGACCCCATCTCAAGGTCACCAGTTTGATTGTAGGTTAAAATTTTTCAGTGTATACTGGTCTACTTTCCATCCCTTTTAATTTGATATGCCACATGACCATGTTCAGAAAATTAAATTTTTGACCCCTCCCCAAGGCCCCAGGGGGTGGGGACCCAAAAAATTGCGCCGGTGCATGTGCCGTTCATGTAAATAGCTCACACACCAAATCTGGTTGAATTTGGGAAAAAAAATTTGACCCGACCCCCTCATGGTACCCCAAAGTCCCACCCCTGGGCATGACCCAGGTGGCCGAATGAAAATCCTGTCTGATATGTTATATATCTTTCATTTGTGAGAAGATACACAAATTTTGGTTTAAAAATCTTCGTAATTGACTTTGTAATTCAGGCTTAATGATATTTGACCTTTTGGCCCCTCCCCAAGGCCTCAGGGGGCGGGGACCCAAAAAATTGTGCCGGTGCATGTGTCATTCATGTAAGTAACTCACACACCAAATCTGGTTGAATTTCGGAATTTTTTTTTTTTTACCCACCAACCCCCCACGGTATCCTCAAGTCCCACCCCTGGGGCATGACCCACGGGGCAAAATGAAAATTATGTCTGATATGTTTTATATCATTCATTTGTGAGAAGACACACAAAGTTTGGTTTAAAATACCAAATTTGGTTGGATTTCGTTCAATGGTTTAGGAAGAGATAGCGTGACGGACGGATGGAAAGATGGATGGACGGACTGACAGAGGCAATTGCAATATCCCGACGCTTTTTTAAAAAAGCGTGGGGATAATTATGACCTGTGCCCCCACGAAAACCTAGTCGTTCATATGTACCATGTCTACCAGTACTAGTGTGCAAACTATACAATGGTATTCAACTGAACATTTAATATACTGACCAATATCTGCAAGCTAGCTGTAAAGTGTCTTCCAACTGTACAGTGTCAGCCAGGCTACAGACTGTACAGTGATTACCAACTGTACAGTTTCTACCATCTATGGCACAGTTAGTAATGTATCTATGGCACAGTTAGTAATGTGTCTGACTGCAGATACATGTCTGACTGCAGATCCAGGGGTCCTCAGTTCATTCCCAGCCCAGTTCCATACTTTCATGGAGATTGTTCATGAAATAATTTCTACGGCCATTCTTCTCCCTTCCGCTGATTCAAAAAGGTTTTTGTCAGTTACAAGCGAAAGTATGTGTACAAAGTACTGGTTAACTGCTAAGTCAAGCTTGCTCAGGAAAAAGTTTGGTTAGGTGAACTGACTGTCTCCACGTGACCATAGCTGTTGACTGAGACGTAAAGAGCCAAACTAAAAACCATCTGTACAGTATCAAGCAAAGTTAGTCGAGCCACATAGCGTAGTTGGTAATGTGTTTGACTGCAGATACTGTCTGACTGAAGACCCAGGGGTCATGAGTTTAATCCAGGCCAGGTCCCATACTTTCGTGGAAATTGATCATGAAATAGTTTCTAGGGCCATTCTCCTCCCTTCCGCTGATTCAAGAAGAGCTGTTGTCAGTTCCAAGCGGAAGTATGTGCACAAGTACTGGTTAACCACTAAGTCAAACTTGCCCAGGAAAAAACTGTGGTTAGGTGAACTTACCGTCCCTACATGACCATAGCTGTTGACTTGGATGTTAAGCATGAAACCAAATCAAAAAATCAAAGTTACAGTGTCTTCTAGCTGTACATTGCCTAGCAGCTGACAATCAGCTGTACAGTGTCTACTAACTGTTCAGTGTCTACTAGCTGTGAAATATTTTCAGATGAACAGTATTTAGTCACCATTTTTATATTGCTTACTTGAAGTTATTTAGCCACCTAACATTTACGGTGCTCGACTTAGACCAAATGGCATTAAATTGAACTGATTAATTTTCTAAATTAAAAGTATTAAAAGCTTTCCAGCATTTAACTTGCTCCTCAGTTCAATTGCATTGTGAAATTCTAATATTCTTTAAGGTGTTGGATGTTTTTGTGACAGTAGGGTTGAAATAACAGGGAAATTGAAATGTGCTCACCTTCCTATCATCCTTTTGTTATCCCAGCGGCTTCATGTCTCCTTTTACAGTTACTATATTTGACCTGATAGGGCACTGTTACATAACTTTTTCAAAATCTAAACTCTTTTGAAAAACAGTGTAGATCCTAACCAGCTGGCTCCTGGTATAGCCAGCTGGTTAGGAACTATACTTTTCTCATCCAAGTGGTCACTCCATTATACTAATAAATTAGACATAATATAGTACCATGATTGACTGGAAATCAAAAGTTCATATATTGTAAACAAGTCATAAATTACTCAGTGTGTACTTACTTAAAGGAGCATGTGCACTTATCAGGACGAACATGGTCTTTCTCTAAAATGTTAGTTAAGATACAGAACAAAATGTTTTAACATTAAAATGGGCTTGGGTTTAAATTTTTGCTTTGGAGCTTGCCTGGTATTCTGAGTTTATTTTCTTCCATCTTTGTTTTCACTTTTACATGGTGGTGAATTTTCATGTTTTCCTCTTCTGTTGCTATATCAATTTTGTGGTTTATCTTGAAATGTTTCATGAATTACAAATGTCTTGTAATAACATTTCATAAAATCGTCATGTTCTATTATTTTTGTTTTGTATTGCTCTCTAACACTTTATTACTTTTCAATGTTAAGTTTTCCAGTGTTAACTGAAATTAAATGGGTATAAATGTTAATGTTCTATTTATAATGATGCAGAGTAAGCCAGGCAACGATCACGTTTTCCTTATTTGGAAATTTAATCCAAATGCTTCTGTAGAAAAAAATAGAGGTAGACGTGCATTATAAGTGTACTGGAATCTGTTAGCAACTGTACTAAAGACTTCTTAATTGTCAAGTTTGCGAAAAATTACTTTTCTAGAAAGAAAAGAAACAACAACAATAAATTATTGCTTTGGAAACAGAACTTAATTGCAGCCATAAAGCTGCCCTTTTCTGAATGCTTTTGCAACTTGAGTTTTTGCATCAATATTGAAATAAGTTACTGTGCACTCCCATTAATTAGCTCTTCCCAGCAAGTAGTGACTTTTGTCACCTGATCATCTAAAGTAAATCAGTTTGGACCCAAACAAACTGGATTCAAATTGTTTGACACTGATGGTTTTACTGAACGTATGGTTAGAACAAAAAAATCTTTTAAAAAAACCTGCAATGCTGTAAAAGCATACATTTTACCCAGCCTAGAGTAGTTGATTGAAAGTAAGTAAATCTGAGAATTGCAGGGCTCAGTTTTATGCTTAATTGTTCAGATCTCAAGCTTTTATAGCTAAAAATCAAATGTGGGCCCATGGGTCCCACTAAAAAATAGTATACTTTGTACATAATAATTGTCTTCAATTAAATGAGATAAATTTGTTATGTTTTTTGAAATTACAGGTAACGACGTATAATTGTCACCGACTTTTAAGTTATAGATTTCAAGAAAACTACCTTAAAACTTTTCTATCTGTAGAGGTAAACTTTGGGGACTTTTTTCTTAACGACATTCATTTTGGTAATGGTCATAGAGCATTGGGACATGTAGGAATATCATTTCACAGTTAGCGTATTGGTTTAGTTCCTTAATTTAGATTGGTTGTCATGGTTCAGGCCTTCAGATTTATGGTGGGCCCGGGTCATTGACCCATGATTTCAAAATATGGCCCATCACTTTCCAAGGCAGTGGGCCCAGTGGACCCATCCTTTTGAGTTGTGAAAAAACCTCACTTTAATAAAAAATATTCATCTTACAGCGAGTCTAAGAACTCCACAAAACAGAAAGTACATGTAGGTAGTCAATACAATAAAACATGTCTTAAGCAGCCACTCAAAAAAGACAAAGCAAAGATCTTAATAACAAATGGTAGCTTAATGAAGGTCAAAAGTATTGCAGAATGCTCCCCTTGGAGCATTCTGCAATACTTTTGACCTGCATTAAGCGATAATTGGCCTTCTTTTATAGTGGCTGCTTGAGATAGCGTTTACTGTATAATCAGCAGTCAATATACATATATGCATACAAGTGTCTGTGTCAGTGAGTAAAGCGCCAACTGTGGTTAGTTTGATATGCTTGGGCGCATCACTTCAGAAAATGACCCACCAATTTTTGCTCCATGGGTCACTTCGGCCCACCAATCTTGAAAAAAATCTGAAGCCCTTATGGTTACTAGGCTCATTTGAACATAAATTTTACAACATATATGGTAATTGGAAGTTTTGAAAATGCTTACTACTTGTTCTTAGACATTCACAAATTGTTTGGCAATAATTTTATGTCATAAAATGTGCTTAGAATTATTCAATAATAACAACATTTTGAATTACTAACCCTTTATTCCATATAATTTTATTATAAAAAGTGCTTACTTATTTCAAACCCATTTAATAACTGAATCACCGTGTAGCATCGACTCCGGAACTTGCTACCAACTTTATCGATTATAAACAAATGGCAGGCATGACGACGGTAAGAAAAAGTTGTTATTATACTGTTTTATCACGGCGTTATGCGTTAAGATGGATACATTTTTATCTGAACATATTTATCTTTGAAATATACACCCAACAATGATATGAAAGTGATTTTAGTTGACTTTTTTTACTGTAATTGTAGCTGCCTGGTACCGCGAAAAACCATGTCAGCTTCAAAACTCGCCTTGTAATCTTGTAAGTGGAGGATGCCAATTCAATCCGCTATTATGCACATGTATTGACATCACTAGTGTATATATTGAAGCAAAAGTTTTCTCCAAAAACTAACGGAGCTGGATATAATCAAGAGAAATTTCCGATGACTTGAGTATGGCAATTTGCGACACAACACAGAATCACAGGACGGCGTCTTGCTAGTGAACAGTACGGCGACTTATTTTGAAAATGATAGTATTCTACTCGAAGAGGCTGTCGTTGGGAACCAGCCAATGTCCGTAATTATTCAAGAGGGCCAGTATGGTCTATTATGGATACATAGTACAAATTTGTGAAAGTATTCAATCAGATGTTCCCGGGTTTACTATACTGAGTGTGACGTTGAAAGGTGACATCATAAGACATTATTTGTGATGAAATCGGAAATGTTATTTATGGGTCAGCATTAAAACACCAACCTGACTTCAATTTTTACTGTCCCATCACACACTCCAACACACCAACTCAATAACAAACCCTTTTCTTGCCCAGATAAATGAAACGCTTCGACAAACCGTTGCCTTGTGTACTAACATACTTGCCGGGGGGGGGGGGGGGGGGGGGGGGTGCTCTGATATTTTCACACATATGTAGGCTCAGACCATTTTGGGGGGGTTCAAAATCTTTTAATTTCAATATTTTTTGGGATTTTCATGTATATGTATATATAAATGAGAGTACCCCCCCCCCCCACACACACACACACACACAAACACTGGGCATACTTGTATGTCTAAGTGCACCAGGGTTTGGTGCTCATCATATTTGCGCATGCGCGGATCCAGATTTTCACTTTTTTCGTCTGCTTATTTCACAGAGAGGCCCGTATGCTTAGGTCCCTAACCAGTTTCTTTTTTGCTAACGGAAACCTATAGTACTTGTATTAATCGCCCTGTGAGAGGCCCACACATGATGCGCAAAAGTCTGCTTTAAAGGTCGTGGTTATCCTGGTCGTGAGATTGTATGGAATACGTGCTGGTTAGTTTGCGGTTGAGCCTGGTCCGATATGGTTTTGTGGAGGTTTGGGGGTGCTTCCACGGACCCTCTTGTATTGTACTGAAAATGTTGCAGGTATTCATGCGTGTATCCGGGGGAGGGGGCAAGGGTCTCTGGATCCCCCTGAAAATCGCAGAAATATAGTATTCCCTTGCAATGCTGGTCCAGTGAAGAATCACAAAGTTGCCAACTTAGCATTCAATGTTGGGCCATTATCGGTTTGCCAGCAAATTCAATGGTGTTTCGCTGGTGGCTCGATGTCATCACGCTAACAGTGTCCCCGATCAAAAAAGTAAAAGTTGGACCCCTCTGCCAAAACATCATGTCCCCACAAGTATTGAGGCTTAACACCCCCTCCCCCCCCCCCCCCCCCCCCCCCCCCAGTGAGGTGTACTGTACAAGTTAATGTTTAACATTGTACTAGCATTGTACTATTTACTTAGCAATTGTAAACAACATATAACGTCACTGTCACTCATGGTTGGCACGACAGTCGCTAATCAATAAGATTTGGGCTCAAAAATCGCTAATCAGTAAAATTTAGACCCAAAAATCACTTATCAGTAAAATTTACGCCCAAAAATCACCTGATCAGTAAAATTTACACCTAAAAATTAGTAATCAGAAAAATTAGGACCAAAATTCAGTATCTGTGAAAAAATAGCCCCCAAAATCGGTTATCAGTAACGGTTTATTGTAAAAACGAATTGGAATAACTTTTTTCCATCGAAAACGCGTCATTTCGACATTTGGTATTTTTTCGCCCAAAAATGGCTAATCATTTTAGGCCGAAATTCGCTAATCACTAGCACTTAACATTCCGCTATTCGGTCAAATTAACCCTAAAATCGCTAGTCGTTAACTTTTAGGGCATATATTCGCTAATCGCTTAATTTTATGGCCATAATTCGCTAATCAGTAATTCCCACTTACACCCTTACGCATGTATATGAGATTGGGTACTACGAGCAGCCAAACGCTCAGACTAGCCTGTGCATCCGCGCAGTCTCACCAGGGCCTTTGCTGCTCTCATACACAATGCAAATGGATGGAGGTATAGAAGTAAGTCTCCATAAGATCTACGTCAGTGTGAGCATATTAAATAAAACTTTTGCGAATATGCGATAAGTGCCAAAGTGTCGTGTGCTGGCCCATATCTGGTGCTGGACATGCGGTTGTTTAAAGCTGGAGAGGCTGGTTTTGGCGATCATTTAGGGTGATTTGGCTGGTTTAGGGAGTTTTCACGGACAAACATGTCGATGCAAATTGCCGTACTGTAAATTTAATGTTTTTTTCAAGTTGCCGTACTTCGGACTGGTAAATTGCCGTACTCAAAGCGTTTTCTGTTTTTGATAATACATCAGTCAAATCAAGATCATTACAAATAAAACTTATACCGAACGTGATTTCCAATATGCTCATTATTTTGGCATTGAAAATGAGGTGGAAAACGGTTTTAAACAATGCAGAAACAAACATTTTTCGATGGGACATGCTGTTTTTAGCGGTACCAGCTGGCAGTGTTTCACGATGTTTTGTGGCATACAGCAAGAATTAGTCATTTTGGCGGACACGGACAAGTGTTTGACTTCTCTAAAGATGAATTCTATTCACTTCGAAGGCAGGCGCTCATTACAAACCACTAAAACACCGTTTGACTCACCCCACT
This sequence comes from Loripinus fragilis, assembly GCA_964019695.1. Classification (NCBI taxonomy): domain Eukaryota; kingdom Metazoa; phylum Mollusca; class Bivalvia; order Lucinida; family Lucinidae; genus Loripinus; species Loripinus fragilis. Next base: position 27,224,765 of record OZ026527.1, read on the forward strand.
ACATGCCATGTCTGTGTTGACATTCGATTCACCTGGTAGCAAGTTCCGGAGTCGATGCTACACCGTGTGAATGTCATGCTCCGGTACAAGAGCAATTAAACAGCAGAACGAGATCAGAATAATGCATAAACTATAGTGTCTGATCTGTAAGTAAGGTTTAATGAACATTCTAAAGCACTTAGCGCCTGTATTGCATAAGCATGATTTGGGTATCTTGTTTACAATATAATGATAAAGAAATTATAAAGTATAAGCATGAGTAATGGTGGTAGTCATTGATATCATAGGTACAGATAAGCAAAACTTTTGAGCGTAAATTTGTCAATATTTTCTTATCCATCTGTTAAAACATATGTTTTGGGTGGTCAAAAGAACCGTCTCATTGAGACTGTTTTTTTTGAGTATCCACAACATATGTTTCAGTTGAGAACTAAGAAAATTCATTTTTAATTATGCAGTCTTAATCTAAAGACCTTGGTACATTTGTATATTTATAGTATTTGATTAATCTTTTAAAATTAAACGTTATATTAGTAGGCTCCTTTCCTTGTAGTGTGACAAAACGCATTTACTTTTAGATATGACTATTTTATTCAGTCCACTATATCTGATAACTGAAATGTGTACAGTCATACTACTGTAATACGATACATTTGCTATTTGTATCTTTAACTTTTAGGACATATTCCCAAAAAATGTCGATTTTGTTTTTGGTAGTGAAATTTTATGCCTAATTTTCAAAAGCTTGAAATTACCTTATAATATGTTTATTTTTAACTTTAACTCATGTATAAGCTGAATGAACTTGCCTAACCTTTATCAGTAGGTCTGGGCCCATTTCCAATTTTAGGGGTATTGGGTGGTACTTTTCATTTTTTTTCAAATTTTTATAGAACACTCTGTAAGCAATCAGTGAAGATCCTTATCAGATATCACAATATGCGCTGTCTGATCTGGGTCTACACTGTTTGCCCATGACGCTAGGCTTATATGGGTTAATAAGGTTACCTACTTGTATGATAAAAGTAGAGTTGGGTAGCCACCTTGTATATTGGGTAGGGATTGAGAAAAAATGTAAAAAAAATGAAAAATTATCAAATCTTAGATATAACTTTGCTTTATAATGCGAAGTGATAAGGGACTGTGTGCATGTGGATTGAACATAATCCTTTGATTAACGTGAGTTGGTTAACTTCCTTTGCTGTTTAGTATTTAAGGCGGCATTTTTGATTTATATTGCCAACCTCTTCCATTCATGTGTCTTGCGCTTCATTATAATTACAATTATCTGAGTTTTAAGTACAATGTAGTACGTAGCATTAAGGGACTGTGTGCATGTGGGTTTAACATTATCATTAACATTGTGTTGATTAACTTTTCCTTTGCCATTTAGTATTATTGCAGATCTATTCCTTTCATGTTCATGCCCTTCATTATTATCTGAGTTTTTTTAGTAGTAGCTTGAACCCTTTACTCCATAATGACACCTTTTGACGCCTTTGAAATATCATGTATTTGAAAATATTATGGAAAATGGAGCATTTGCTCCAAAAGAGCAAATGCTCCATTTTCCATATTATTTTCAAAAGTATTCAAAACTTAACTTAAAGTTTCCTTGAATTTTTCCAATGTAGTCTTTAAGTAGAAAATGATGTCATGATCTAAAAATAGCCTATGGAGTAAAGGGTTAAGGGGATTGAACATAGTCATTCATCAATCACAACAATTGTTGACTTCTCGCTCATCTGCTTATGTTTTTTGGTAGCTTACATTGCAAGCAATATGAACCCAGTTCAGATTGCTTCCTTAGGGAGCACTCTGATCAGGGTTCATTATGTGTTTGCTTCTAACCTCATCCCAGCATGTTGTGATGGATGAGGTTTATTATTGGAATTGGGCCGGAGGCCGAGCATGTATAGGTTAAGATTTTACTTTGCCAGTTAGTATTTTAGGGGCAGTTTTAATTATGTTGCTTTCTCTTCCATTCATATATGTATACTTTTATAGGGGAGCACCTTAAAATAAGCTCAGTTTGTAGGTCGCCTGACGTGTGTCTAAGCGGTCACGTGTTTGAATCCTATCATTGCATGGTGCAGTGTTGTGTCCTTGAACAAGACCCTTTTCCCTCACTACTAAGAACTGGTAAACTAAGGAAACTTCTGGGCATTACTGAAAATTTATTGACTGGGATGTAAAGCACTAACGACAAATCAAACAAACAGAATCAGTCTTTCAGCCTGTGTATCGGATTCTCAACTCGGCATGCTCAGTATCTTTGCTTTGCGGTAATGGGTATCCCCAGATCAGGCCGAACAAAATGTCTGGGCCTTGTCTTGATCCAAACTTTTTGACGAGGATGATATATTTTGAAATATTTAATTTAAAAAAAAAATCTGCAGATGACAAAAAGCATGCAGAATTATCAAACATGCAAAGAGTCAATATCTCATTAGGTGAATGACTTATCACACAAGGAAGTTCAAAATACAAACAAGCCGCGATTTAGAAAAAGTACCTTGAGTAAAATCCTTGGTGTTCAAGCTTGCCCAGGAAAATGTGTGGTTAGGTGAACTGACCGTCCCCCCATGACCTTAGCTGTTGACTTGGGACGTAAAGCAACAAAACAAACAAAGAACAAAAATCCTTGATCAGTTTATTTTGTTTGTGCTTTACATCCAAGTCAACAATTTTCTGGTCATGTTGAGATGATTTCCTGTCATCCTGGGTTGAACCAGTACTAAGCAGAGACTACTTTAAAAGTGTCTTGCACAAGGAACAACATACAGACTCTGGTGAGTCTCGAACCAGCGACCCCTGGAGATCACTAGCACTCTACCTTTGAGCCACTGTACTCCTCTGATCATTTTGCACATCATTGTATGACTGATCGGCACTATTTCTGTCAATTGGGTATATGAACACTTAAGTGCCGTTCACATCTTAAGTTTTCTGCTTTGTCAACAGTATGTTGTAGTTTTTTTTGAAGCCTCTTAAGCAAACAGTGTAGACCCAGATCAGACTGCTCCATATGGAGCAGTCTGATCTGGGTCTACACTGTTTGCTAAAGGGACTTACAAAATTCAACAACAGACAACAAAGCAGAGGACATGCAGACCTTGAAATATCTTAAAATAGGCATTAGTTATTGGCATATATGGGGAAAAAATTAATTTATACTAGAAATATCAAAATTTTCACTTGCCTTGCAGCCTGTCAGGCACTCGTAAATATGAGCGGACGAGTGCTATTTTCGAGGCCTGGACTTGGAATGTGAATAGCAGTGTTAAATAAGTCATTGAAACCAATTAGTTGGCAGAATGACCCTCCTCCGTAAATTTGTAAGGGAAAAAAACGTGTAGGTTTGCATTGTATGGCATTTTCTGAATGTGCAGCTTCTTAAATTTGCATTTTTGTTTGTATTCTTGCACACATTATTCCAATAACAACCTTTGTTTGTATTTAATGGTTCAAAGATTTTGTGATGGTTATTGTATTTAAAAAAAATTATACAAAAAATTATTTAATTCTGTGATGATGGTTTGTCTATTTAATTTTATTTCACTTGAATTAAAATTGTGCTTCCGATTAAAGGCACACTATTTTTTGCTGAATTTCTCCATTATCTCAGTCTAGCATTTGCTAAGTAGAAGTTTAAGGTGTGAATCAGTATTTTAAGGTGTGAATCAGAATTTTAAGGTGTAAATCAGCATTTTAAAAGTTTAAGGTGTAAATCAGTATTTTTCATTATGTTGTATAGTCCTTGAAAAGTGATTGAAGAGCATTTTAGAAAGTCCTTGAATTTTGTGCAAACCTGCTATGCATTAACCAAGTGCCTTATATATTCTGTTAAGATTTGACCAAACCATAAACCAACATTATATAGTCTTACATGTGTATTTTTCTTTAATGCTCTTTTCTTCAATTTATCACTTTTTCTTTGAACTCTAAGGCTGCTGTTTCTGGCTGTTTCCCCCATGTACTTTTTCAAGGTCAAAGAATAAGGTCAAGGACAGTTGCAATAGTAATCATGTATTTGTTAGATACTGTAAATATTTTAAAATTTCGAACACCAGTTTCCTTCTGAAAAGGCCTAGATGAACAGCACAGACCCAGACCAGAAACAGTCTGATCAGGGTCTTTGCTGTTTGCTATTCTGACAAGCATTTTGTGAACTTCGGCCCTGAAAAAGCAACATATTATTTGACAGCAAAAGAGAAAAGTGTTAGAATTTTGGTTCCCATGAGATGCTTTTTCCAACTGTTCCTTAAATTCTTACGTGGATAAAATTGTGAATATTTTTCTACCCATAAATCTTAACTTTTGTTGTTGATGCTCAAAATTTTTTGAGTACCCACAGCAAATGTTTTAATTGAGAAATAAGAAAATAATTTTTAGGTTACTTGCACTTATCTATTACATGCACTTATCTACTCGTAGCTGCTTGATTTTGCAAGTGTTGGTTAAAGTACTCATTGAAAGCATTTTGAGGAGATGATCCTAATGAGTACCCCTGACAAATTTCTTTTCTTTTGTTGGGTGAATATTGCATAGCTTAAGCTCTAGTGACCTTTAACAGAGATAGCAAGGCATATCAAATTTTGCTTTGCTAAAGTACTGTGGTTATCATTTGCTGTTGATAAACTTATTTGACCTTCATAATGTAAACTTGACCTTGACATTATAAACCCTTTTGCTCTTAGAATAGCCTCAATTTCATTGATTTTGGACCATTCTTAGTGTATTAAACTCCAGCTGTTAAGTTTTTAGACTTAATTTTTCGCAATAACAATTTTATCTTCAATTTTAGCGAAATGTGTTCGCGATGAAAAGTATTCAGGAACATGTCCGCCAACTTCACCAAATGTTTCCGACATCCTAGATGCTGCAGGTTAATCTGTGCTTAGATGCACTCTTTGAACATTTTAAGCAAAGCGCAAATAAACTAAGTCAAAGATGTCAGTCAAAATGTTACATTGCACCGCCCTATTTCAATAACTAAAGCGATGGATGGCTTGTTCAAATATAATAGATATCGCGCCTTATTCGCTCCTGCGTTATACTAGTAGGGTCATCTCAAAACCGTTCATTTCATAGCACGCGCACAAGCAAAAAATTGCACGTCATGCGATAACCCAGCCTTTGTTCTTACAAATGAGCCTGCTTTAAGTTAATTCTGCTTATGCACGGTGAATTCTGAGAATGTTAACGGCAGTTTTTTTGTTATACACAGCCTTTGAAGAACGGGAATATGCATCGCTTCCGAATATTTTTTGAAACTACCCCTTTCTGTCACGCCTATACGAATTATACCTGTCATTAAAAGACTTAGGAATTTAGGACGAATTCAATTTATTGCAAAATCTTCATCTATATACACAAAAATCTGTTTGCGCCACAAGCACAAGACCTTTTGGAGAAGTTGGGGGAAATTCTCCTCTACAACTTTCATCGCGAACACATTTTGCTAAAACTGAAGATAAAAGAGTTATTGTGAAAAATTAAGTCTAAAAACTTAACAGCTGGAGTTTAGTGTTTATGTGCTAATATTTCTCTGTTAATATTTTCCTCCTTGACCTTATTTGACCTTTACAGTATAAACTCTGACCTTGATAATGACCTTACCCTTATTGCACTTAGAATGACCTTAAACCTAATGATTACCATTTTGAGTGTGATAGTGTTACTATTGGTTCACACAGGTTTGAAAAATACTTGTACATGTATATGCAGGCCTTTCTTGAGAAGCGGTTGAAAATAAATATTTTGTAAAAACCCTGAAAAATCACTCTAAGGCTTTGAAAAGTCCTTGAATGTTACTATTTTCTGCATGAATCAGTATAAAATTTGCTGCACCAAATAGACACAACAATTTCTTTGAAAATATAATATGTCTTGAAAATGGATGGAAAATTCTCAAGGACTTTGAAAAGACCATGAAATTTGCTGCATGTACTTTCTGCATTAATCAATATGAAATTGCTGTGCCTTTATTTGATGCTACATATGCTTCACCAAATAAAGACACAATTTCCTAAGTTTCTGATTAAAGCATTTGTGAAGTGGAATTATGCGTAAATCATTAATTTCTTGAGTTTATTGTCCTTGATTTTTATGCCCCCAAAGGAACTTTGGGAGGCATATAGTAATCGCACTGTCCGTCCGTCCGTCCGTCAGTCCGTCCGTCCGTCCGTCCGTCAGTCCGTCCGTCCCGCTTTCGTGTCCGGTCCATATCTCCTATATTCTTTGAGGTAGGAATTCCAAATTTGGTGTGTGGATACATCTTGGGATGGCGGAGTGTCGCGTACCATTTTCGGGTCACTGTGACCTTGACCTTGACCTCTGACCTAGTTTTTAGAATAATCGTGTCCGGAGCATATCTCTTATATTATTTGAGGTAGGAATCTCAAATTTGGTGTGTGGATGCATCTTGGGATGACGAAGTGTCGCGTACCATAATTGGGTCACTGTGACCTTGAACTTGACCTCTGACCTAGTTTCTTGAAAACTGCATTGAGTCTGGTGTATATCTCCTATATTCTTTGAGATAGGAATTCCAAATTTGGTTTGTAAATGCATCTTTGGATGACGGGGTGTCACATGCCATTTTGGGTCATTGTGACCTTGACCTCTGACCTAGTTTTAAGAATTATTGTGTCCAGAGCATATCTCTTATATTCTTTGAGTTAGGAATTCCAAATTTGGTGTGTGGATGCATCTTGGGATAGCGGAGTGTCATGTACCATTTTCGGGTCAGTGTGACCTTGACCTCTGACCTAGTTTTTAGAATAATCTTGTCCATAGCATATCTCTTATATTATTTGAGGTAGGAATCTCAAATTTAGTGTGTGGATGCATCTTGGGATGACGAAGTGTTGGGTACCATAATTGGGTCACTGTGACCTTGAACTTGACCTCTGACCTAGTTTCTAGAAACTACATTGAGTCTGGTGCATATCTCCTATATTCTTTGAGATAGGAACTCCAATTTTGGTGTGTAAATACATCTTGGGATGACAGGGTGTCACATACCATTTTTGGGTCACTGTGACCTTGACCTCTGACCTAGTTTTAAGAATTATTGTGTCCCGAGCATATCTCATATATTCCTTGAGTTAGGAATTCCAATTTTGGTGTATGGATGCATCTTGGAATAGGGGAGTGTCATGTACCATTTTCGGGTCACTGTGACCTTGACCTCTGACCTAGTTTTTAGAATAATCATGTCCAGAGCGTATCTCTTATATTATTTGAGGTAGGAATCTCAAATTTGGTGTGTGGATGCATCTTGGGATGACGAAGTGTCACTTACCATAATTTAGTCACTGTGACTTTGAACTTGACCTCTGACCTAGTTTCTAGAAACTGGTGCATATCTCCTATATTCTTTGAAATAGGAATTCCAAATTTGGTATGTAAATGCATCTTGGGATGCCTGAGTGTAACAAACCATTTATGGGTCACTGTGACCTTGACCTCTGACCTAGTTTTCAAGAATTATTGTGTCCAGAGCATATCTCCTATATTATTTGATGTAGGAATCCCAAATTTGGGGTGGTGATTCCTCTTGGGATGGCGGAGTGGTGCATACAATTTTGAGTCATTTTGACCTTGACATTGACTTCTGGCTTCATTTCTAGGTTTTTCTTGCTATATTATAGCTATCTTTCCTCAAATGTGTCTTGTGCTAGACCAATTCCTTTGGGGGCATTCGTCACGTGTTTGTGACATTTCTTGTTTTCAAAGTCCTTGAAAAGTCCTTGAAATTTGTACAAACTAGCCTGTATGAACCCTGTTCCTGTTTCAATACTAATATTTCTTTGTTGAGATGTTTGCTCATGTAGCCTCTACTAACTGTAGCTTGTATAACCTGATACATTGTAGCCTGTAGATGAGGTGGGGTCACGGCAAGACTGGCGGCCCGATCTGATGCACCATGTTCCTCCTTTTTCACAGTCATGTCAACTCAATGTAAGTCTTTCTGCACCTTCTTAACCCTTAAAGCGCCAAGAAAAAAAAATGCATCTGAAAATGTCGTCTGCTGAAGTCGTCTGCTGCAAATAATTGCCTAACGTTACTGACGAATTAAGTATAGAAGCAAACAGCGTGGACCCAGAACAGACTGCTCCTATAGGAGCAGTCTGATCTGGGTCCACAATGTTTGCCACAGATGCTTCTTAAACATTTCAGCAGATGAGAAAAGCAGACGACTTTTGTTGCGATTGGCGCATTAAGGGTTAATTAGCTCTTTTCCCGCCAATCATAACTTTAATCGTCTGCTACTGTCGTGCCAACCAAGAGTGACAGTGACGTAATATTTTGTTTACAAATGGTAAGTAAGACTTTAATGGGAGGGCAGTGGCTCAGTGGTTGAGTGCTTGACTCAAGACCGAAGTGCCACGGGTTCGAGCCTCACCGGCGTCACTGCGTTGTGGTCCTAGAGCAAGACACATTTATCCTAGCTTAGTACTGGTTAAGCCCAGGAAGACACAACCCTATATAACTGAAAGATTGTTGATGGGATGCAAAGAATCAAATCAAAAAACAAAGTAAAACTTTGACTTGTACACTCCACTAGAGCTAACACGAATCGATAGATCACCTGTGTATTAATTCTATCCTGTGGATATTATTGATACACCAGTGATCTATCGATTATAAGTCCCTGATAACTACATGTATGTAAACAAACATGACATCACTATCACTCTTGGCTGGCAGGACAGTACCTCATCTGCTTATGTTCATAGGTAGACTATATTGCAAACATTATGCGAACAATATGGACCCAGTTCAGACTGCTCCTAAGGGAGCAGTCTGATCAGGGTTCATGGTGTTGGTTTCGATGATTAGATCTAGTCTGAAATGCAACTGAATATATGCAGCAGATGTAAAAAGCAGTCAACATTTTCAGGACAAAAACTACTGGGATAAGGGTCCAGTTAACCCTTTCCCCCCAATCACGACTTTGTCGTCTGCTGTTTCATCTGCTTATGTTCATAGGTAGAATATATTGCAAACAATATTGACCCAGATCAGGCTGCTCCAAAGGGAGCAGTCTGATCAAGGTTCATAGTGTTTGCTTCCATGATTAGATCTAGTATGGAATGCACCTGAATAAATGCAGCAGACGTAAAAAGCAGTCAACATTTTCAGGACAAAAAATGGTGGGATAAGGGTCCGGTTAACCCTTTCCCCCAACTACGACTTTTGTCGCCTGCTGTCTCATCTGCTTATGTTCATAGGTAGACAGGGTGTCCACAGTCAGGGAAAAAGTCAGGGAAAAGCATATTTTTTCAAGGTCAGGGAATTGTCAGGGAATTTTGAAATTGGTCAGGGAAATTTGAAAATTAAGCAAGAAGTCAGGGAAAAGTCAGGGAATTTTGATTTAACAAGTTTTTGAAGGAGTTAAACATCAATAATTAAGGCTAAGGCAGTTGTCTCCATGTTTGGCTATTATCTTAATAACAATTATAATACTAAAAATGATAGTAATAATAATAGTAGTAATTATTATAATGATAAGCATTACATGTGTTTTTCAAATTATTCTTTGAGCAGAAACTGAAGGAAGTAGCACCCTTTGCTTCTCCGGCTTCATTTTCAGTTTGACTTTTATCAAGTTTGTGCATCTGGTATGGTATGTGCAGTATTATATACCATACCACATACAGATATCCTACTTCTGTACCATACCACTTAATGCAATATGAATCGGTCATGGTGGTGGTTGTATTGCCTGTGTGCTTGAGCTATAAGTTGCTTATGAAAATTATATTATTTTTCTCATTTGCAATACTGTTGGCTGTGGTTTCATGTTTGCAAGTGTAACCCTTCTTCTGACGTGTTTATTTAGTCTTTCTCTCTACTCACTAAATGTCTACAAATTATGAGTAATCAACATTTCTAACTGATATAATTTACTATCATATACATTGGTAACCCTTTTCATTATTGATACAGGTAAACAGGTACTTTGGCAAACAGTGAAGACCCAGATGAAAACATTTCATCTGGGTCTTCACTATTTACTAAGGTTATACATCTTTCTATAAGAACCCCTTAATATACAAAATAGACTATTTCATACTTATTATATCAATATGTTTGGATTCAGAATGAAAAGGATTAATATTCTAGATATGTTAAGCAAACTTACTTACAACATATATAATGTAAGTTTTAATATATGGAAACTAAATACATTCTATTTGTATTAGTTAAATTTCATTCTCTCGTTTATTTGATTGACCAGTTACATTGTATTCTATGATTTGTAGGTCTGTTAACTTTGAAAAAAGGAACATTGTGGTTTAGCAAAAAGAAATATTTTTTTGAAGTGCATACTTATGAAGAGTAATAAGACTTATTATGAAGATTGTATTTTTGTCCATTTTGGCATGCATTTAATTTAAAGCACCACATCCAAAAGCATTGATTATACATGTAAGTATGAAGAAAGTGGAAAATAGAAAACAAAATCAAAGACAAATAATTAAAAACAAAATCAAAATACAAAGAGTAATACACAATGACAATTTGTAGTAAAAGATGGTAAAGGTAGGCTGTTTGGAAGGAGAGGACCAACAGATTTCCCTGTATAAATAGTATAAATAAGGTACATGTATGTATGGAGAAAAATAAAAAGCAAACAAACAAAAGCAAAATTAGAAATACATGTATAAAGAATACAATTACAGTTGGTATTGGGTAAAGTAAGGGGTCTAAAGGGTTGGCTGTAGGGGAGGAGGATGCCAATACAGATGCTGGGTTTTCCCTGCACCTTTTAAAAATGGGGTCAATTGACCCCCTTTATATAACATAAAGACTAAAAAAACTTCCATTTAAAGAGTCATTTGGGATAAATGAGGTCATTTACTCAGGCCTAATACTTTTCAGGCTTCTGCAGGAATTCAGACTTTCACATCTTGAATTTTACTTGATTTCAGGCTTTGATTTTTAAATTTCAGTGTTTATTCTGCTTAAAAAGGGCTATTTTAGGCTACGAAATCAGGCATTTCAGGCTTGGAAAAGTTTTGTCAGTATGAGGCCTGTTTACTATAACCCTGCAGATGTCAGAACGTCACGCGCAAATCCAAATACGCTAGTCAGGGAAATTTGATTTTAGTCGGGGAAAAGTCAGGGAATTGTCAGAGAAATTTGCTTTGCTCAAATTGTGGACACCCTGGTAGACTATATTGTAAACAATATTGACCCAGATCAGACTGCTCCCAAGAGAGAAGTATGATCAGGGTTCATAGTGTTTGTTTCCATGATTAGATCCAGTATGAAATGTACGTGAATATATGCAGCAGACTTAAAAAGCAGTCAACATTTTCAGGACAAAAATAGTGGTGGGATGAGGGCTAGGTTAACCCTTTCCCCCAACCACGATTTTTGTCGTCTGCTGTCTTATCTGCTTATGTTCATAGGTAGACTATATTGCAAACAATAATGAACCAGATCAGGCTGCTCCTATGGGAGCAGTCTGATCAGGGTACATAGTGTTGGTTTCGATTATTAGATCTAGCATGAAATGCACCTGAATATATGTAGCAGACGTAAAAAGCAGTCAAAATTTTCAGGACAAAAAAAAAGTGGTGGGATAAGGGTCCGGTTAACCATTCCCCCCAACCATGACTTTTGTTGTCTGCTGTCTTATCTGCTTATGTTCATAGGTAGACTATATTGCAAACAATATTGACCCAGATCAGGCTGCTCCCATCAGGGTTGATAGTGTTTGCTTCCATGACAAAAATCAAGTCTGAAATACACTTGAATATATGCAGCAGACATATAAAGGCGACAACATTTTCTGGACAAAAAATATTTGCGGGATGAGGGTTAAATCTTTGCATGCTGGGAATTTTTCTCAAAAGATTTTGTCCTCTGCTGATTTAAAAAAAAATCTTTCTGAAATACCATCACAGTGACAAACAGTTTGGCTCCAGGTCAGGCTGAACATTTTGTTGGGCCTGATCTGATTCCAAACTGTTTGCAAAGGTTATCAGCAGACGACACTGCTGACAGGTTAAGAGTTAAGGGGTATAGTTCATCAAAAATTAAGAGTATTTAAAAGGAGAGGGCCAAATTTCCACACAAACAATTTTATTGCAAATCTGATCAAAATTGGTTGAAAAATAAGAAATATTTTGGTAAATGAATCTGACATTTTGAATATTTAATGGGATGCATAAAATGCCTAGCAATAAATATTGGCATCTTCAATTTATTTCTAAGCAGATTTTGATTCTTTGTATACGGGGAAACATCTAAGCAGGTACTTTTACAAACAATGAAGACCTAGATAAAATGCTGCATGATGCAGCATTTTATCAGGGTCTACACTGTTGGCAGGGTAAAAAAGATTTCAGACCAAAAAGTACAATATTTTTGAAAACATTAAAACCTGACACTTGATATGTACATTGGACTATCCCAAGTTTATTGTATCATACCAGAAGGAAGAATCCATAAGTATACAAAGGGTTAATAAACGGTATCTTTTAACACTTTTTCATTATTGATTAGCATTTTCCTATAGTTGCTACTAATGTCCTCTGCTGATAACCTTTGCAAACAGCAGGTCAGGATATGATCTGGATCCAAAATGCTTAACATCCTTATAGTGCTCCCGAAAGAATTTTGTGGAAAAATTAGCAGACGAAAAAAAAGCATGCAAAATTACCTAGCATAATTCATGTAAACATGACCCTGGATTAATTGCCTTGTTGATTATCTGTTTAATTTAGAATTAATTTCTGGCATGTAGAATGTGAGGTCTTAACTTGTGGATGATGATCATGCATAAATTTCCATAAATTATTTTATTATTGCTTGTAACAATGTCCCTAATAAGATGCTAATTTGAAATATACAAACCATATTTAGCCTTATAGGCGCACTGTGCACATAAATGAGGGTCTAGGTGGGGGTATGTTGATTATGGCCATATTTTATAGTAATTAGCAATTATTGCCATCCTCAAGAGGGTGGCAATTATAATTGACTAAACTGGGTCGGTCATTTTAGTGTTGTGACACCATGAGGCAATACACACAGGTAATTTTCACAGAAAGGACCATCTCATGCTACCTACGTACACCACTTAGCCGGTGCTACCATACAGGTTGCAAACTTAGTCAATAAAATACACATTAGAAGTATTTTTAGGGAGCGCAGTGGCTCAGTGGTAGAGTGCTTGACTCGAGACCGAAGGGCTGCGAGTTCGAGCCTCATCTGCGTCACTGCGATGTGGTCCTTGAGCAAGACATTTTTATCCTAGCTTAGTACTGGTTCAACCCAGGAAGACCCGTCCCTGTTTAACTGAAAGATTGTTGATGGGACGTAAAGAATCAAATCAAACAAACAAACAAACATTAGAAGTATTTAGTGTGCACTTGTAGTAGCATGTGTGCTTATTAGAATATATTTGGTATTCCATTTTTTGTGAATGTTTTGAAACTGCAACTGTCCAGATAAGCCAGAGGAGCGCAGTTTGATTTGATTCTTTACACCCCAGTCAACAGTTTTTCAGTCATGTTGGGACAGGTCTTCCTGGGTTGAACCAGTACTAAGCAGGGATAAATGTGCCTTGGTCAAAGATGCAAAGCAGTGCCTCAGGTGAAGCTCAATTCCGCAATCCCTCAATATTGAGTCAAACGCTCTACCACTGAGCCACTGCTCTCCCTCTACCACTGAGCCACTGCGCTCCCAGAGGAGCACAGTGGCTTAGTGGTAGAGTGTTAAACATGAGATAGAGGGGTCGCTGGCTCAAGACTCACCAAAGGCACTGTGTTGTGTCCTTTAGCACTTTATCCTCTGCTTAGTACTGGTTCAGCACAGGAAGACAAGAAAACATCCTAACATAACTGAACAAATGTTGACTGGGACATAAAGTATCAACACAAACAAAAGCCAGTTGTTAACCAGTCCTGCTTCACTGCCAAAGTCAGCAGGGGTTTCCAGCATTTTAAAATAGGAGGATAAAACATTCTTTTCCGTGTATTAATGTTTGCCAAGCCCGAGTGTGATAATATGTTGCAGCCCGAACAGTGAAGCGGTGAGGGCTCCAACACATTATTACACAAGGGCTTGGCAAACGTTAATACCCGGAAAATAATGTTATATCATCATTGTTATATACCTTCCTTTCAAGCGTAAGCAGTTCCAAGTATTTTTTATTCAATTGTATGCAGAAATGTCCACAGTAGCATCATGAAGCCTACGACGAAACAAAATGATTTTTTCAACAGAAACATGAAAAATATAAATAACTTCAGATTGTCCTGGCTTCGTCTTCAGTTTATCAATGAACACACGGGATAGATGGCAATGGTAAACATTAATACTATAGATTATAGTAGATAAAAAATCGTTAGAAACAGAGTTGTTTTCGATTGCCGTTTGTCGCCCGAATGGCGACAAATGGCAATCAAAAACACTGTTTCTAGCAATTTGTGATCCGCGTTCGTCGATTGTTCAGAGCGTTTTCGATTGTCGCCTATCTGGTGTGATAAATGAGTGCATTTTACGGTAATCAAAAAGTTTGTTCTTTCTCCATAAAACATTAGCGACAGCATCTTAACTTGCAGACCATGTCTTGAGCGGGCTTAAATGGCAATGAAGCCCTCTGCTGCCATAATTAATGGGAATGAAGCATGTGGCCAGTGATTGGTCAACGATCAGCCGTATTGCAACAGGTTAAATTTAGTTGAAATGTACAGCTGTCAGCGATTGAAACACGTCAAGTTTCTATAGTAAACACTTATAAGGTATATAACAATGATGGTTAAACCTATGCTTGGGTTAGAGTTATGGTTGTTAGTAGTGGTAACATGTCTATATCTGAGGAGTGCAGTGTAAGATTGCTAGAATTTTAAATGGGCCTCGACATAACAAAACCTGTCTTCGGTTTCATAAAAAGTGAGACTCAAACCAGTATGCTCAGCTACAGAGACTAGCTAGAAAATTAAAAATTTGGTTTGTAGCAAGTTTAGATATGATACTTTCCAATAAGTGAATAGCAAAGGCGCTGATCAGACTGCCCTGATGCGCAGGCTGGTCTGCCCCTTTGTTGTTCGCAATCCCCACAAGACAGGTTTTCTTGCGTCGAGGCCCAAATCTGTAGCTCTTGGTGCTATAGTGCCTCACCAGGACCTGTATAAGTTGCAAAGTTTATATCAAATATTGATAACAGAAGTGATACACAGAAAACAGTCCAGCCTGGCAACTTCAACTCCTAACTCTAGAGCACATAAAATCCTTACCCGCTAGTGGCAACTTTTGTGGTCTGCTGATAACCTTAATTCGCAAACAATTTGGATCTAGACTTGATCTGAATCCAAGCTGTTTGATACACTCTGATGGTTTCTTGAAAGATTTGGAGAAGAAAAATGAAAAACAGAAAGAAATCTGCAATCGACAATTAGGCCAGAATTTTTTTATTAGTTGATTTATGGGATTTTTTTTCAGATTTAGGGTCGAGGGGACGATAAAAAAGAAAAAAAAGCTCTGAAATGATCAGTTGACTGGTCATTTTCAGAGCTTTTTTGTATTTTATTTTCTCAGAACTTTTTTTTTAATATCTCCAGAGAAAACAGTAAAACTAGTAAGGTAAACACCAACAGTCTGTTATAAATCTTCAAATATTTCATCATTTTTCTAAAAATCTGTCACTCTCAAAAATACACAGACAGAACCTCAAAAATATATTATTTTTTTCAAGGAAACAAATATATGATATTTTAGAGTCGGTGGATAAAACTATAATTTTTAGAAATTTCTCTACTTTCAGGAAAATTACATTAGGAGGGTTTAAAAATCAACTTATAAAAAAATTCTGGCCTTACATTAAACCTTCAAAATTATCGAGCCTGCAAAGAGTTAAGTGACTAACAGGATATACTAAACACTTTCTTATAGCACTTGAACCATAGTTTGTTCTTGACCTATGTTAGCAGTTCTCATTAAGTAGTAAACATCGTTGATAAAATTTTCTCTTCAAAGTTATATGTTGTGCGATAAGACTGTGTTAGTAGAAAGAAGGTATATCAGCCAGCACATGAGATTTTGGTATGAACTGAGTCTGCACATAATGATAAGATAATTGATAAAGCTGATGAAATTGCTAGTTTATTACAAAAATAAGATATTACAAAAATAAGATGTTTTTATGTTTTTCACATTGATTTTCTGCGATAACTTTTTTATTACTAATTTTAACAGTGTTCGCGATGAAAGTTGTAGAGAAAAATTAGCGCCAATTTTTCCATATGGTTCCATAATCCAAGATGCTGCAGTTAACCATGCGCATAGATGCACTCTTTGAGATTTTTAATCAAAGCTCAAATAAACCAAGATAAATACATGTATGTCAGTTAAAAAGGTACATTGGGCCGCCCTAAATTCACTAACTAAAGCGATGGATGGCTTGTTTAAATATTTGAAATCACACCTGATTGGCTCGTGCAATAAGCTAATGAGGTCATCTAGAAACCGCCCGTTTTGGAGCACATGCATAAGAGAAAAAGAGCACATCATGCGTAATCACAGCTTCTGCTTCTACAAATGAACACGCTCAAATTAGATTCTGTTCTTTATGGGTTTGCAAACAGCAGGAGTATGCCATGCACAGCCGCTGAAAAATGGTATATTCACGGCTTGTGAATATTCTTTTGAGGCAAACCCTTTTTGTCACGCCTCTACGAAATTAACCTGTCAATAAAAGACTTAGAAATTTTGGCTAAATTCCGTTAATTGCAAATTCTTCATCTATGTACACAAAAATCTGTTTGCGCCACAAATTTCGGATATTTTGAAGAAATTGGCGCTAATTTTCCTGTATAACTTTTATCCCGATCACATTTTGCTAACATTGAAAATAAAAAAGTTATCGCCGAAAATCAATGTGAAAAAGATAAAAACTAGAGTTTAAGGGCTACCAATCATACCAGTGATACATGTCTCTGATAATAAGATAATTGATAAAGCTGATCAAATGGCTAGTTTGTACAAAGATAAGATAACTAATATAATGGCACCTTGTCAGAGCTAAAATGAATGCATTATAAACATGTAATCAAATGGAAAGGACCTCTGACACTTTGATAGGGTATCTGCCTATTCTTCAGATGCTTCCCAAATTTTCCCTAGGCATAAGATATCGCTGGTATTCTTTTGAATAGGGCGCTTGATGTATTAGGAACGGATTAAGGTTATAATTAGACAGGCAGATCCCTACAACTAAACAGAAGACGCTACCAAAGGGGGTAGGGGTTGCAAAATTTGACTTCACCAAAACATTTAGAAATCAATTATTTTCACGTGTAAGGGTATTATATCATCAATCCTCGATTACAAATCACAGTGAAAGTATTTTTAAGTCCAAAATCATGAGCATTTTAATGATTATTTTTGTTGTTGTTTTTTCTATCTGATTTGTTAAGAAATATTTTGAAGTGCAACTGTAGTCCATATTCAACCTTGATGACAATGTATTTACCTGGTGCAATATTATGCAGCAATGTACTATAACCATTCATCCATGCATAAAGTACACCTAGTCAATGGCCATGTAGTTTATGTGTATTAGATAGAGACAGTATATGTGCAAAATAATCTTCCAACTGATTTTAGTAAAAGGACAATTTTCATAATCTAAAGAAAAATATGCTAAAACGTTGTAATATTTAATGACTAATGGGTTATGAAAAGGAAGCTTACTTGTACTTATTATTTCATTATACTGGAAAAAAAATTGTTCAAGAGAGCACACCATAAAATCCAAATGCTAATGATTGGGCTCGCCCAGAAGTCACATTTTGGGCTGTGGGATATCATTCCCCCCCGAGTCCCAGCTAGCTTTTCGCATATATCATGTAAAATATGAGAACACACTTACGTGCAAAAGGATTAGCTGGGACTCGGGGGGGAATGATGTTTTAAAAATATATTTCTATTTCCTATATGTATAATACAAAAAGTGACCATTTTAGCCCCAAAATAAAGCCGTACATTTATGGAAATAGGAAATCAAATGCCAAATTATAAAATAGAGACCAACAGCAAGCTTATATTTGAAGATGGAAGCATTTGATTGACTTTAATTTTTATCAAAATAGTAGGCAGCGATACACTGTGATTCCCATTACCACCGTCAGAGGTCCTTTCATATCTGTTATAGTTTTCATGTTATCTGGCTGAAGCATCTTTTGGCTGAAATTTTCAGGGATATACATTTGTATGAGTAAGGAAAATAAATGTGCATTGTTCATACCAGAGACAGGTATCTCAAAGATGAGTTAACTGGTATGATAGATAACTCTAAGTTGTCTTATCTTTGCACAAACCAGAATAATACTGAATAAGTTTCTTTTGATTTTTTTCTTGATTTAATTCAGTTAAAGAGACTAGATCTGTAACTATGAACATTTTTCGAAAAAAAAAAAAAATCTTTTTAAATCATTTGTAAAAATAGAATTAAGTTATGTTTTCACAATAAATATGTTCAGTACAGCTGAAGGCTGCATGGAACAGTGAATTATCTTATAAAAACAGGCGATTTTTCTCTTGTTAGGAATTATTTACGCCCCTCCAATAATTCTAGACAGTTGATTTTTAACATAAATGCTGTTGTTTTGATAGATATAGTTTGTTAAAATTTATGAAAACGGTAATATGTTTACCTGGATTTGAGTATTTTTACTGTATTCTTGAAAAATAGAAACTTTATTTCCAAAATAAGAATATCAAAAGTTACAGACTAAGCAGCAATAAGAATTGTCTTATCTTTGCACAAACTAGAATAATACTGAATAAGATTCACTTGATTTTTTTTTCAGATTTAACTCATAAAGCGCCACATTTAATTTGCAGCAGACGAAAGTTTCTAATTTTGGCGCTTTTTTCAAAAATAACAAATAAGGCATGATATTTCATGAGAATTGTCTGCTTTCATACCTTTTTTTTTGAAATTTATGATGATGTTGCAAAATTAGTCGTCTGCTGCAGTCCTGATTGGCGCTTTAAGGGTTAATACAATTAATAATTTAACCCTTATCCCAACACTATTTTTTTTTTGTCTTGAAAATGTTGGCTGCTTTTTACGTCTGCTGCATATATTCAGTTGCACTTCAGACAAGATTCTTTCATGAAAGCAAACAATATGAGCCCTGATCAGACTGCTCCCAAGGGGAGCAGTCTTATCTGTGTCCATATTGTTTGTAATATAGGCTACCGAAGAACGTAATCAGACGAGATGAGCAGACGACAAAAGTCGTGAATGGCGGGTTAAGGGTTAATTTAAGACAATTAACCATTTAAACATGAAATTATATAATTTCCTTACTCTTACTACTAGTTTTAAGTTTTGAATTTCCAAAACTTTAAGATTTTGGATATTTTCAGCTTTTCCCCAATGTTCATGTTTTGTTCATTTTTTTTCAGGAACCCATTGAAGGAATCATCTCAAAAGCAAGAATAGAAAAAGGGGGGAAAATGGGGTAAGTGTACTGGACGGAAAAAGGGGGCAAATGGGGTAAGTGTACTGGACTCTTTCTCGGATCTCCATTTATGTGGCTACTTTCGTCGCTGACTGATCTTGCAGCCCTCCTTGGTAAATTAACTCTTAAAGGGCCAATTACAACTACAGTTATCTGCTTTTGTCATCTGCTGAAATGTTTTAGTAACTTTGACAAACAGTGTGGACCCAGATCAGACTGCTCCTGTAGTAGCAGTCTGATCTGGGTCCACACTGTTTGCCCCCATACTTATATAAGTCAAATAATGTTAGCAAAATTATGCTGCAGATGACTTAAGCAGATGGCATTTTTAGATGAAGTTTTGCAGGCACTATAAGGGTAATTATTTTAGTGGCTTTCTGGTGCCTTCCTTGGAAAGGCTACATCAGAAATAAATCGTATGTTTTGGTTTGGTTCTTTACATCCCAGTCATTAGCTATGGTCATGTCTGGGCGGTCAGTTCGCCTAACCACACTTATTTCCTGAGCCGTTAACCAGTTCTTTGTGCACACACTTTTGCTTGTAACTGACAGCAACCCTTCTTGAATAAGCTGAAGGGAGGAGAATGGCCGTAGAAATTATTTCATGATCCATCTCCGCAAAAGTATGGGACCCGGGGCTGGGATCAAACTCACGACCTGGTTAGGTGAACTGACTGTCACGGCATGACCATAGCTGTTGACTGGGACGTAAAGAACCAAACCCAAACAAAAAACAAACAAACAAAGAACTATAGCTCAAAACCATGACAAAGCACAAACTCCAGAAACATACAATCATGAGACCACAACGAATAATACACTAGCAACAACAGAATCACCACCTCAGCCACTAAATTTATTCGGCCAAATAGCGCCCTAGATTCTGCTGTTCTTATACACAAGTCTTTGTCTGTTAGTCACAACTTGTCGTCTGCCTTCCATCTGCTTGCATTCTTAGGCAACCTATATTGCAAACAATATGGACCCAGTGGAGTGCAGTGGCTCAGTTGGTATCTAGCGTCAGACTAGGGATCGCAGGATTGCTAGTTCGAGCCTCACCACTGAAGGAGTCACTGTGTCGTGTCCTTGAGCAAGACACTTTATCCCCTGCAACCCAAGAAGACCCATCCTGACGTGACTGAAAAATTGTTGACTGGGACGTAAAGAATCAAACCAAACAAAAAATATGGACCTTTGGACCAGTCTGATCAGGGATCATAGTGTTTGCTTCTAAGTTAGAATGCACTTGAATACGTTGTATATGCAGCAGACATTTTAAGCAGACAATATTTTCAGGACAAAAGTATATTTGTGGGTGAAGGGTTAGATTTATTCTTTTGGTCAAATTTTGCCCTAGATTTTGCTGCTGTTAAAGCACATAAATTGTTTAGCTCACATGAAGTCTTAGTGTTGCTTCCATTTTCAGTACGAAGAATACCTCATATGTAAAGTTAGAAGGTACAAACCTCATCTTCCACCACATACACAAGAGAAGTAAACCCGGTGCAATAGATTATATGGTTCACACTAGGTTCTGCTGTTGTTATACAGTGAAAACTCTTTATACTGACTCTCTCCTTATAACAGCAAAATTCTTTACAACGTTGATACTATTTGCACAAAAGTAGCAGTTTAGCTTGTATTTGAGTCCATTCAGATTAACATCAAATGAGCCGCGACATGAGATTTTCAACAATGTGGCATTTTGACAAGAGTAGACTCATAAAAGCCTGTGCAGCCTCCTTTTAAGCTTAGAAACTCCAAATGGTGTAACAATCATAAAATACTCAAGCGACTAGCAAAGGCTATGATCAGACTGCGCGTATGCGCAGGCTGATCTGAGGCTTTGCTGGTCGCACATACCACATTGTTGGAAATCTCATGCACTGGCTAAAATTATTTGGGGACAAATATGGATGTTGTAAAGAGGGTTGACTCTACACTTAAATTGTTTGGCTCGCATGGAGACTTAGACCCAATGTTGTTTTCCATTTTCAGTAAGAAGAATACCTCATATGTAAAGTTAGAAGGTACAAACCTTGTCTTCCACCATATACACAAGAGAAGTAAACCCGGTGCAATAGATTATATGGTTCCCCTTCAGACATGTACGGTGGAGAAAAATCCTAAAGAATTTGGCAAGAAATACTCAATTTTGGTAAGTAGATGAAAAGAAAAAGCTACCAGACCCCGTAGCACAGTCGCTAGCATGTCCCAAGTTTATTGTATCAAACCAGAAGGAATAACCCATTAGTATACAAACCTTTTACAAAGGTTAAAAAATGACCCTAAATTCTTATATACTGACCCACACTTCCAACGCCAATTGTTTCAGGAGTATAATTTTAATTAAGAACGAGGTCTTGTAGAAATTATTGTACCGTTCAGAGGCTATGGCAGACATTCACCCAATCAAGTTATGATTAAAGGGGAATAATTGACTGATAAAGTCCTACTTTCATTTTCATATAATTAAGTGTTTTAATATTTGATAAAATTACATTACAATGAATGAAATAATTTTTGGAGTGATTTAGGTTCAGTTTGATTTTGCCTTTGAAGTGTGGTTCAGTATATGAGCCAGTTCACGAGATTTTTTTACTTACATATGCATAGTAATTTTCATATTTGTACCAGCTGCTCTCTGGTTGGCTAGAAGCCCAATATGTGACCTGAGCATTCATCTGAGGCCCCTTTTGTGAGAGCAAGCAGTGAATGCTCTGGTGAGACTAGGCATTTGCGCAGGCTCATCATGGTCTTAACTGCACGCATAAGTGATAAGTACAGTGCAGTCTCTTTATGACACACCCTGTTATAACATGGATTATAACTCGCTCATATTGTGCAGTCCTTATAACACAGATTTAGAAATAACATGGTTATGATTTGACTCCCAAACTTTTATACCGTCCAATTTTACAAAAATAATTATAGAAAAATGACCATTATAATGACCATGGTAAGACAAAAGGAACATTTAGAGAAAGAAAAACAATATTATACTCAGAAAAACAATTGAAGGATATTAAAATTCTTTTGACTTTATAACTTTGGGAATATAATTTTCAAACAAATTATTTTTGTCATTGATAGAATTATCACTATACAATTCACCAAAATGAAAATTGAAATTCACGGGTCATTGGTTACGATACAGTACTACAACAAATGTACCGACCCTCTCTACCCAAAGTTCACAAGCAAAAAATTTAGCACTCTCAATTTTTGCTGCAACCTTTACCAGGTCATTGCGTATGTTCTAATTCCGACCAAAGACAAAAGTTAACACCAATTTATCAGTCATTGCCCCTAATAATGGGACAACTTCTTCAGCAAAAATATACGGATATGACATACCTCGGCAAATTTGACCACAAATTTGTAGTAAAACACCGACAACAACTTCAAAATTAGGTGCCATTTTTTAGAGGGAGAACCAGCAATGATTTTGGAGCCAGTCATTATGGAATACAAGCGATAAAAATGGGTTTCAAACATTTTTGAACGTTTGTGACTTTTTAGTATAGAGGGTTGAATCATTTGGATTTGTACTGTACTTAAACCATTGAAGCGTAACTAAAATAAAGCATCCATTTTGTTTGCAGATGTCTGGAACTATGAAATGCATGCATAATTAGTAAAATTTTTATTGCATTGAATGTAAGAGATAGGACTGAATCTAAATATCCTTCAATTGTTTTTCTGAGTATATTAGGAAATTATAACCTGTGACCCCTCAATATATATACTGGACTATCCCAAGCTAGAAGGAAGATTCCATTAATAGACAAAGGATTAACTATGGGATATTTCCAGGTAACGACAGAAGATCCAGCTTCACAGACGTTATTGTTATACGACGATGAGGCCAAGATGTTGGAGTGGTTCTTGCGATTACAGATGAAAATAAAGGAAGTGGTATGTCAGCATTTTTAACTATGGTCGTCTGCTGATAACCTTTGCAAACAGTTTGGATCCAAACCGTCGGTTCTGATCTGGATCCAAACTGTTGACGCTTTTGAAAACGTTTATTTTGAAAAAAGTCAGCAAACAACGTCTACTAATAATCTTTGCAAACTGCATTGTTAGCGCATGCGTCGATATTAAAAGATCGACATATTAAAAGATCGACCTGTCTGCCATGGCACATTACTGCTGAAATATGGGTTATGTTTCCACGTGGTAGGCATTACTCAAAACCCTTACGTAAAAAAGTAGCAAGCGGGGAATGGCTATAAATAATCCGTCCGTGGAGACATCAAGTCACCTTTGATAGCCAAACCACAACAATGATTGGTATTACAGTATTTAGCGATAAAATGATAATATTTCTATACTCGAGCATTTTTGAAAACATTTTGCACGTGGCCAGGTCATAGAAGCCATTTCAGTGACATGTGATGACGCAGATTGATTTCAAGATAGAATCAACCAATCAGGCGAATCACATGACTTTGTGACGTATTTGGTAAACAAGTATGTCACATGTACCCCAAATGCTCAAATCAGATAGATCAATATGCGATATGCATGTCCCCTATTGGAAGATTTTGTTGCGAACTGTTTGGGCCCAGATCAGGATTGACAGAACATCGGTCCTTATATCTAGATCCAAACTGTTTTAATAGTATTTCTGAAAGAATTTTTTGAAAACTTTAATTTGGAAAAAAATATCAGATGACAACAAAAGCATGAAAAATGACTCAGCATGAAAAGAGTTAAGAACATGTACCAAAGGCCTCTCAGTACTATTGGTAGTGAGTCACGATTTGTAACCATCTTTGTTGATTGCAAGGGTGGTTGTGAGTTTGAACCAAGCCACTTATTTCAATTTTATCCTAACCTTTCACAGGTTGAGATAAGGAGCTCACTAGCTTAGTGGTAGAATACTAGACTGGAAATTGAGAGGTCAGGCCAGAATATTTTTATTAGTTGATTTATGGGAAATGTTTTTCATATTTTGGCTCCGGGTGACAAAAAAAAACGAAAAAAAAACTCTGAATGGTCATTTTCAGTTCTTTTTTTTTTTTTTTTTTAAATATCTCCAGAACAAACAGTAAAACTAGTAACGTAAACCAACAGTCTGTGTTAATTCTTTAAATATTTCATCATTTTCCTAAACATATTGACAGGACAATCACTTTTAACCATGGCACTCTCAAAAATACTTTTTTTTTTTAGAAATTATTTTTTTTAACTTCCCGTAAAATTACTGTTGGAGGGTTTGTAAATCAACTAATAAAAAAGTTCTGGCCTCAGTGATTCAAGACTCACTTGAGACACTGTGTTGTGTCCTTATCATCTGCTATTAAAGTATTGTTTCAATCCAGGAAACATCACAAGATGTCTGAAATATTGCTGGCTGTGGTGTGAAGCATAAACACAAACAAACAAGATATTTATTAAAAAACCACTGGACCAGTTCAACTCAAATCTATTTTGTAGTAGAGGACGAAAGTTTGGTCAACTGGTCCTGGTCACACAACCAAGATGGCAGCCACACATATATATGGTATAGTAAGGATGTGACCCCTTCAAAGTATGTTCAAATGATGATTCTAGGTTGACCTTGACCTACTTTATGGCAAGGTTAAATTTGAATTCTAAAGCATTTCAATGGGAATAAACTTGAAAAGTTGATTTTTCAATTACTATTGCTCCTTTACTCCATATTAACGCCTTTCGACGCGTTTATTTGAAATATCATGTATTTGAAAATATTATGGAAAATGGAGCACTTGCTCCCTTTGGAGCATATGCTCTATTTTCCATAATATTTTAAAAAGTATTCAAGACTTTACTTAAATTTTTATGCCCCCAAAGGAACTTTGGGAGGCATATAGTAATCGCACTGTCCGTCCGTCCGTCAGTCCGTCAGTCCGTCAGTCCGTCCGTCCCGCTTTCGTGTCCGGTCCATATCTCCTATATTCTTTGAGGTAGGAATTCCAAATTTGGTGTGTGGATACGTCTTGGGATGGCAGAGTGTCGCGTACCATTTTTGGGTCACTGTGACCTTGACCTTGACCTCTGACCTAGTTTTTATAATAATCGTGTCCGGAGCATATCTCTTATATTATTTGAGGTAGGAATCTCAAATTTAGTGTGTGGATGCATCTTGGGATGACGAAGTGTCGCGTACCATAATTGGGTCACTGTGACCTTGAACTTGACCTCTGACCCAGTTTCTTGAAAACTGCATTGAGTCTGGTGCCTATCTCCTATATTCTTTGAAATAGGAATTCCAAATTTGGTGTGTAAATGCATCTTGGGATGAGGGGGTGTCACATGCAAATTTTGGGTCACTGTGACCTTGACCTCTGACCTAGTTTTAAGAATTATTGTGTCCGGAGCATATCTCTTATATTCTTTGAGTTAGGAATTCCAAATTTGGTGTGTGGATACATCATGGGATAGCGAAGTGTCATGTTCCATTTTCGGGTCACTGTGACCTTGACCTTGACCTCTGACCTAGTTTTTAGAAAAATCGTGTCCATAGCATATCTCTTATATTATTTGAGGTAGGAATCTCAAATTTGGTGTGTGGATGCATCTTGGGATGTAGAAGTGTCGCGTACCATAATTGGGTCACGGTGACCTTGAACTTGACCTCTGACCTTGTTTCTAGAAACTGCATTGAGTCTGGTGCATATCTCCTATATTCTTTGAGATAGAAATTCCAACTTTGGTGTGTAAATACATCTTGGGATGACGGGGTGTCACATACCATTTTTGGGTCACTGTGACCTTTACCTCTGACCTAGTTTTTAGGATTTATTGTGTCCCGAGCATATCTCATATATTCTTTGAGTTGGGAATTCCAATTTTGGTGTGTGGAAGCATCTTGGGATAGCGGAGTGCCATGTACCATTTTCGGGTCACTGTGACCTTGACCTCTGACCTAGTTTTTAGAATAATCATGTCCAGAACATATCTCTTATATTATTTGAGGTAGGAATCTCAAATTTGGTGTGTGGATGCATCTTGGGATGACGAAGTGTCGCTTACCATAATTTAGTCACTGTGACCTTGAACTTGACCTCTGACCTAGTTTCTAGAAACTGTTGCATATCTCCTATATTCTTTGAAATAGGAATTCCAAATTTGGTATGTAAATGCATCTTGGGATGCCTGAGTGTCACAAACCATTTTTGGGTCACTGTGACCTTGACCTCTGACCTCGTTTTCAAGAATTATTGTGTCCAGAGCATATCTCCTATATTATTTGATGTAGGAATCCCAAATTTGGGCTGGTGATTCCTCTTGGGATGGGGGAGTGGTGCATACCATTTTGAGTCACTTTGACCTTGACATTGACTTCTGGCCTCATTTCTAGTTTTTTCGTGCTATATTACAGCTATCTTTCCTCAAATGTGTCTTATACTAGACCAATTCCTTTGGGGGCATTCATCACATGTTTGTGACATTTCTTGTTCTTTATTTTTTTCAATGTTGTCTAAAATAGAAAATGATGTCATGATCTAAAAATAGCCTATTGAGTAAAGGGTTAAGCGCATTGGAAAAATTATAAGATGTTTGGCAATGCCTTGTATCCTATTATTTTGTTCCAACTTGTTTAATGATTTCAATAACAATGAGTATATCAAAAAATTTGAGCCTTAATTTAAATATAAGTTAAGCCATTTTATTGGGGAAAGCCCTAAACGAGTACTTTTGCAAACAGTGAAGACCCAGATGAAATGCAGCATAATGCTGCATTTCATCAGGGTCTACACTGTTTGTAAAGGTAAAAAAGATCTTCAGACGAAATAATGCAATATTTATTGAAAGTTATAACCTGACATCCGATGGGAGCGCAGTGGCTCAGTGGTAGAGTGCTTGACTGGATGCAGAGGGGCCGCGGGTTGGAGTCTCTCCAGCGTCACTGCATTGTGTCATTGAGCAAGACACATTAATCCTAGATTAGTACTGGTTCAACCCAGGAAGACCCGTCTCTGCTTAACTGAAAGATTGTTGATGGGACATAAAGAATCAAATCAAACAAACAAACAAATAACATGACATCCCTAGGTATGTACAATGAATCAAACTAGCAGGAAGAACCCAGAAATCTTGTGTTATGTGTGGATCATATATTTTAGGGAGGTCCTGCAGAGCCATCACCAGTACAACTGTCTGCACCACTGAAGGAGGAAGTAGTCAGAAAACCTTCTTTTAAAAGTAAGTCGCTTAAAAATAGCCCAATATTACAGAAAAGACCTTCTTTTAAAAGTAAGTAGCTTACAAATAGCCCAAGAATACAGAGAATATTTCTTATCAGTCACCTCTCATATTATCTGCATTGTTGCACGTTGCCTGATAAACGTTGTCTATTTCATGGCAAGTGCCTTTATCAGGTCATGATGACGTTGCACTTTTGAATGGCGTTGTTAATGATGCTGAATCAACACAAAAATCAAAAATTACATCATAATTGCTTGTTTGAAGAGTGAACCAATGGGTAAACTGATAAATAGAATACCAGGTTTGTGTCTTTTGATTTCAAGTTTACCAGGCTCGGCTTTGAGAATGCATGTTGAATCGCTCGGCAAGCCTCACGATGTCAACAAGCATTCTCAAAGCCTTGCCTGGTAAAAGTAATATCAAAAGACATTCATCTAGTATTCTCTATATACAAAGTCTCATTCATGCCTGGATAGCTCAGTCAGCAGCGTGTTTAGCTCTGACTAGCTGGATACCTCTGCCAGGCATGATAGCTCAGTCGGTTGTGTGCTTAGCTCTGATTAGCTGGATGCCTCTGCCAGGCATGATAGCTCAGTCGGCAGCGTGCTTAGCTCTGACTAGCTGGATGCCTCTGCCAGGAATGATAGCTCAGTCGGCAGCGTGCTTAGCTTTGACTAGCAGTATACCTCCGCCAGGAATGATAGCTCAGTCGGCAGCGTGCTTAGCTCTGACTAGCTGGATGCCTCTGCCAGGAATGATAGCTCAGTCAGCAGCGTGCTTAGCTCTTACTAGCTGTATACCTCTGCCAGGCATGATAGCTTAGTTGGTTGTGTGCTTAGCTCTGATTAGCTGGATGCCTCTGCCGGGCATGATAGCTCAGTCGGCAGCGTGCTTAGCTCTGACTAGCTGGATGCCTCTGCCAGGCATGATAGCTCAGTCGGCAGCGTGCTTAGCTCTGACTAGCTGGATGCCTCTGCCAGGAATGATAGCTCAGTCGGCAGTGTGCTTAGCTCTGACTAGCTGGATGCCTCTGCCAGGCATGATAGCTCAGTCGGTTGTGTGCTTAGCTCTGACTAGCTGGATGCCTCTGCCAGGCATGATAGCTCAGTCGGCAGTGTGCTTAGCTCTGATTAGCTGGATGCCTCTGCCAGGCATGATAGCTCAGTCGGCAGTGTGCTTAGCTCTGACTAGCTTGATGCCTCTGCCAGGCATGATAGCTCAGTCGGCAGTGTGCTTAGCTCTGACTAGCTGGATGCCTCTGCCAGGCATGATAGCTCAGTCAGTTGTGTGCTTAGCTCTGACTAGCTGGATGCCTCTGCCAGGCATGATAGCTCAGTCAGTTGTGTGTTTAGCTCTGAATAGCTGTATACCTCTGCCAGGCATGATAGCTCATTCGGTTGTGAGTTTAGCTCTGACTAGCTGTTTGCCTCTGCCAGGCATGATAGCTCAGTCGTTTGTGTGTTTAGCTCTGACTAGCTGTATACCTCTGCCAGGCATGTTTGAATCTCACTAGCGACGCTAGCAAAAATATTGATTGGTGAAAAATCTTCAACTTATGTATCTCAATGGTTTGACTGTCACCTTCGGGGTTGCGGTGGTTTCACAGGGTATTACCGGGACAAACGCCACGAATTGCACTGGCTTTCCCCCACCACTAGACAGTAAGCGTCTTAGAAGCAGAATTGCGTAAGTCTGACGTCTATCTCCAGTAAGTAAGTCACTTATTGCATTGATTCACACATATCTCAACTGCTATTTTAAAAAAATAATAAGAATATGCTTTCATTTATATCTTGGACAATTTGAATATGGACCTCAACGAGAGAAAACCTGTCTTCGGGAGTTTGCGAACAACACAGGCGCAGACTAGCCTGCACATTCGCGCAGTCTGATCAGCGCCTTTGTTATTTGCTTTTGAAAAGTATCATATGTAAACTTGCTACAGGTGAGATTTCAATTTTCTAGCTAGTCTGTGTAGCTGATTAGACTTGTTTGAAACTGGCTTTGTCGGAAACCCCAAAGACAGGTCTTCATGCGACATGGTCCAAATGATCCTTTTTCAATGCAGGGTTTTTAGATGGTTACTGGTTACTGCAGGAGTGCGGTGGCTCATTGGTAGAGTGTTAGACTTGAGATCTAAGGGTTGCTAGTTCAAGACTAACAGGATGCATTGTGTTGTATCCTTGAACAAGATACTTTATCCGCTGCTTAGTACTGGAGAGGATAAAGTGTCTTGCTCAAGGAAACAACACAGTGCCTCCAGTGAGGCTTGAAACCGCAACCCCTCAATCTCATCTCTATCACTCTGCCACTGAGCCACCGGGCTCCTCTTGTTATCCATTATCAATTTTGCTGCATGTGTGGCTTTCACCAATATTTCAGATTATATGGGCCATGACGCGACAAAACCTGTCTTCAGGGTTTCCGACAAAGTGAGATTCAAACCAGCATTCTTAGCTACAGAGACTAGCTAGAAAATTGAAATTTCGCTCGTAGTAAGTCTAGATATGAAACTTTACAATAAGTGAATAACAAAGGCGATGATCAGACTGTGTGGATGCACAGGCTGGTCTGCGGTCTTTGTTGCTAAAAAACCACTGAAGACAGGTTTTCTTGCACCGAGGTCCATATAAAACTGATTTTATCCAAAAGAACCATCTCATTGAGATGGTTCTTTTGAACACCACAATACATGTATGTTTAGGTTGAGAGAAAAGAATAATAATTTCCAATGACACACTCTTATCTGAAGGCCTATGCTTGTATTTTTCAGATAAAAAGGGTCACTCAAGGAGCGACAGTAGAACAGACAACAGTGCTAATAAAGGTTCTCTAAAAGACTTCCTGCAATTTTTTTTTACTAATAGGAAAAACTTAACGGAGATTCAAGATAAAGGAATCTACAAAGGTAAGGGCTTTACTGTTAATTCAGAAATTTTCTCAAACTTTTGTTTCTTGCAAATAGTGTTAAAATACACAGAAGAAGAGTGGCTGGGAAACTCCAATTTACTTAGGAACATAGATCCTGGCCATCTGGGACATTTTTAAAGCATAATTCTGACTTGTGTTTGTTATTTCTGCCATTTGGCGTTTATTTTATAAACCTCCTCAGCCACTCACCCTTACTTTTCTGGCGTTAAAAAAACACATTTGCTATATCAAAAATTTGTGACAAGCATGATTTACCTACATCATTAAATGGCAGAGTGATCTCATCCTTTTCGCTAGGGTTGTATTTTCCAGATTTGCAAAGTTTTGTTAGAATAAAACCCTCACATAATTTTCTGAATTTACAATATTAAAGGATTAATGCATGATCTGTGAACCATTTTTTATTGGGCAGGGAAAATTGCCAACTAATTTTGTAGAAAATCACACAAAAATCCCCTAAAATTTTCATTTTTGGTAACTAGTCATATTTACTTACATCTTTCATCCTCCATCCATGTCCAGAGATTATAAAACTTTCTTCCTGCTCAACTCAGCTGAGCATGAACTTTCAACTCATAAAAGCTAAATTGCTGAAAAATACAGACTTTTCTTGCTTTTATTTTAAACTCTCAGATCTTGTATATATCCTAATAAATGTTAAATTGCCAACAGTTGTTTGTGTCTTTTAACATTTGAGTATGATAAATTTTATGTTGAGTTGAGCATGATGAAGAAAAAGTTTTATAAGCTCTGGGCCTGGTCTAGTTAGTCAGGTCATGCCTTTAATTGATTTTCAGCGGATACTTCAAAAAGGATTGGCTGATAGTCTAGCCTGTGGAATCAAAAGGAATGATTTTTCTAAAGGCGTATGAGGTTGAAAGCAGGCTTGAAAAATACTTTAATTTACAGGGCTTTCTTGAAAAGTCCTTGAAAATTAAATCTACCTTGAAAAGTACTGGAAAATCACTCAAAAGCCTTGAAAAGTCCTTGAATTCTGCTATTTTTTGTAGGACTTAGCACTGTTGATAAAAGATTAAAATCAGTATAAAATTGTTGTGCCTTTATTTGGTGCAGCATATGCTGCACCAAATATAGGCACAATAATTTTATACTAATTTTCCAGTACTAATGTCTCCATTATCTCAGTCTAGCATTTCTGAAGTAGAATTTGAACACTTAGATCCATATTTTTCACTAACTTTATGTCCTTGAATATTGTTGGAGAGGATGGAGAAGTCCTTGAATTTTACTCATACTTGCCTGTATGAACCCTGGCGTATGAGTTTGAAAGCATTGATTTTTTCCCTGCTCATGACAACTGTTATATGCTGATAACTTTTGCAAACATTTTGGACAGGGCTGACAAAATGTTTGGGCCTGATCTGGTGCAAAACTGTTTGACACTGATGATATTCCTGTAAGAATGTTATGAAAAAGTTAATTTTGAAAAAATCAGTGAACAACAAAAACTAAAGAAATTTTCAAGCATGCAAAGAGATAAAAAATGCCAAGGATGTGATAATTCAGCTTTATTATCTCTGGTACAGATGGATTTGATGGAAATGTAAGTTTTGTCATCTGTTGGTAACCTTCATAAACAGTTTGGACCCAGATCTGGCCCAACAAAATGTCGGGCCTGATCTGGATCCAAACTGTTTGACACACTGATGGTGTTTTTGAAAAAAAAGAAATTGGCAGAAGACAAGAAATAAAAAACATGCTAAATTACTCAGCATGTAAAGAGTAAGAGGACACCTGAGTTTGTAATAATGCAGGTTTATCAGCTCTCCGAGGAAGAGAAAGCTTTCTTGCACACCGGATATGGATATCTAATATTTTATCCTGGGATAGAAAATCTTATCCTACCCATGCTATCTTACACAGGCTGTCACATGAGGGCTTTACATTGGTTGTATTTGAATTTCTGCGCAAGGTAGTCAAATGACGTCGTTGTTATGTTCAAGTGACGTCATCATATTATGTCACATCTCAGCGTATTTAGGAACTTCTAGAAGCCTTTTTAAGCATGAAAATGCGGTATTTAATGGTGGGCAAGAAAAAGAATCCATTAATCGTGTGAGGGTAGGATAGAAAAATCCTTCCCTCAGGATCACCGTTCGTCATCACTCGCCAAGCCTGGGGATGCCAAAAGGTGATCCTCGGGATGGATTTTTTTTATCCTACGTGCACACTCATGATGGATTCTCATAGGTTGCTTCACTTTGTGGTCTTGCTTTCCTGTGGCTTTTAGTTTCTGTTTCTCTTCCATACAGTGCCATGGATTGGTCTGTGATTGTGACATTTCCTGATCATACTCACTCGCTTATTTGATCTCTCTTACAGATGCAGTTTTTGGTGCTGAATTGAAGCAATTATGTGATAAAGAAAAAGTGAAGGTGCCAATTTTTGTAACCCGGTCAATAGAGGCTATAGAGAAAAGAGGTATGTATATAGATTGACACTGGAGTTTCAAGGTCATGGTCACGGCAGAATGTCAGATGTACAGAATTTATGTAGGCTCCATAACTCCTGAGCTCCTGGTCCGATTCTGCAAATATTTTACATTTATTTCAATCTTAATCAGCAGATGTGTAGAATGAAGATTATGCTTGCCCCACTGCTAAGTCAAGGTCAAAGTGGAAGGTCGAAGGTCACATGTGTAGTCTTTGTGTCTGCTCCATATTCCACATGCATAGATATTTTAACTCTTTGCCCCCTGGAAAATTGTTCATGCTTTATTGTCGTCTGCTGATTTTTTTAAGATCGACTTTTTTGAAAAATTCTTTCAAGATACCATCTGAGTGTCAAACAGATTGGATTCAGATCAGGCCCGACATTTTGTCGGGCCTGATCTGGGTCCAAACTGTTTGCAAAAGTTAACAGCAGACGACACAAGGATATAGAGTTAATGAGATGACATGCATAGAAAAGTTTGTCTGTCCATCCTTCTGTCTGTCCTTCCATCTATCCATTCATATGGGAGCTGCTGTGGTGTAGTGGATAAACCACTTGCCTTGTACCCATAGGTCCCTGTGTTCGATCTTCGATTCCTCTAGTCTTTCGGATGAGACTATGCTCCACATGACAGCTGTTGGTGGGACGTTAAACTCACTCACAATCATTCATATGTCAGTATATATATTCAGTGAAACCTGTCTTAAGCTGCCATTAAAAATAGACTTTTGACCTGCATTAAGCGATTATTGGTCTTGAAAACTTTTTTTGGTCTTCTTCGAGTGTTTGCTTAAGAAAGGTTTCACTGTCCCTCGCTAGCAGTAATCTCATAAAGGATTTAAGCTACAGTCTTAAAATCGGTAGGCTGACAATAGATGGTGATGTCTCTCGGAGGCAGTTCTTTTGAGTACCCACAACATAGGTATTGGCTTGATGACAAACCAACCAAAATGACCAATTTGTCCAGTGATGTCTCAGATTGGCCTACACATCTATCTAGTGTGATCAGTCTTCACTGTTAGATGAAGATACCCAGAGTAAAAGTATTCAACCCCATGAGTACACAATGAAGACTTTGATCAGTTTGCTTAACCCTTTGTATACTGGAAACCCCTAAAGGGGTACCTTGGCAAACAGTGAAGACCCAGATGAAATGCAGGTTGCTGCTGCATTTCATCAGGGTCTCCACTGTTTGCTAAGACTAAAAGAACCCTCAGGGACAGAAATACATCATAATTTAGATATGTCTACCCTTGACCCCGGTAAAGTACACAATGTGTAGTCTCATACTTATTGTATCAATATATATAGGAAAAACCATCAGAATACAAAGGTTTAAATACATACGTACCCAGGCTGATCTTAGTCTTTCTTTTTCACACATGCCATTTTGTTGTTTTTTGTTGTGCACTGGCCCTGATCAATAACTCATTTCATGCTGGGTAATTTTTCATGCTTTTGTTGTCGTCTGCCAACTTTTCTCAAAGTAAACTTTTTCAAAAAATTCTTACAAGAACTCTATCAGAGTGTCAAAAGGTTGGATCCAGATCAGGCCCAACACGCTGTTGGACCTGATCTGGATCCAAACTGTTTGCAAAGATCATCAGCAGACAACAAAATTTTTTGCTATCAAGGAAAGAGTTATAAGATTTATTAACCCATCGTATACTGGAAACCCCTAAACGGGGTACATTTGCAAACAGTGAAAGCCCAGATGAAATGCAGCATGATGCTGCATTTCATCTGGGTCTGCACTGTTTGCTAAGATTAAAATAAACCTTCAGGGACAGAAATACACCATAATTAGGAAAAATCAAACGCTGACCCTGAAATAATAAAATGGACAATCCCACAATAATTGTATCAATATGTATGAGAAAATCAATTGGAATATAAAGGGTTTATGATTATATGGGCCTCGACGCGAGAAAACCTGTCTTTGGGAG
Organism: Loripinus fragilis; assembly: GCA_964019695.1. Lineage (NCBI taxonomy): Eukaryota > Metazoa > Mollusca > Bivalvia > Lucinida > Lucinidae > Loripinus > Loripinus fragilis. The sequence continues at coordinate 27,259,775 of OZ026527.1, forward strand.
TTTGCGAACAACAAAAGAGCAGACCAGCCTGCGCATTAGCGCAGTCTGATCAGCACCTTTATTATTGGCTTATTTGAAAGTATCATATCTAAACTGCCTAAAAACGAAATTTCAATGTTCTAGCTAGTCTCTTTAGCTGAGGAGACTTGTTTGAGTTTCGTTTTGTCGGAAACCCGGAAGACAGGTTTCTCACGGCGCAGCCCATATTTCTTTTGACAGGTCTTGACCATGAGGGTATATACAGAATAGGTGGAAATATTTCTCAAATACAAAAGCTCAGGTGCATGGTGGATCAAGGTAGGTTATTTATAGCATGGAAAGTGGGGATTCCTTTAGGATAGACAACATGAGGAGTGTGGTGGCTCTGGTAGAGTCCTTGACTTGAGATCGAGGGATTGCGGGTTTGAGCCTCAGCAGAGGCACTGCATTTTGTCCTTGAGCAAGACAACTTTATCCTCTGCAGAGTACTGGTTCGACCCAGGAAGACCTGTCCCAATATGTCTGAATTTTTCGACTGGGATGTAAATCAAAATTTAAAAAACAACAACATGACTATGAGTACATCGCTTCTCATGGAATAGCACATGAGTTTGTGATAAGAAAGATGGTACACTATTTCAGTAATGTCTTTTTTCTGAAGGGATTTTTTTTTCCTGGCGTCTGGAGTCAGGGTCTGCATCAACGTAAGCATCAGCATGAGCATTAGCTTAGCTTTTTGTCTTTGCCTAAATTTTTAACCATTAGATGGATTTTGACAAAACTTGCACTGATACTTATTTGGGACAGTCAAAGGAATGATTAGATTTTGGTGACCTTTACCTTATTTTCAAGGTCACCATGGTCCATGTCTGCACTCTATCTTCTGAGCCAATGGCCAGATTATGACCAAACTGGCACAGATACATCATTAGGAGGCCCTTAAGAAATGCTTAGAATTTTGGTGACCTTGATCTAATTCTCAAGGTCACCAGGGCCATATAACTATGAAATGGGTACGGGGACATATTTTTTTTTTTTTTGAAAACTCCATCTACATGGGTGAAAGTTTTCAGGATTTTGAGGCTGACTTTCCATAGAAAGTCAGCCTCAAAATGCTGAATTAGGAAGATTACAATAGGTTCTCTGATTGATATTGGATCTGTCTAAAGACAATTGACCATATGAACTTCAAATTGTGAATATTTAGTGGGCATACTGCAAGTTTAAGATCAGAGTTTCGAAAGCTCAGGATTTTTGAAATTTGAACTTTCACCCATGCATCTAGTTTAAAATCCCAATAACATTTTTTGCAAAAAAAAAAAAAAAAAATGTTCACATTTGCTTTACCATTGGCATTTGTATATGGACTACTACACATTTCTATCTAATTACAGTAAAACCTGTGTAAAACAACCACTCAAAAAAAGACCAAAAAAAGGTCTTAAAGACAAATGGTAGCTTTATGAAATTAGAAAGTATTGCAGAATGCTCCCCTTGGAGCATTCTGAAATACTTTTGACCTGCATTAAGCGATAATTTGTCTTGAAAACTAATTTTCTGTCTTTTTTGAGAGTGGCCCTTTTACACAGGTTTTACTGTATGCAGCATAAAACCTGTTAAAGAATGAGTTGAGAACACATCTCATTCGAACACCGATATAATGCAATCATATTGTGGCTACCAAATTTTTTTTACCATGGAATTTTACAAAGGAATTATAGAAAAATGACCAGGTAATGGTCATTTTCCTATATTACCTTTGTAAAACTGTCCCTTTATAACACAGTTCACTTATAGCATGGCCCAGGCCACTTCTACCCTGGAATTTTACAAATAGGAATTAGTGGAAAATAATCATATAATGGTCATTTTCCTCTATTTCCTTTGTAAAATTGTCTGATTATAACACAATTCACATATAACATGGTCCATTCCTATGGACCCCAAACAAATCGTTATAAAGGGACTGCATCGTAACTTGTATAAAATGGGTCTCATCTCAATTGTAAAATTGTCCCTTTATAACACAACTCACTTATAACACAGTCCATTCCTATGGACCCCAAACATAGCATTATAAAGGGAATGCACCTTAACTTGTATAAAATGGGTCTCATCTCAATTGTAAAATTGTCACTTTAAACACAATTCACTCATAACACAGTCCAATCCAATGGACCCCAAACATAGCATTATAAAGGGAATGCACCTTACCTTGTATAAAATGGGTCTCATCTGTAAAATTGTCACTTTAAACACAATTCACATATAGCATGGTCCACTCCAATGGACCCCAAACATAGCATTTTAAAGGGACAGTACCGTAACTTGTATAAAATAGGTCTCATCTCAATTGTAAAATTGTCCCTTTTAACACAATTCACTTATAACACAGTCCACTTCTATGGACCCCAAACATAGCATTATATAGGGACTGCACCGTAACTTGTTTAAAATGGGTCTCGTCTCAACTGTAAAATTATCCCTTTATAACACAATTCACTAATAACATGGACCCCGAACATAGTATTTTAACCCTTTTCTGCATGATGACACCTTTTGACGCCTTTGAAATACTATGTATTTGAAAATATTATGGAAACTGGAGCATTTGCTCCAAATGCTCCATTTTCCCTAATATTGTCAAAAGTATTCAAAACTTTACTTAAATTTTTCTAGAATTTTTTCAATGTTGTCTAAAAATAGAACATAAGTCATAATCTAAAAATAGCCTATGGAGTAAAGGGTTAAAGGGACTGCACTGTATATTTATAGTTTTCCTCTTCTATTTTCAGATGAAATTTATGATCTTGATGATCCAACGTGGGATATGAACGTTTTAACAGGGGCCCTTAAACTATTCTTCAGGGAGTTGAAAGAGCCCCTTTTCACTTTTGCTTTGTTTGATAAATTTTTAAATAATTATAGTAAGTATTTTTTATTTATGGATTATTTAATGAAAAATATAAGCCTAATATTAAGGCAGCTATTAACTCTTACCCCCTGGGAAAATTTCTTGCTTTTTGTTGTCTGCTGATTTTTTTTAAAATCAGCTTTTTCGAAAAATTCTTTCTGGAATACGATCAGAGACTGAGAGTTAAACAGTTTGGATCCAGATCAAACTTGACATTTTGTCGGGCCTGATCTGGGTCTAAACACTTTGCAAAATTTATCGGCAGATGACACTAGGAGATAGAGTTAACAGTATGCAGTGCATTGGTAAATGTTATGTTTGATCCTCTATTTTGTCATACAATGCTTAACCCTATTTATATGATTGAATAAAATGTGTGCTTGACTTGAGATCGAAGGGTTGCGGGTTCCAGCCTCACCAGTGGCACAGCGTTATGTCCTTGAGCAAGACACATTAATCCTTGCTTAGTACTGGTTCAACCCAAGAAGACCCACCCGACATGACTGAAAAAAATGATGACTGGGACGTAAAGAATCAAATCAAACAAACAGACAAACAAAAAAAACAAAAATGTTAAATTTGAATGTATTATATAGTATAAATTTATTTTTCATTAGATATTGGATATACAAGATGAATTAAGTTTTTCAGAGGTTTATGATAGTGTGAACACTTTGGGTTCATAAAAAACTCCTTAAAAAGCCATTATATAGGGTTCATATTATCACAAATCTCTGACAAAAGAAATTCAATTTTTAACCCATTTAAACCTAGCGTCCTTTTTATTTAATAGAGACATATATTGCAGAACCAGATCAGACTCCGCAAAATGCAGTGTTCGATCAGGTTATGCACTGTTTGCTTTCAAAATGTAAACTTAAAATTTAAATTGAAATGTTCTACCAAACTACCCTTGAATTTGAAATGAATTCTTATGATTTGATAAATATTGGGAAATTCCATTAGGCATAAAAGGGTTAATTATTATATATCAAGTTGGATGGCATATTCCATCAATTAAAAAAGTTAATAGAATGTTGTTTCTTGCAACTCTCAAAGTGTATATTTTTGTTTTTCAGTGAAAGAATTGAATTCTGAGAGGTTAAAAGGTGTGCGGAATACTATGCATGATTTACCAAAGTGCCACTATGAAACTGTGAAATTTTTATTTAAACATCTAAATAAGTAAGTGTTTTCTTCCAGTCTTGACTGGACTTTAAATTTGTCAGAATATTTGGGCCTTGGTGCGAGAAAACCTGTCTTCGGGGCTTTGCGAACAACAAAGGCGCAGACCAGCCTGTGCGTCCGCGCAGTCTGATCAATGCTTTTTTTATTCCCTTATTGGCAAGTAATATATCTAGACTTGCTACAAGCAAAATTTCAATTTCCAGCTAGTCTCTCTAGCTGAGGAGGCTGGTTTGAATCTCACTTTGTCAGAAACCCTGAAGACAGGTTTTCTCGTGTCTCGACCCATTTAACCCTTTCATTCATCATTTTACTGCCATTCACTAGAATTGTGGTCTGCTTGCACATCTGCTGACTACCTTGGAAGCCCAGTTTGCAAAAACTATGAACCCTGATCAGGCTGCTATATGGAGTCAGATGCTTCTATATGGACTTGGGTTTCATAGTGTTTGCTAGGATGAAAAGCTCTATCTGAAGTGTGCTTGAATATTACATGCAGCAAGGCATAAAAAGCAGACATTATTTTTAGGACAAAAATTTTTTTGACAAGACAAGAGTTGAATTGTAATGTTTATATGCCAGCCATGTCAAACCTGTGAATTTCAAATGTGAACAGCAAATTTGCAGATCAGACTGAGTATCTCTTATCAGCATCAGGGGACAAAAATTCCACTCGTCCACTCGTAATTACGAGTGAAATCTAGGTCCTGTAGGACGAGTGCTTTGGAAAGAATTACTTGAGGAAGTCATATTACACTGTACATATTACTCCCTAATGTTCTTTATTGCATGCACTTTTAAAGGACAAGTGGATGTGTTTGCAGGATGAGTGGAAATTGTAAGTCACTTGTCCTGCAGGACATGTGCAATATTTAAATATTTTTGTCCCCTGAGCATCAGTGTTGTTTGCTGGTAAATAGAATAGTACCCAGGGCTCTGTAAATACCATGTCAGACCTGTCGGACCTGGTCCCATTTCATTCAGGTCAAGTTAGAAATTAATACTTACTTGTCCTTGAATAAGTGTAAAGAAAGTGAATACAATTCTGTATATTATGTATTTTAACTTATAATCATGAACTCCCTTGTATGGAAAACAGTGTGGATCCTGACTAGCTAGCTTCTGAAGAAGCCAGCTGATCTGGATCTACACTGTTTACAATAGAGTACATATATGGTTTCATACTGTTTTTGCAAGAGTTTATATATTGTTTCAGCTTGCAGTAAAGGTAAGCTTATCTTCTGATTGAAGACAAGTACATTATGGTCAATAACTTGTCCCTTGGCAAGTAAAAAAAAAATCCACACCCCTTGTCAGTATTCAACCTTATAAGTGTCATGCATAACCTTTGGATTTTTGTATTGCAGGATAATGGACCTAAGCAAGGAGAACAAGATGCAGGCTCATCAACTCGCAATTGTGTTTGGTCCCACGTTAATATGGCCGCAGGTCCAGTCCAACAATCTCGCCACCAGTATGGTCTACCAAAGTCGCATCGTCGAATACGTGCTCATGGAATATAAGAATATATTTAGATGAAAGTAAATCAGCTGTTATATTGTACTGTATAGTGATTGAATGGGCTATCCAGATAAGCGGTGGTATTTTTGACAATTTTTCTTATTTCTTAAGCAAAACATATGTTGTGGGTGCTCAAAAGAACCATCTCACAGAGATGGTTCTTTTGAGTACCTGAAACATGTGTTTTGGCTACATGTTGTGGATACTCAAAAGAACCATCTCAGTGAGGCAGTTCCTCTAAAACCTGTTTTGGCTACTCATGTTGTGGATACTCTAAAGAACCATTCAGAGAGTATCCAAAATATGTGTTTTGGCTAAGTGGAAAAAAATATTCACAATTTTATGCTCACAATATTTACCTATCTGGAACAGAGCTTGTAAGTCAGGGCAGAAATTGTACAAGCAGGGCTCTCTATTTATCTTATTTCATTTCTTGTTATGGTTACTATAGATTAAGCTTCAATTAGTTTCTTTTTTAGCATACCAGTAATTAGCGAATCCTTAGCATAACTGTCAGATTGGCTTTGAAGAATTTTACTAAATAATGACTGATTTTGAAGGTCATCATTAATACTGACCAATTTTGAAGGTTGTCACTAAATACTGACTGGTTTTGAAATTATCATTATTAAATTTTGACTGGTTTTGAAGCTTACGACTGCCACTGCACTCAGAATGACCAAAATTCTTGAGTTTTGGCAATTTTGAGTTCTTTAGGGTCAATGAAACTGTGATACTTATACTGATCTTTTCCACTAACTCAAAGCTACCTTATAAATCTGATAATTCTCAGGATACTGTAAAAGATAAAAATATTTATGTTGAACTAAAGGCACTTTTTAACCCTATTGCACTCAGGCCAGCCAAAATTAGAGTTTTGGCTGGCCTGAGTGCTGTTGGGTTAAACTGATAGGGGACATGGCAATTGCACCGAATTATGGTTTCAAAAGAATGGATGTTGATGATAACCCCTTGAGTCCTATAAAATTAAGAAAAGGTTGCTTTGATTTAGTGGTCTCAGCCCTTTGGCCTTGGGAGATCTCATGTTTTGTTTTTAAAAAATTTCTGAATGTGGCCAAAATTATTTCATTTTCTTGTTCTTGGGAGATGAGGAAACGAAACATTCCAATCCTCAAAGCTCTAGATGAGCAAAAAGTCGAGGGTAAATTGTGAATATTTTCTTATCCACCAGTTTAAATATATTTTTGGGTACTCAAAAGAACCATCTCATTGAGACGTTTTTTTGAGTACCCACAACATCTGTTTTGGTTGAGAAATAACAAAATTAATTTTTGATTATGCACTCTTATCTGGAGGCCTGATATGGATGAAATAAGGTAGATGTAAAGATGGAAGCCCAAATGCGAGGCTTGCATGTGACCTTGAGGTAATAACTATTTTATTGCACAGAGTTAATGCCTTAAATGTGTTCTCATTAGTTCATAATGTTGATACTCCCTTACTCACTGTTCTCATTAATTCATAATGTTGATACTCCCTTACTCACTGTTAATAATCAATTCTTATTTCTGCTGAATAAATTATCTAGTCTTTTTTTTTCAATTGCTAAATTTAATGGACTTCAAGTTCTTAATTTTTAACACATTTCTGGGAAGGTTCTGAGCTAAACTTTTCTGCTAAACTTTTCTGTTATATGGCCATATATGCACAAAGTTGTGCCAAATTTGTAAACAGTTAATTTATGATGAGTTTGGTACTTATTGCATGATTATTAAACCAATCTTTAACTCTTATCTTGCTAGCGGTGACTTTTGTTGTCTGCTGGTACCCTCTGCAAACGGTTTAGACCCAGATCAGGCCCGACAAAATGTCGGGCCTGATCTGGATCCAAATTGTTTGACACTCTGATAGTGTTCCTGAAAGAATTGTTTGAAAATGTATATTTTGAAAAAATCAGCAAATGACGAAAAAGCATGCAAATTTACAAATTTACCCAGCATGCAAAGAGTTAAACTTGCATGCCCACTTATATAGTGAGGTCTATATACTAGAGGTCTTAATTATGGCCTGAGCTTTGAGCAAGCAGAAATGGCTAGGGTCACCTGACCCTTACTATTCGCATATGCGATAAATACCAAAATCTTTAGAGTTGCCCATGTCATTATTGTTATTGTTTTCTCCTTACATATTTCAATCCAAGCTCACCTGTTAACACTGGCTATCTTTTTAGCCAGGGGACTTAAGCCTGTAAAATGTTTATAGCTCTTCAAATTTTTTGTTACTTCATAAGAAAATGCAAAAAAGAAAGATAGGGTCTGGGGCCAGACTACAATATGTTATGTATTGACTCCATTTATTTATAGTACAGTTGTCTTCCATATGTTTTCTGTAGGCCATTACTTTATTTCAATTTAACCCTTGTCATGCTGTTATATTCTAATGTACGACACTCCTCTGTTTACCTGCAGCATTCCCGTTGTAAGCATGTATTATCAATCATAGTGAAAAACAGTGTGGATCCTGATCAGATGGCTTCATCAGAAGCCAGCTCATCTGGATTTACAGTGTTTTCCTGTTAACTTGCAGCATTCCAGTTGTAAGCATGTCTTTTCAATCAGAGTGGAAAACAGTGTGGATCCTGATCAGATGGCTTTGTCAGTAGCCAGCTGATCTGGATCTACAGTAATTTCCTGTTAACTTACAACATCCCAGTTGTAAGCCTGTATTATCAATCATAGTGGAAAACAATGTGGATCCTGATCAGATGGCTTTGTCAGAAGCCAGCTGATCTGGATCTACAGTGTTTTCCTGTTAACTTGCAGCATTCCAGTTGTAAGCATGTCTTTTCAATCAGTGCATCAAACAGTTTGGATCGGGATTAGATGACTTCATCAGAAGCCAGCTTATCTGGATCTACAGTGTTTTCAAGAAAGGACAGATCTCCAGGCCTCGAGGTTATATTACTTGAGTACAGTCTCAGACTCAAAATAAAGTGCAATGATTGGCTGCTTGCGGACACGTGTCCGCAAGCAGCCAATCATTGCGCTGTATTTTGAGTCTGAGAATGAACTCAAGTTTTATAACCTCGAGGCCTGGTTCAGCTGCATGAGCAGCACAAGGGTTAACAATACAATATTTATCAATTTTATAACTTTCATTCAATGTTGGCTGAGAAAAGTAACTTTAAAGGATTGAGGAAAGTTTTGTCTGAAATATTGTAATTCTCATGTAGACCAATGTAGATTAAGATCAGCTGATATCTTGAATGTTTCTAAACTTTATTCAAGTGCTGGTAACATTTAGGCTCAATCTGACAGAACCCTGTTGAACCAGATGACTTGGTTGCAAAATTAGCGCATTTCTAAGTGATTTCTTGGTATATACATGAAAATTAGCCAATTTCTAAGTGCTTTCTTGAAATACATGAAAATGACTTGGTTGCAAAATTAGCACATTTCTAAGTGCTTTCTTGATATAAACATGAAAATTAGTCAATTTCTAAGTGTTTTCTTGAAATATATGAAAATTAGCCAATTTCTAAGTGCTTTCTTGAAATACATGAAAAATAGCAAATTACTAATTGCTTTCTTGGAAAACATGAAAATTAGCAAATTTCTAAGTGTTTTCTTGGTATATACATGAAAGTTAGTTAATTTCTAAGTGCTTTCTTGGTATATACATGAAAACTAGCAAATTTCTAAGTGCTTTCTTGGTATATACATGAAAATTAGCAAATTTCAAAGTGCTTTCTTGGTACATACATGAAAATTAGCAAATTTCTAAGTGCTTTCTTGAAATACATGAAAATTAGCAAATTTCTAAGTGCTTTCTTGATATATACATGAAAATGAGCAAATCTTGATATATATAGATGAAAATTAGCAAATTTCTAAGTGCTTTCTTGGTATATACATAAAAATTAGCAAATTTCTAAGTGCTTTCTTGGTATATACATGAAAATTAGCAAATTTCTAAGTGCTCTCTTGGTATAAACATGTTACAGTATGGTAGATGTTTTAAAATGTTGAACACTTGGTGCCAGCTTTAAGGTCTAGAAAAACAGGACTGACCCAGATCAGACTGCTTCTGAAGAAGCAGTCTGATCAGGGTCTTCTCTGTTTCCTGTGTTGATAAGCATTTTGTGAGTTCCAGCCCTGATAACCAACATTTTTTTTGAGAATAGAAAGAGAAAAGTTGTTCGAAATTTTAAGAATGTTTGCTGTATAGATCATTTGTCATATTCACTTTTGAGTAGTCAAATTTTCATAGATATTGGGAGCAGTCAAGTTGACATACCATAGTTTAGACTCTAAAAGTTATGATTACCCGGGCAAATTATGTTTGAGTAGTAGTCATAACATGACGGAGTATGAAATGAGCGGGGAGATCCATACAGGCAAAAGAGTGGATGATGATCACTCCCTAATGCGCCCTCAATCACCTATCAAATACAATATTGACCATGTTGATTTCGATTATCCCATAATATACACCCAAGCTTCAAACGGTCTGAGCAACATTGCATGTTCCATCTGGGACAAGCTTGGTAGAAATATACAGACTTTGGCTAAGTCAATTATACAAGGAATAGGTACGCCCCTGTTCTAAAATGCAGATTATTTATTTGAAGACTATGTAAGTTCAACAAGTAATTGTGGGCTGAAATTGGTAAGCAGGGGGCAACATATTGTATAGTTATATACATATATGGATATATTAGTATATGGCGAACAGAAGGGTCATCACTGAAAAAATTCGCTAATTTGAATGGCTTTAAAATCCATGCTTTTGCCTTATGACTCTTTGCTCTTTCTTAAGAAATATCCACTCTTTTGTATGATGGATCCGCTGAAAAATAAATCTCCCGATTACCATTTTCATTGAAAATGGGATCAGCCCAGGTGAGATTCCATTGTTAAGACCCTATGGTCACTATGCTTTTAACTTCTGGTGCTTATGGGACCCATTCATTCCTTAGTTTAGACCTTTGGTTAACATATTCACATTGCCATTGTTAGTGGCATCAGTTGAGTTTACATTCCATAGATTAAACCCTGTTTCCTTGAAACATATCACTATTTTTAATACTGTTAAAAATATCATCAAATCTAATTTTCCTAAATATTTTTCCATTTTCTGAGTTAACCCTATACTCCATAATAATGCCTTTTGACGCCTTCGAAATATCATGTGTTTGAAAATATGGGAAATGGAGTATTTGCTCCCTTTGTAGCAAAAAATGCTCCATTTTCCATATTAGTTTCAAAAGTATTCAAACTTTACTTAAATTTCAATGTTGTCTAAAAATAGAAAATGATGTCATGATCTCAAAATAGCCTATGGAGTAAAAGAGTTATAGCCACAGCATATTTTCATTTATAGATTAACGCGTCATCCTGGGTAAGATAACATTGGTTAGATAAAAATTTCTAACCCGTATCTGGTGTGCAAGAAAATATTGTCTACTTTTTCATGACCAGTTTATTGGATAGAAAGTGCTTTGTGGACACAGTGAAGTTCCATTATGATGCAGAACTTGAGGTCAATGACCTTTGCGTTATACAGGTCTCGTCGCGAGAAAATATGTTTTTCTGGATGTAAGACAATGTAAGGGTTAACCCTTTACCTCATAGACATTTTAGACTTTTGCAAACAGAGCAGACCCAGATCTGGCAGCTCTTGTAAGAGCTGCCTGATCAGGGTCTACTCTGTTTGTTATGGAAATATGATTAGATGATCCAACACTAGTGGCCCTGACAAGTAATTTCTTTGTTATATGTACAAACCTGAAAGTTTATTTTTATAATTATTCAAAGTGGGTGGAGCTTAACATGAATATTCATGAGGGAAAGGTTTAAATAAGCCTGCTGAAATACAGAGACTTGCTAGAATATTGAAAATTTGCACGTAACAAGTTGAGTCCTATAATGCTTTTCAGAGAGCAAATAACAATGACGCTGATCAGACTGTGCAGATGATCTGTGCAGTCTGATCTGTGCCTTTATTGTTTGCTTGCAACAAAGTCAGGTTGTCGTGCGACTAGACCCATATGAACTTTGTCATCAATTGTCATTTATTTCTTATAAAATCTTGTGAAATAAATATTCATTATGTTTATGAAAAACAGTATGGACCCTGATCAGCTGGCTCAATCAAAAAGGATGTTGATCAGCACACAAGTTTCAGAGTTCCTAGACTTGTGGCCAGAGTTTCTAGCCTTGAGGCTAGGGCTCATAAAAATGAAGCCAGCATTCCTAACCAGGATTTGAGTGTTCTAAGCCATGTGGCCATGGTTCCTAGCCCTGAGGCTAGAGTTTCTAGCCATGACAAATCAGAGTTCCTAGCCTTAGCCCTTAAGGTTTGGATTCTTAGACATGAGGCGTGTACTCCTAGACCTGTGGCCAGAATTTCTAAATATAAATACAAGTTTCCTAAATGTAAGGTCAGGGATCTCGGACATGAATCCAGCATTCCAAACCATGATTCCAGTGTTCCCAGCCATGAGGCCAAGATTTTTTAATTTCTTTGAGGACCTACATGTAGCTATTGCTCTTTATCAAGAACTTATATTCAAGCTCTACCATTATCAGCATTCAAAACGTCATAATACAGTAAAAGTTCTAAAATTTTGAACTCCAATTGCCAGCCAAAAATACATAGACAAACAGAACAGACCCTGATCAGACTGCTTCTGAAGAAGCAGTCTGATCAGGGCCTTCCCTGTTTGTTGTTCTGACAAGCATTAAATGATTTCCAGCCCTGATAACCAACATTTAATTTGAGAACAGAATGAGAAAAGTGTTCAAAATTTTAGAGCATTTACCGTAAGAATGTATGAGTCCTAACTCGCTATGTATATTAGCTGTGGTGCCTGACTGATAGGGTAACACGTTTGAATGAATATTTTTAGTATCTAAACAAGGGAATATATGTATTTATTTTTGTAAACTTAAGTACATCTGTATTGACATATCATATATATCATAATGCAATTTGTTGTCTCCCCTTCTAGTGACACACTTAACAATCAGCCTGCCAGTTACGACTTTTTTCGCCTGCTCCACTCACCTGGTTATGTTCTTACATAGCCTAAATTGCAAAACAATATGGACCCAGATTAGACTGATTCCCAAGCTTGGTAAGCAGTATGATTAGGGTTCATATTGTTTACATCCATGAAAAAATAGTCTGAATTTCACTTGAATATATGCAGCAGATATAAAAGGTAGATTACATTTTCAGGACAAAAAAATAGCGGCAGCATTAAACCATATCCTGCTAATGCTTTTGTTGTCTGTTTATGATGTCTGCTGCATATATTCAAATGCACTCTAGACTAGTTTTATCACGGAAGCAAACACTATGAACCATGATCAGACAGCTCTTAAGGGTGCATTCTGATCTTGTTACATACTGTTTGCAATAAATGTCACCTTAGTATATAAGCAGAAGAGAGAGTAGATGACAATTTTCGTGGTTAGCGGGAAAAAGGTTAATCCTGAAAGTGCCATCTAATGTTTGCAGCAGATGGCGTGTTAAAAATGTTTGATTCATTTTTGGACCAAATAAGACTTGATATTTCAACTGAATCGTCTACCAGCAGATGGCAGATGATTCACATGAAATATCAAGCCTTATTTCCCCCCAATTGAAACAGGATGCTACAAAAATTGATATCTACTGAACTTGTTATTATGACTTTAACTATTTGCCTACTGGGTAATGTTTCCTTCTTTTTTTGACGTCTGCTGAATTTTTCAAAATCAACCTTCTCAAAAAATTCTATCTGGAATACCTTCAGAGTGTCAAATAGTTTGGATCCAGATCTGGCCCGACATATTGTCGGGCCAGATCTGGGTCCAAGCTGTTTGCAAAGGTTATTAGTAGACCGCACAAGTAGGCAAAGAGTGTATATTTTATTGTAGTACTGAAGCAAATCATATGGGCCAACAGTATGGTAATCTGGTTTTAGCAATGTTTTCCATCTGAGAATATGATTGGCTGATGTATCACTGTCATTTAAGATTTTGATTGGCTGATGATCACTGCCATTTGAAAATTTGATTGGCAGATGATCACTGCCATTTGAAAATTTGATTGGCTGATGATCACTTCTGGGTGTGGCTAGTTAATTTATTCAGCATGATAAACACACCTATCTATGTACAGGTTTTTAATATAAACATCATAATTTACATACTGTATCTGCCCTAGTAACTGCACACGCTCCAATAAGAACTCACCTTTAATGGTTTTCTGAACTACTATTATAATAAACATATTTACTCAGTTGTAACTAAGTTTACACTCAGTTAAAGCTAATACATTGAGTTTTTTTTTTTTTTACAATTTTGAGTGCAACAGAGTAGGCTGAACACAGTTTATGGCCAACTATGTCCAGCTCTTTGCTGTTTAATTTGAAGTGACAAAAAAAAATAATGATGTCTTGCCACCATTTTTTCACCCTGCCGTAAATCGACATCAATATCAGTCACATCTGCCTCTTCCAGATGCATTTTGAATGAATACTCCTCACTTTAAGTATATATACTAGTCAAAAGTTCTAATCGACCACGTGTGTTTTTACCCTTTTTCTGAAAAGCTATAAGTACTATATCGAATTTCATTTGCATTCCCGAATAGGGAAATCTATCAGTAAACGATAACAAAAATAAGCAAAATTCATAAAAATGTATCCGGGAGGCTTTGCCGAATACACGTACCCTCAGTTTCAAAATTCACAAGAATTTGCATTGGATGGTGGGGTAATTTTTGACACTTTGGTCAATAGCTACGAGTCTCATGCAGATGGAGTGTTCATGTTCAATAGGAGTTTGACTTTTGAAATGAAAACGTTTTGCGTGTGAAAAGGGGTTATTCCAAAAAGTCGTGAATGTGCCAAAATGCGAATTTTGAAAATGTGTGTACCACTATTCAAATTGGCATCCTGCATGTACAGTTGAACATTTTGTCAATATCGTCACTGCCAAAGGTACATGAAAGGTCTGGCTATTCCGAGATGCAAAAAGAGTAGTCGTATCATTCTACGTTATGAAGAAAATTAAGGAAATGTAAGTGGCCGGTTAGAAATTTTGGCTAGTATATATGTATATACAATATTAATACTCCTGTATTATATATTTATACCTAACCTTTGTCATGTAATTGTATAGGTTTGTTTAGTTTCAGAGATACAGACTATAAATACCATATTCATTTGTCAAGTCTGCCAAGGTTTTTAATAGCATCAGAGATACATGCTAAAATTACAATATTCCTTTGCCTATAAGTCAGCCTAAGTTTGTAAAATTTCATAGATGCTATCTACACTTACCATATTTATTGATTAAAAAACTGCCCAAGTTTGTAACAGTTTCAGAGATACAGGCTACAATTACCATAATTATTTGACAATAAGACTGGAGGTTTGCAACAGTTTCAGAGATAAAGACTATACTTACCATATCTATTTGCCTATAAGTCTGCTAAAGTTTTAAAAGTCTCAGATACAATAATGTTTTTGGATGATATGTGCACTTTTTGGGGCAAATACGGTACAGACACAGATCATCATACATCCAAGAGAACTCATTTTGCTCATTATATTATTATTACACATTCCTGGTTATTATTACCTGAATAATATGGTTATTATTACCTGAATAATAATCGTTTTATGTTACACATACAGATAAAGAAATTATTTGTTGATAATAAAGTTGGCTTGAGTCTCTTTTCTTTCCCAGCTATGTTGGAGTCTTGAACAGTTATTTTGAGGCATATTGTGGGCCAAACATTAGTTCCTATTATATGGCCAAATTCCTATTTGAAATATTGAATTATATTTAATTTCCCCAAGTTTGAGAAGGGAGCGCAGTGGCTCAGTGGTAGAGTGCTAGTCCCGAGGCCGAGGGGTTAAGGGTTCAAGCCTCACTGGCGGCACTGTGTTTTGTCCTGGAGCAAGACACATTAATCCCTGCTTAGGACTGGTTCAACCCAGAAAGACTCATCCCAACATAACTGAAAAATTGTTGACTGGCACATAAAGAATCAAAACAAAACCATGTTTGAGAAAAAATGTTCCTGAACACAATTTAATATGCTATTTACCTATATGAGAGACAACAGTATCTTCTTTAAACAAGCACCTGTCTTAAGCCTGGCGATTTTCTATGAAAAGCAAAATCTGCTTGCTTGGAGCTTGTTTTCAGTGTGTCCATCTGTCATTCCGTCCATCCTTTTTTTGTGGACACTCTTATTTAGTCATTTATCAACTGATTTCTTCCAAATTTCATATATGGATTAGTTTAATCAAACTCTTGGCCAAGTTTGATTATGAGTTTTGTCCAATGAACGATAAACAGGATGGCCACAAAAATGGCCTCCACCTAATGGTTTGTGTTTGTGGACTCTCTTTCTTAGTCATTTATCATCGGATTTCTTCCAAATTGCAAATATGGATTACTTTCATCAAATTCTTGCCAAAGTTTTGTTTGATGACTGATAATCAAGATGGCCACCAAAATGCCAGCCGCCTGACTGTTTGCATCTCCATCCATTCACACTTGGGTATACAATGTTTGTCATCATTGAGTCAAAGTCAGTCAGATACACCATGGTTACATGGGTAAAAGTTTTTAGGATTATTTCTGAATTCAGGATTTTGAGACTGACTTTCCATAGAAAGTCAGCCTCAAAATGCTGAATTAAGCAGATTATAATTGCTTCTTTGATTTATGTTCAAGTTATATAAAGACAATATACCATTTAAACATGACATTTTCAATATTTTCTGGTCATATTGCATGCTTTATATTTTAATTTCTTAAGGTCAGGATTTGGGAAATTTTGAACTTTCAGTAGTAAATTCACCCATGTGGTTATTTAGTCTTAGCTTTACAATGAGTTAGACATTCAGGAACACCATGTCCCATGGGTGTTCATTGTGAAATCGACATTGAGAAACACCCGGTTCAAAAGGATGCACAATGTCTAGTTTACATTGAGTCAAAGAAAGTCTGATTTACCAGTTCCATGGTCGCACAATGTCAAACCACAGGCAGCTGGAAACAGCAGGTCATTGGGTACACAATGTATACTAAACATTGATTCATAGAGACCGAAGTACCAGTTTTCATGGGTGCCCAATGTATACCAAACGAGTCTTAGAAACACCATGTCCCACATGTGCTCAATGTTTGGTCAAAATTGAATAAATCCAGTCAGCAGGATCTGGTCACATGACTGCACATTGTAAAGTCAACATCAAGGTTAAGTCAGCCCGTTTCATGCACAATGTAAAATCAAAATTGAGTCATAGACAGCCAGAATCACAAGGCCCCATGGAGATGTATAATGTAAAGTCAACACTTAATCATGGGCAGCCAGTATCACCCTGGCTTCACGGATGCACAATGTAATTCAACATTGAGTCGTGGATAGCCAGACACCCCTGGCCCCATGGGTACACTTTGTAAAGTTAACATTTAGTTGTGGACAGCCTGTAACACCAAACCCCATGGGTGCATAATGTAAAGCCGGCATTGAGTCGTGGACAGCCAGACACCCCTGGCCCCATGGGTACACTTTGTAAAGTTAACATTTAGTTGTGGACAGCCTGAAACACCAAACCCCATGGGTGCATAATGTAAAGCCGGCATTGAGTCGTGGACAGCCAGACACCCCTGGCCCCATGGGTACACATTGTAAAGTTAACATTTAGTTGTGGACAGCCTGAAACACCAAACCCCATGGGTGCATAATGTAAAGCCGGCATTGAGTTGTGGACAGCCAGACACTCCTGGCCCCATGGGTACACTTTGTAAAGTTAACATTTAGTTGTGGACAGCCTGAAACACCAAACCCCATGGGTGCATAATGTAAAGCCGGCATTGAGTCGTGGATAGCCAGACACTCCTGGCCCCATGGGTACACTTTGTAAAGTTAACATTTAGTTGTGGACAGCCTGAAACACCAAACCCCATGGGTGCATAATGTAAAGCCGGCATTGAGTCGTGGATAGCCAGACACTCCTGGCCCCATGGGTACACTTTGTAAAGTTAACATTTAGTTGTGGACAGCCTGAAACACCAAACCCCATGGGTGCATAATGTAAAGCCGGCATTGAGTCGTGGATAGCCAGACACTCCTGGCCCCTTGGGTACACTTTGCAAAGTTAACATTTAGTTGTGGACAGCCTGAAACACCAAACCCCATGGGTGCATAATATAAAGCCGGCATTGAGTCATGAACAGCCAGACACTCCTGGCCCCATGTGTACACTTTGTAAAGTTAACATTTAGTTGTGGACAGCCTGAAACACTTAACCCCATGGGTGCATAATGTAAAGCCGGCATTGAGTCGTGGATAGCCAGACACTGCTGGCCCCATGGGTACACTTTGTAAAGTTAACATTTAGTTGTGGACAGCCTGAAACACCAAACCCCATGGGTGCATAATGTAAAGCTGGCATTGAGTCGTGGACAGCCAGACACTCCTGGCCCCATGGGTACACTTTGTAAAGTTAACATTTAGTTGTGGACAGCCTGAAACACCAAACCCCATGGGTGCATAATGTAAAGCCGGCATTGAGTCGTGGATAGCCAGACACTGCTGGCCCCATGGGTACACTTTGTAAAGTTAACATTTAGTTGTGGACAGCCTGAAACACCAAACCCCATGGGTGCATAATGTAAAGCCGGCATTGAGTCGTGGACAGCCAGACACTCCTGGCCCCATGGGTACACTTTGTAAAGTTAACATTTAGTTGTGGACAGCCTGAAACACCAAACCCCATGGGTGCATAATGTAAAGCCGGCATTGAGTCGTGGATAGCCAGACACTCCTGGCCCCATGGGTACACTTTGTAAAGTTAACATTTAGTTGTGGACAGCCTGAAACACCAAACCCCATGGGTGCATAATGTAAAGCCGGCATTGAGTCGTGGATAGCCAGACACTGCTGGCCCCATGGGTACACTTTGTAAAGTTAACATTTAGTTGTGGACAGCCTGAAACACCAAACCCCATGGGTGCATAATGTAAAGCTGGCATTGAGTCGTGGACAGCCAGACACTCCTGGCCCCATGGGTACACTTTGTAAAGTTAACATTTAGTTGTGGACAGCCTGAAACACCAAACCCCATGGGTGCATAATGTAAAGCCGGCATTGAGTCGTGGATAGCCAGACACTCCTGGCCCCATGGGTACACTTTGTAAAGTTAACATTTAGTTGTGGACAGCCTGAAACACCAAACCCCATGGGTGCATAATGTAAAGCCGGCATTGAGTCGTGGATAGCCAGACACTCCTGGCCCCATGGGTACACTTTGTAAAGTTAACATTTAGTTGTGGACAGCCTGAAACACCAAACCCCATGGGTGCATAATGTAAAGCCGGCATTGAGTCGTGGATAGCCAGACACTCCTGGCCCCATGGGTACACTTTGTAAAGTTAACATTTAGTTGTGGACAGCCTGAAACACCAAACCCCATGGGTGCATAATGTAAAGCCGGCATTGAGTCGTGGATAGCCAGACACTGCTGGCCCCATGGGTACACTTTGTAAAGTTAACATTTAGTTGTGGACAGCCTGAAACACCAAACCCCATGGGTGCATAATGTAAAGCCGGAATTGAGTTGTGGATAGCCAGACACTCCTGGCCCCATGGGTACACTTTGTAAAGTTAACATTTAGTTGTGGACAGCCTGAAACACCAAACCCCATGGGTGCATAATTTAAAGCCGGCATTGAGTCGTGGATAGCCAGACACTCCTGGCCCCATGGGTACACTTTGTAAAGTTAACATTTAGTTGTGGACAGCCTGAAACACCAAACCCCATGGGTGCATAATGTAAAGCCGGCATTGAGTCATGGACAGCCAGACACTCCTGGCCCCATGGGTACACTTTGTAAAGTTAACATTTAGTTGTGGACAGCCTGAAACACCAAACCCCATGGGTGCATAATGTAAAGCC
Source organism: Loripinus fragilis (assembly GCA_964019695.1). Lineage (NCBI taxonomy): Eukaryota > Metazoa > Mollusca > Bivalvia > Lucinida > Lucinidae > Loripinus > Loripinus fragilis. The sequence continues at coordinate 27,279,310 of OZ026527.1, forward strand.
GGCATTGAGTCGTGGATAGCCAGACACTGCTGGCCCCATGGGTACACTTTGTAAAGTTAACATTTAGTTGTGGACAGCCTGAAACACCAAACCCCATGGGTGCATAATGTAAAGCCGGCATTGAGTCGTGGACAGCCAGACACTCCTGGCCCCATGGGTACACTTTGTAAAGTTAACATTTAGTTGTGGACAGCCTGAAACACCAAACCCCATGGGTGCATAATGTAAAGCCGGCATTGAGTCGTGGATAGCCAGACACTCCTGGCCCCATGGGTACACTTTGTAAAGTTAACATTTAGTTGTGGACAGCCTGAAACACCAAACCCCATGGGTGCATAATGTAAAGCCGGCATTGAGTCGTGGACAGCCAGACACTCCTGGCCCCATGGGTACACTTTGTACAGTTAACATTTAGTTGTGGACAGCCTGAAACACCAAACCCCATGGGTGCATAATGTAAAGCCGGCATTGAGTCGTGGACAGCCAGACACTCCTGGCCCCATGGGTACACTTTGTAAAGTTAACATTTAGTTGTGGACAGCCTAAAACACCAGACCCCATGGGTGCATAATGTAAAGCCGGCATTGATTCGTGGACAGCCAGAAACACCAGGCCCCATGGGTGCACAATGTAAAGTCAACATTTAATCATTGACAGCCAGAAACGCCAGGCCCCAAAGGTGCACAATGTAAACACAGCACTAAGTTACAGATGGCCAGAAACACCAGGCCACATGGGTGCACAATGTTAAGAAAGCACTGAGTCATAGGCAGCCAGAAGCACCAGGCCACAAGGGGGAACAATGTAAAGTCAACATTAAGTCATGGACAGCCAGAATCATGGACTGCCAGAAACACCAGGACCCCTTGATGCACAATGTAAAAGTAAGAAAGAAGGCAAAGAACCAGAATCGATACAATCAAGCAAAAGTCAACACAGAGTTACCTTGTACCCATAGGTTCACAATGTAGGTCACCAATAAGTCAAAAGACCGCCAGTATCACCAGGCCTCATGGGTGCACAATTTCAAGTCAACAACGAGTCCTGGACAGCAAGTAACAGGGAGCAATGGGTGCACAATGTCAATTTTACAATGACTCGTGGACAGCCAGTAACACCAGGCCCCATGTGTGCACAATGCCAAGTCAATGATTCATGAACAGCCAGTAACACAAGGCCCCGTGGGTGCATAATGTCGTGTCAACAATGTCGCAACAAAGTCACAACAATGAGTAAAAACACACCCAGAAACATCAGGCCCCATGGGTGCACAATGCCAAGCCAATGATTCATGAACAGCCAGTAACACCAGGCCCGGTGGGTGCACAATGTCAAGTCAACAATGAGTAAAAAAGACAGCCAGTATCACAAGGCCCCACGGGTTCTGATGGAAAGTCAACAATGAGTTATGGACAGCAAATGACACCAGGCACCATGGGCGCACAATGTCGAGCCAAATATGGAAAAAGACAGCTAGTAACACAAAACTCCATGGATTCACATCGTAAAATCAACATTTAATCAAAGACAGCCATTAACACCTGGCCCCATGGGTGCACATTGTAAAGTCAATGATGAGTTAAACACAGCCAGAAACAAAAGGCTACGTGGGTGCACAATGAAAATTTGACAGCCAGAAACACAGGCCCCATGTGCAGACAGTGTTAAGTCATCAATGAGTCTAAGACAGCCAGTAACACCAGGCCCCATGGGTGCAAAATGTAAAGTAAACATTGGGTCATGGACGGCCAGTAACACCAGACCCCAGGGTGCACACTGTAAAATCAACAATGGATTAAAGACAGACAGAAACACCAGGCCCCATGGGTTCACAATGTCAAGTTAACAATGAGTCCTGGACAGCCAGCAACAACAGGCCCAATGCGTTCACAATGTCAATTTAACAATGAGTCATGGACAGCCAGTAACCCCAGGCTCCATGGGTTCACGATGTCGAGTCACCAAAGAGTAAAAAGACAGCCAGTAACACAAGGCCCCATGGGTGCACAATGTAAAGTCAATAATATGCCAAAGACAGCCAGAAACACCAGACCCATGGGTTCACATTGTAAAGTCAACAATGGGTCAGACAGACAGAAATACCAGGCCCATGGGTAAAATACAACAAGAAACAACAGACCCCATGGGTGCCGAAAGTTAACCACGTAACACCAGTTTCCATGGGTGCACATTTTAAAGTCAACATTGAGCCAAAGACAGACAGAAACACATGGCTCCTTGAGTGCACAATGTAAAGTCGACCTTGAGCCAAAGACCGACAGAAACACAAGATACCATGTGTACACAATATAAAGTCAACATTGAGCCAAAGACAGACAGAAACACATGGCTTCGTGGGTGCACAATATAAAGTCAACTTTCAGTCAAGGACAGACAGAAACACAAGCCCCCATGGGTCAACAATTGGCCAAATACAACAAGCAACAGACCCCATGGGTGCACATTTTAAAGTCAACATTGAGTCATAGACAGCCAGAAACACCAGGTCCCATGGGTACACAGTGTACGAGTAGTCATCATTGGGCCAAAGACAGCCAGAAACAAAGGCTTCTTGGGTGCATAATGTAATGTCAACCTTGAGCCAAAGACACGACAGAAACAGAAAGCTTCGTGGGTGCACAATGTAAAGTCACCCTTCAGTCACAGACAGACAGAAACACAAGGCTCGACGAGTGCACAATGTAAAGTCAACATTGTGCCAAAGACAGCCAGAAACATCAGGTCCCATGGGTGCATAATGTAAAGTCAACATTGAGCCAAAGACCGCCAGAAACATCGGGTCCCATCGGTGCACAATGTAAAGTCTACATTGAGTCATGTATAGCCAGTAACACCAGACGCTATAGTTGCACAATGTAGGATCAACAATGAATTAAAGACAGGCAGAAACACCAGGCCCCATGGTTGCACATTGAAATGTCTACAATGAGTCGTGTGCAGCCATAAACACCAGGCCCCATGAGTGCACAATGTACAGTTAATAATGAGTCACGGACACCTAGAAACACCAAGGAGCATGGGTGCACAAAGTAAAGTCAACAATGAGTCGTGGACAGCTAGAAAAATCAGGCCCATGTATGCACAATGTAAAGTCAATAATGAGTAAGGACAACTACAAACACCGGGCCCCATGGGTGCACAGTGTAAAGTCAACAATGAGTCTTGGACAGCCATAAACACCAGGCCCCATTGTTACACAATGAAATGTCAACATTGTGTCAGAGATACAAAGGCTGATATGTGTCTTTGAAGTTCGCTTAAAACCAAATCATGGTTTTCTTACTACGTGGCTAACCAATGAAAAGGATCAGAAAAGATCCAGTTTCAGACTGCGCATGCTCGAAGGAGACTGGTCGAAAGTACGACATATATACACAGCGTCAAAAGTTAAGCAACACCCAAACTTTTTTTCAGTGACGGTTTTCATGTTTGATTTTCATCAAAAGAACAATAAAGTTGTAAAATATTGTTGCCTATGTATTTCCTTGGTCTGATGTCATTTGCTCTTTTTGTTAAAGTTCTACGGTGTCCTGTATACAACAACCTCTATTTTTTTATTTTTCATTTTTGGAGGGGGGGGGGGTATACCCTTCAAAGCGCCAAAGTGCTTCCTTTGAATTCGTATTAATGCGAAAATAAACGACCTATTTTTCAGACTAGTGGCGAACTTAGCTCAAGGTTTCGTGTCAGTTACAGAGATAATTAATCACATGTTTATAATTTTTGCGTTTTACCATTCTTTACAACTCCATATCGTTTATTCGAAAGAACATGAAAAAACTGTGTAATAATATGACGCTAACAATATTTATCTCGTAGCGGTATGAAAATGCCACTATGGGACAACGAATGTTTACATTTGCCATGCCTCGATGATAACCTCAATGCTAATCGAATCACCACTTTACCTAATTTTATAAATATATAAAATATAAAGCTTCACATTTTTTTCTTAGAAAGTATTAAGGCGGTGCTTAACCTTTGACGCCGTGTACAAAAGCGAATCACTTTCACTATCGGCCCGCTAGCGACGGGCCGATTGTGGCCCTAAATTGTATGCTGACTGGGGGCGATTGTAGACTGGTTCAGCGTACGGAGATTTGCCAGAGTGCGTACTGTACAGTTTTATACCACCTTTACCAACTTTAGCATGAAATAGCTCATTATATGCAAGGTCTACACTGCTGTAGGTGGCATAAAATAGTTATACCATGTTTGTCCACTTGTACGTAAGATAATCCACTCGCTAAAGCTCGTGGATTATCTCCACGTACAGGCGGACAACCCATGGTATAACTATAACTTATGCGACTGTTTTCTGACAAGGTAGGTCATAAGTATGATGATACATAACTGAATGACTCAAAGTAATAGATAAGACTTATTTTAAGATATGAGTGAAAATGACATCAGGTGGATACTAAGGATGCTCATATTATACGCTCTTGAAAGACTATACAATAAATGAGCCGTGACATGTGATTTCCAACAATGTGGCATTTTGACATGTGTAGACTAAGACGAGCCTGTGCAGCCTCTTTTTAAGCTTAGAAACTCCAAATGATGTTCAGTCAGTAGCTTAACAGTTAAAGAATATTCAAGCGACAAGCAAAGGCTCTGATCAGACTGCGCGTATGCGCAGGCTGGTCTGAGGCTTTGCTGGTCGCACATACCACATTGTTGGAAGTCTCATGTCATGGCTCAAATTAGATATGCCAATTGAATTGATATTTGATCGATATGCCAATCGTGAAATGATATAAATGTACAATTAGTTGTACATGCGCATTTAGTTATACATGCAGTTAAGAGCGCAATTCTTGAAAGCGGCCAACATGGGTGGATTCAATGCCCGCGGTATATGGCGTTTTAGCGACGTCAAAAGACGACTTCACAACGACGTCGTATGAGGGTTATTGAAATTGACGTCGATTCGACGTAAATTTTTCGGTATGCATCCAGATGTGGACTGAAAAATTGCTGGCTTAATCTAAGTGAAATTGATAGCAAAATTGAAGATTTTCTCAAAAATATATTTCTCATATATGAGATGATTCATTGTTATATACTTACGTTTAAGGGAGGCAGGACGACGACACCTGATAGATAAACGTTTTCATGAGAAAACCGGCCTTCGGAGTTTGCAACCATGTAATGACTCAAATCTGAAATCAGTTTGCGTAGCTACTTAGACTAGCTATAGCCTTGAATTTCTTTTTATGTATTCAGGGTATGTAACAATACGATATATGTAGCGAACAGCAAAGGTGCTGAACAGCCTGTGCATATGCACAGGCTGATCTGCGCCTTTGCTGTTCGCATATCATACTTGTAGATATACCATTTTTCTCACGACTCGGCCGAGATAAACGTATTCTAGAGCAGGAGGATGGGGCGTTTTGACCATAGTGCAACTACTATCTCACCGGAGACACATCACGTCTTAGTGAGACGGGAATACTATTTAAACCAGACAACATGGTATGTATTAAACTCTATACTTGAGACCACTTTTGTCGTCTGTAGATGACATTTACAAACAGTTTGGGCTCAGATAAGGTTGAGACGGGACAGACAACACGCGCGGGTCCAAAGGGGGTGGACAAGGGGTCCGGACCCCCTGAAAAATGACACGCTATAGGGTTTCTTAGTAATTTACTGGTCCGGATCCCAACAAAAATCCCAAAGCTACCAAGCCAGCATTCATCCAGCATTTAAATGGCGTATCGCAGGTGGGCCGATGATGACCGTGGTATTTGGACCCTCTCCACCCATCAACTAAAAAAACGTTGTCATAGTTGGATCCCCTCTGACAAAACTTTCTGGATCCGCGCATGGACAACATGGTATGTATTAAAATGTAGCTCTTTCCATGCTAGCGGCCAGCTTTATCGTCTGTTGATATTAAACCTTTCAAACAGTTTGGACCAAGATCGTTCTGTCGGTCCTGATCTGGAGCAAAACAGTTTGGCACTTTGATAATTTTCCTGAAAAAATAATGTTCGGAAAAAGTCAGCAGACGACAAAAACGCATGCAAAATTTCCCAGCAGGTAAATCGCTATAGGGTTTCTGACCAAACATTTCCAGTTCTTTCTTTGTCTGATTATGACTTATGGTTACAAATGGTGCAGATCCAGATGTGATGCGGCGTTTTGTTCTACCTCATCTGGGTCATCCATGTTTATACATGTATGTATCATATTTATGTTACAATAGTTCCCATCATTAAAACACCCCGCCTACTGCTAAGGGGGTGGGGGTGCAAATCTTTCATTTTCTGAAGAGCGGAAGATAGAACATGCGACTGTTTGTGTTCAGTAAATGTGGCTTTACTAGGCCACGGCCACGGCCACGGACACCATTGACATATGAGTAGCATTTTTTTCAACCTCGGAAGCAAGATAGAATTACAAAATATAACTTTAATTTGTTAGCCCTTAAAGCGCCGATAAAAAAGTATCTGAAAATATCATCTGGCAAAGTTGTCTGCTGCAAATAATTGCCTAACATTACTGACTAATTTAAGTAAAGAAGCAAACAGTGTGGACCCAGATCAGACAGCTCCTATATATATATATTGATGAGAAGCGTGGAAAGGGTATTCTTGCACTGTAAAAAGGTGTAACTTTACAACACATTTTACTTTTACTTTAACATTTAGGTCAGGATCAGTGGCAGCTATCTAAAGGCTTTGGAACAAGTTTGTGGCAGCTAACTCAGCTGCCACAAACTTGTTCCAAAGCTTTTAGCTTGATATTTAGGACTAGTGTTATTCTTTTATCAGTTCACACAGGTTAAGAGAGACAAAAAATTTCAGCGTGTATTTGAAAATATTTTCCTACCCATAAGTTTTAGCATATGTTTTGGGTGTTCAAAAGAACCGCCTCATTTAGACGGTTCTTTTGACAACCCACGACATATGTTTTGGTTGAGAAATAAGAAAATTAGTTTTCTGTTACGTGCTTTTAACCCATCTTAACTTAAGGCCTGTTTCAGAAATTTGGTCAAATGCTATGAAAAACTGAACACGGTGACATACATGTCCATGCATAAAACAAACTGTATGCAGTATGCAAAGTATTGATCAGATTTCAATGTGGGAAACAGTGCAGACCCAGATTAGACGCCGCAAGGTCTCCACTGTTTGCTTCAAGAATGCTCTATTAAAATTTGAATGAAAATGAAAAATATCACCAAATAACCCTTCAAACGGAAATGGGCCGGTCCAATTAATAATAGTGGGGAATTCTATTCGGCTTAAATGGTTTAAACAAACTTACGTTTGTTTCCTTTTTCCAGAGAGAAGTACTAAGCATCCACATTGGCCAGGCGGGCGTACAGATGGGCAATGCCTGCTGGGAGTTGTACTGCCTCGAACACGGTATAAATCCGGACGGGCGGATGGAGGGCGAGATCGAAAATGCCGGTTATGATGACTCCTTCAACACGTTCTTCAGTTCTACCGGAACCGGAAAGCACGTGCCAAGGACGCTGTTTGTCGACCTGGAACCAACAGTAGTAGGTACGTGGTGACACAATGCTCACTTAGACGCATAGTCCCTCTTAGACTGGTTCCCCGTCATAACTCTATATTGATATTCATAAAATTGATCCAGAGGAACATTGTTTCCCATCAGTTGTCTTTATCAATGGAAAAAGTTTGAGTACTATATATATATATATGTTTGACGACGGGAGCCAGTCTAAGTCCCACTGCCTGATTAACTCTTTCCTTGCTAGCGGCGACTTTTGTCGTCTGCTGCATAACCTTTGCACACAGAATGTCGGTCCTGATCTGGAACCGAACCGTGTGTTCCTGTAATAATTTTTTGAAAACGTTAATGTTTGGTTTAATCTTATTCTCACTTCCCTACTAAAACAACTTGAGGCAAGCATTTTTAAGGTGATAAATCTTCCTGTTATTGAATAATTTTTCCCGGATCAATGTAATGGAACAGAACATAGCTTTTAAAGCTGTTGAAAGGCTTCACTAAGTCAGGGGCAGTTCAGCTGCCACCCAATTTGGTTTAAAGTCATATTTTCTTCTAACAGTTTTCGAGTATGATAGAATGGCTTTTTTATTATCGTATTATGGTTGACTAAGAGATTTTTTATCCTGGTGCATTTGAGCCGCGATATGAAATTTCCAACAGTATGGTTTGTGCGACCAACAAAGCCTCAGATCAGCCTGCGCATACGCGCAGTCTGATCAGAGCCTTTGCTAGTCGCTTGAATAATCTATGAATATTAAGCTACATGTACTAACCAAACATCAATCGGAGCTTCTAAGCTTAAAAGAAGGCTGCATAGGCTCGTCTGAGTCCACACTTGTCAAAAAACACATTGTTGGAAATCTCATGTCGCGGCTCAAATGCTGATATGTATCTTACGAAATCTACAGTAAAACCTGTCTTAAGCGGCCACTCAAAATAGACAAAACACATATCTTAATGACAAATGGTAGCTTAATGAAGGTCGAAAGTATTGCAGAAAGCTCTCCTTGGAGCATTCTGCAATACTTTTGACCTGCATTAAGCGATTAACCGTCTTGAAACCGATTATAAACCTTCTTTTGAGTGACCGCTTAAGACAGGTTTTACTTTAAGTTCACCGATTTCATTCCAGATGAGGTCCGGGTTGGCCCGTACCGGCAGTTATATCACCCTGAACAACTGATTACCGGCAAAGAGGACGCAGCTAATAACTATGCTAGAGGACACTACACCATCGGTAAAGAATTGGTGGATGACGTTCTCGACAGAATTAGAAAGATGGTCGACCAGTGCACCGGTCTTCAGGGATTTTTAGTCTTCCATAGCTTCGGTGGAGGCACGGGGTCGGGTTTTACCTCACTATTGATGGAACGCCTGAGCGTAGACTACGGCAAGAAGTGTAAACTAGAATTTGCAATATACCCCGCCCCTCAGGTCGCCACTGCAGTCGTAGAGCCATACAACGCTGTGTTGACCACGCACACCACGTTAGAGCACACCGACTGCGCGTTCATGGTTGATAACGAGGCTACATTTGACATTTGCCGTAAACGTCTAGACGTTGAGCGTCCATCATATCAAAATTTGAATAGGCTCATTGGACAGATTGTTAGCTCAATTACAGCGTCATTGCGGTTTGACGGCGCATTAAACGTCGATCTTACCGAATTCCAGACCAATCTTGTACCTTTTCCCAGAATCCACTTTCCTTTAACAACGTATGCGCCAATCATATCAGCGGAGAAAGCCTACAGCGAGCAGTTGTCCGTGGGACAGATAACAAACGAATGTTTCGAACCCACCAGTCAGATGGTTAAATGCGACCCTCGAACCGGCAAGTATATGGCTTGCTGTATGCTATACAGGGGAGACGTCGTACCAAAGGACGTCAACGCCGCCATCGCCAATATTAGGATGAAACGCTCCATTCAGTTCGTAGACTGGTGCCCAACAGGCTTCAAGATCGGCATCAATTACCAGCCACCGACTGTTGTCCCGGGCGGAGACCTCGCTAAGGTCCAACGGGCTGTTTGTATGTTGAGCAACACGACGGCGATCGCCGAGGCGTGGGCTCGTCTTGATCACAAGTTCGACCTGATGTACGCCAAGCGAGCTTTTGTGCACTGGTACGTGGGTGAGGGAATGGAGGAAGGGGAATTCTCCGAGGCTAGAGAGGACTTGGAGGTTCTGGAAAAGGATTATGAGGAAGTGGGAATGGATTCTGCCGATGCTGAACCGGAAGACGATCAAGAAGAATATTAACCCATAAAGCGCCATCTATAATTTGCAGCAGACGATAATTTCAATTTTTTCTGCTTTTTCAAAAATAACAAATAAGGCTTGATATTGCATGAGAATCGTCTTGTGGCAGACATTTCTCATGAAATACCATATCTTATTTTTATCGAAAATTAGGAAAGATGTCGCAAAATTTGTTGTCTGCTGCAGTCGTGATTGCTGCTTTAAGGGTTAACCCGCGAAAGCGCCAATCACAAGAAAAAGTCGTCTGTTTTTGTCGACTGTTGAATTGTTTTAGAAACCTCTTGGTCAAACAGTCTAGACCCAGATCAGACTGCTCCTACAGGAGCAGTCTGATCTGGGTCATCAATGTTTGTCTTTGTACTAATATTCGTCAATAATATATTAGCAAATATACGGAACAGACGACTAAGCAGATTTCATTTTCAGCGGCAGCTTTATTGGTCAATTCATTTGTATCAGACCCAAACCATCATTTTGATTGTAATTGACCAATGCGCTTAGATACGCATCATCATGGGCTTCAAAGCCTTTTGTAATCTGTAATAAAACACATTAATGAGCCATTTAGTGAAATTAACTGTAATTGGAGTTTCAGGGCTAAACCAAACCAGGCTTTTGATAAGAGTGCGTAGTTAAACAATAATAAACATTGTATTTCTCAATTGTTGGTGCTCATAAGAACCATCTCAATTAGACGTTCTTTTGAGCACCCAAAAACAAATGATTAAACTGATGGATAAGAAAATATTCACAATTTTACATTCATTTTGTTTTGTTTATCGTGACCTATGCAGTATCTGTCACTGCCAGCATACAGTCTTGTGCTTCCACAGGAACACCAGTCAAACATCATTTGAATGGCGTGCGGCTGGTGGGCCGGTAGTGGCCCTCTTTTATATGGTTCCTGTGTGCTCAGCTATAGTCTACAATCATAATGCAACCACAATCCTAACACCGCATAACGACATCGCTGATTACACGCTCCGGATGCAAGCTTGGCATTTTATCACTTTCCCAAGCTCGTTTAATAAATTCAGCAAAACAAGTACTCGTGTGTCGTTTCTTTTTTGAGTCAGTATCCAACAGACAGACAACTTTCATAAACAGGGCGCAGGATTCTCAGTGATTTCCCTTCTGCTTGAAAATTTATGGTAATGAATGTACGACATGCATTAATAAAGAAAAAATAGTGTCGCCTGCTGACAACCGAATGCTAATTTGGATTAAGACGTCGGGCCTGGCCTCGAGGTTATAAAACTTTTTTCATGCTCAACTCAGCTGAGCACGAAATTTATCCTGCGGATAAATGTTAAAATGCCAACAATTGTTGGCATTTTAACATTTATTAGCATGATAAATACAACATCTGAGAGATATAAGCAAGAAACATCTTCACTTGTCAGTACCTTAGTTTAATGAGCACTCCTCTGAGTTGAGCATGAAAAATGTTTTATAACCTCTGGGCCTGGTCTGTATTTAAACCGCTTGACACTCTGATGATTTTCCATTTTTCCGAAAAAAAAACTTTTTTGTAAAAATGAAGACGACCCCAAGCATTCACCGTGTTCTCTTTGCTGAAGAAACATGACTTTCATTTAATGCTCTTATTTTTCCAATCCTCAGGATTGTGTGTACAATCTCCTTCCATTATTCCTGTCCCTGGATATCCTCTATGTTTTGTACCGCATTTAAGATCACTAGATGACCGATTTTCATACCCCGTTGTATAACTTCTGCTTTCTATATACCTGTGGACTTGTATTAGCCATTTGGATTATCGCTTGCATTTGTTATACCTTCCTTTGCTTTTAAGGACTCATATTATACTGGCTTGTCATTTTAATAACCGGTGTGTTGATTGCTTGTCTTGGGATGGTACTTACCCACACAACTTTTAATGATAAGAACGAAAATAACAAAATTACATTTATCTCCCATTAGTTTACATTCGGCGTCCTCTGTTCGTATTCCTAGTTCAGTTAAGGATATTCATGTGGCCAATATGGCGTGGTGACTAAAATCTGCGGGTGCTTTGACTTTTGAGCTGTAACAAGACCAGTGTGCTCTTTTGCTCTGAATTTCAGAAATAATCATGAGAGTTACATAATATAGTTTATAGTTTTGTTGCTGAATGAAATAAAAACAAGAAATAAATAAGTCAAATATTACCTTGAAGTTAGCCAATTTTTGCCTACCCGCTCTCCAATTTATCTCCATCGTAAATAAAAGTTTTTTACACGAACATGTAGTGTGATATGCAATCCAGCAAAACGAATTCATAAAATTTCCAAAATTTATTTCACAAGGTCACTAATCCTGCTTATTCGATAGCACCTAACACTCATAAAATAGCCGGCTAGGCGTAATGTACATGTATATCAACACCTGTGAACAGGGCTACCAATCAACTGCTTTCATAGGAAAATACAAAGAATACCTTTGTTCTCCAAATAATATTTGCTCCGAGATAATTATGAGCAGAAATTCCTATGATGAACAAGCACAAGCCGATTCGTATAGGTTACATTGGGTTCTGTCTTATTGGAGGAAGTCGTTATAATTCCATGGTCGCGAAAAGCTAGCATGACCTCTGCATGGGGACAAAGCTTTTTAGTTGCTGGATGACAATGAAGTAAAACAAAAATCATGGCCAGTAACGAGCAAACCACCAACATACAGCCAATCCCCATGGTGCAACACACTGAAAAATGTATGAGTAATTACTGCCATACACTGAAAACACTAGAGTAAAAATTGAGCTGATACTAGTAATCCATTAAGTTTAATTAATTTTTACTATGAATAGAACATAAAGATAAAAAATGTATTTAAAAACGAGAGTGATGTTTAATAAAAAAAAAGGTGGCAGCTCAGCTTTCATCTCTTTTGATACCAGCCTGAGGCATTTTTTTTTTATAGAATATGCACTCTAGATTGGGGTCAGGGGGCAAAGCCCTGGTTTAGAGCATTCACATGGCTTAAACTAGCTCCCAAGACACGCGATTATTTCATTACCTTCTGAGTGTCATCTGCTGATAACCTTCAATTTGCAAACAGATTGGAACCAGATCAGGTCAGATAATATGTGGGGCCTAATCTGGATCCAATCTGTTTGACACTCAAATGGTATTCCTAAAAGAATTATTTTGAAAAAGATGATTTTGAAAACAAAAACAAAAAACAACAACAACAGCAAAAGCAGCAGACGACAAAAGAGTATCATAACATTTCCAGGGGGGGGGGGGACAAAGAGTTAATACAATATTTCCAGTTTATTCTTCAGAAAATCAAAGTTAGTGGCTTAAGAAACTATACTGGTTGCGCAGAGTGGTACGCGCATGCATTTTTTGCGTACACGTAGGCACTCCCTTGCCAGCTCACACTACCCATTTACTGTATTGGTGCGCAGGCTGGTTTTGGACTAAGAACAAGCAGATTAATAGAAGCACACAAAGCATCGTGACAGTGGTTGAATAGTGGAAATATAATAATACAGAAACATGGTTACAAGCAGCTCACACAAATGAAAAAGAGCTATAATAGCAGAACTTTTAATGCCGATGATGCAACCAGCAATGACCCAACGTGTCCAGCCTGATAGAGTCTCTGTCGACATTTGAAGTAAAATAAGACCTAAGACACAAAATAAGGTCCTTGTTCTGTAATGCACTATACACTTTTGCAATCATTAGAGCTGCTTATCTCTAATTGTGCAATTGCTGTCGTGTGGCAGCTATTGTTTTGTGCCTCTGGTGAATTGGTCTGTGATTGTGGTATTTACTGGTCATCCTCACTTGCATTCTGATAAGACTGTGAGGATGTACAGGTAAGTAAGAATCAAATCAGGGAATGCAGACTCACATTGAGCAGGCCGCTAAATAATAATGCAATTCTTTCACGGATCCAGGGATTATTGCCAGGGGGTCCAGGTCCACTTGCCAGAAAATAGCTCTGACAACGTTGTTTTTTAGTCCTCAGCTTATTTTACAGTTTTACAGAGGGTGTCCAATGGTTATTTCAAAGAAAACTATTATTTTTAAAGATTTCAGAGGGGGTCCAACTTTTTCAAGGGGGGAGGGCAACTTTTTCCATGGAGGGGGGGGGTCTAATGGGTAATTTCTATAGAAATCCATATAACTTGTGATTTTCCAGGGGCGGGGAGGACCCCATATCCCCCCTCTGGATCCGCACATGCGATTTCACAACTTATTTTTCTTATTTCAAAAGGAAACATTAGCTGTGGCTTCCCAAAAGATCCCTCTCAAGAAGACGATTCATTTGAGCACCAAAACAAATGTTTGGACTTATAGATAAGAAAATATTCACAGTTCTACGCTGAAAAAAAATGCCTATCTGGACCTATGTTATGTAATGTGACAGGGCCTCAAAACTGGATTTTAACCAGCACTATAAAAGCACTGTAAAACTCACAAGCTATATATGAGTCAGCACATGAGCTTATGGAACCTATCGCATTATCGAGCAACGAAAGCTCAGCCAAGCCTGTGCATCTCTACCAAATTGCTATGATATAGATAGTGACACGAGAATACGATGACACATGCACGAATCGAGACCCGCTTAGCCCTCACGCGGTTTTTGTATTTCACTATGAAGTAGAAAGATTAGTAGGTGTGTGTGTGTGTGTGTGTGTGTGTGTGTGTAAACTTATCTGTATAACTGACATGTATATTATTGTCAATGGCTATCGTATGAGGATTAGGTGCTATTGAATCAGCAAGAATAGTGACATTGTGAAATGAATTTTGGAAATTTTATATTCCGTGTTTGCTAGATCACATATTACACTACATGTTCGTGCAAAAAACTTGAATTTATGATGAAGACAAATAAGAGAGTGGATAGACAAAAATTGGCTTACTTCAAGGTAATATTTGACTTATTTATTTTTTGCTTTTATTTCATTCAGTAACAAAAATATAACCTATATTATGCAACTCTTATGATTATTTCTGAAATTCGGAGCAAAAGAGCACATTAGTCTTGTTACAGCTCGAAATTCAAAGCACCCGCAGATTTTAGTCACCACCCCATATTGTCCACATGAATATCCTTAACAATTTTCGGGATATGCTTCCTACCATTAGGTTATCTCCTCTTGGGTCACCTATTATCAGGAAGTATACTAAACCATTTAATGCATTCAAAAGACGCGGAATGTATCCTAATGTTTCTAAGTGCAATGCCAAGAGGTGTGTCTGTTGCACACATTTATGTACTAAAACTACCATTACATCATCTGTAAATGGTAGAAAATTTTCCATAATTAATAATAATGATTTGGACTGAACTTCATCGGATCTGATTTATGATATAACTTGAACTGAAACTAACTGTGGAATGCAATATGTTGGACAAACTGGCCGATCCCTCAAGACTAGGTTTCGTGAGCACTTTCGTAAAATGAAAAAGCCTAAAAAATTTGACACATTTTTTTATCGCCATTTCAAAAATAATGGTCATCCACCTAGTAAAATTGTAATTCAGCCGGTTGAAAAAATTATGTATGATCCAAATTCATCAACTAGATTAAAAAATATTAAGAGACATGAAACTGAACTTAAATGGATTAAATTTTTGCAATCACCTTTTCCTTTAGGCTTTAATGATAATATATACCATGAAGGCAACATTTCTAAAATGCCAGATTTTGATGTTTTTTCTGTTTTGGAATGTAAAAAACGTAAAAGTAGATCTCATGGTAAACGTAAAAATGGCAACATTAAGCGCAAAATTTGCACCGAAAAACGCTTAAATACTTCTCTAAAGGATCTTTCTTTGGCTTTAACTAATCATGGTGGACATGGCTTATTTTCATTTTTAAGTTCCTTGCCTATCTCAGTTTTACGCAGTTTAGAGTTAGAGGCTAATAAACTTTATGATAGAGCAAACAAATTATATAAAGCAGCACTCCTTACAAGGTGTTATGTTCAACATTTCCTTAGTCCTTATATCGATTCTGAGGTCAACCATAAACGACATTTTATCAAAATTCCATTCATTAACAAAGGTATTGAGTTTATTGATTTACATAGTATCTTCAAGGATAATTCAGTGATTTCATCTATTCCAAATTACTTTAATAATTCTGAAACTCCTATCATTTGTTATAAATATAACAAACCAATAAGGTCTACGATATTTAACTTTAATGGAGTTGTAAATGATTTAGATGTAGATTCCAGTGCTCCTGCCTCCTGGGGTTGTAGAAATTCGGGTTGTTTATATCCCTCTGCGGGACATGTTATTGCGGGTGGTCTTGATGTCATTCCTGGCGCTGGGGTTCGCAATATCATTTCTAAAGGTCCTAAATATAGATTTCCCTCTAATATTGATTTCTCTGGGTGTCGTAGGGAGATCGCTGCTTCTTTAAATGGCTTCAGTAATCGTTGGTGCAGGCGGGAGGATGTTGGGCCTGGTGCTTTGGAGGAATGGGGGATTGACATTTTTGGAGTTGTTGATGCTCGTATTTCGTTTTGCTCTCGTGGTGCGCGTCTTTTGCCTCCTGGACCTGGGTCTTCTTTTGGTCATCTTGGGCGAGGTATCCAGGATTTTCGTGTGAGCTATGTTTTGGTTCCAGCAGATAGGGCTGCTAACGATGTTGTAGTTGTTTGACGATTGTATTATATTGGTACTCTTGGGCGTGGGCTTGTTGGCACTAGTGCCTATAAACTGCAGCCTTCTTTAAGTGAAGGGGTTATTGTTGATGGGCATGGTTGTCGTACGGCCCTGCATTTTGGTGTCGAAGCTAGGGAAAGTCAAGACAGGGTTCCTGCGTTGTGCTGGTTGCCTGGACTCCATGAAGGGCCCTATGGGGCAAGATTTATTGCGAGTTCTAGTTCTTGTGCGGCAGCGGAGCTTTCTGGGTTGTTAACCTCGTGTCTTGCAGCTGTTGGGGGCATGTTATCAAATATTGTGAAAAGGTATATGAGAGATCTGGTGGAGGCCTATTTTGGTCGATTGGAAATTCGGGTGAGGTTTTAGATAAACTTGGAGCTAGAGGTTTCGGTGCGGCCGCTTTGTCTGCTTGTGGTTTTTCTGCTCTTTGCGCTGCTTTGCCTCGTGGTTTAATTGGGGATGAGCTTGTTGGTCTTGTTGAAGGTGCCTTCCAGGGAGAGGGCTCTCCTTGCCTTGCATGTAGTGGCAGGGGTGCGTTTTTGCTTCAGAAAAACCTAAAAAATATCATGCATGGTCGTGTCGGGGTGTGT
Source organism: Loripinus fragilis (assembly GCA_964019695.1). Classification (NCBI taxonomy): domain Eukaryota; kingdom Metazoa; phylum Mollusca; class Bivalvia; order Lucinida; family Lucinidae; genus Loripinus; species Loripinus fragilis. The sequence goes on from OZ026527.1 coordinate 27,296,316, forward strand.
GCGATGCGCTGACCTTTTTGTTGGACAGCGTTTTTGTTCGATTTGGCACCAAGCTCTGTGGGCGGGTTGTTGGGATTCCTGTGGGCGCTAGTTGTGCTCCCCTGGTTGCGGATTTCTTCCTGTTTTGTTGTTGGGGGGACTTTGTGATGTCTCTTTCTGATGATAGGCAGGCTGATGTTGTTGATGCGTTTAACACTACTTCCGGATATTTGGACGATATTTTAAATATTAATAATGTTTGTTTTGACAATATGGTTAGTCGGGTATGCCCTTCAGAGCTCCAGCTTGGTGAAGCCAATGCTTCTGATACCGGGGCCGCATTTTTGGACTTGCGTTTGTCGGTTTCTGGTGGTGTTGTTTCTGCCAGGATTTATGACGGACGTGGCGGCTTTGGTTTTGGGGTTGTCAATTTCCCGTTTTTGGGTGGTGATGTTCCTCGTTCTGCATCCTATGGAGTCTATATCTCTCAACTCATTCGTTTTGCTGGAGCATCTGGCTGTGTTGCTGGCTTCGGCACTCGCGGTAGGTTGTTAACTCGGAAACTTCTTAAACAAGGCTATCGGTGTCATAAACTTCGCAAAACATTTTAAAAAAAATTTTATAGACGATGCTGTGGTTTGATTTCTGGGTTCCAGGTTGGACTTGGGTCTCTCTTACGCCAAGGACTTTCGGGGCCTGATTTCTGTGGTGGCTTGGTGTGTGGGTTGGGGAGGATTGTTGGCTCTGGTGGTTTTTCAGCGCAGTTCGTTGGGGTAATTTCCCATTGTAAAAAGATTGGCTGTGGCATTGGTGTGTTGCAACAGACTGCGTGCTTGGTGGTCGGCCCGGTCGCGGTTGGCGGCCTTGCTTTCCTCTTTGATTGCACGCCGGTGGGTCGGACTTCAGACTCTGGGATGGTTCCGACTTAAAGACTTATCTATTGATGAGATGGTGGGGGCTTGGTGCTTGGGCTGTTTGTCGGGCCCACCGGGGTTTGCCTGTTGGATTTCTTTTGCTCCGGTATTCAGTTTAATTTACTGTTGAGTCCTTGTCCTTGCTTTGTCTCCTTGTTGTATCTTGATTTATATGTTTTGGGAGATGATGCATTGATGGGTTGGGGGTCTTTCGTGCGGGCCAAATATCTGTGTGTCTTGGTCCGCATCTGAATTGGGGGTGAGGTTGGCGCCGTTAGGCCGGTTTGGGCCCTCCGGTGGGGTGTTTTGCTGACCGTTCCAGGGCGGTGCTTCTTTTGTGGATCTTTTGTGTTTCTGTTCTGTCTTGTGTTTGCTTTGTTTTGTGCGCGTCTGTTTGTGTGTGCTTTGTGGTCACCTGCTGGGAAAGGGCTGACCTCTTGGCTCTCGTTTGTGGTGTCTTCTGTGAGTTTGTCACTTTCCCATTGGTATCCTGGTCAGGTGTGGTACTTGATTGTATCGATTCCTGATCTTTGCACCATTACTTACTTTTACATGGTGCCATTAATCTTCCTACTTAATGCAACAAGAACGCAGGATTACTTTTATTTTAAAATTTAAGGACGACTTACACACAAACGACAAACCTGGACATCAGCATTTAGTTAGTCTGTGGTGGCAATGCTGACCAAATACTGCTGTTCAGATGTTTGGTCTTTTGACATATTTTCAAGCGCATGATAGGTGTGTAGTAGACTGTCTTGAACGAATAACTGCGTTGAGCATATAAATTTTGTTTTTCGTGTAGATGGTGGCCTACATGGCTTTGCCTTTTAATAGCTCATTGAGCCAAAAGGTTCAGATCAAAGCGAACTATACCTTTTAAACAACATCTCTTATACCACTCGATGAAATTTAATCAATTTTCACAGCATTGATCCTATTGTGACCCCTGTGTGGTCCCGGCGGTGTCTGTCTCAGACGCCGCATAACGTCTGACCAGGGTCTCCACTTTTTGACTACAGAATAATTTTTAAAAATTTGAATGACAAGGAAAAATACCAAACGACAACCCGTAAAACCGAAATGACCATGTTAAAATTTCGTAGGATGTAAGTTTTACTACTATCCTTTTGGTGATGAATAATAAATGTGCTGATCAGACTGCATGAATGAGAAGGCAGGTCTGCACCTTTGTTGCATTGTTTCGCGACGAGATCCATCTGTTGCATGACTATTGACGTAACTTCTTTATAATGCCATATCAGGAAATGCCACAGTCACACACTGGAAACTAACCCATGGCACCGCGAGGAAGAGGCAAACTGCATTAGATGTACTCACACGGTCGCAGCCAGACTTTATCATGTGGAAGCCCACCAAAAAGAAAATTGGAGAATTAAGAGATAGATATCTTACCTATTTACTTTACTTTTCAGATATCGAATAACAAAGTTGCTGACCAGACTGCGCGGATGCGCAGGCGGGTCTGCGCCTTTTGTTGTTCGCAAGCAACAAAGTCAGGATTTCTCGCGTCGAGGCCCATATAATGTTGAAGCCCAGTCTTCCTGGCCTCCGCCTGGCTACGCGCCTGACTCATGGGCCATATGCCATCAAGAAGGCATTAGCCCCTTTCTCTTTTCAAGCGAGATGATTGCAAAACTAGAAGAACACAAAGTACTGCACAACAAAACAACGTTACCCACACACTATGGGTACAACAATAAACAACACAAACAATAGCAGAACCACCACCTTATAACGTTTGTTTCATTTGCTTCGGTTGCTGTCCATTCCAAGGCGGAGGGAGCGCAGTGGTCGAGTAGACTCGGGATCGAAAGGTTGCCGCTTAATGGGGGAGTGGAGAGCTTAAATCAATTTTAAAGTCAAATCTTCGCCACAGATAAGTTTAGCTCGCGTAGAGGCTTCCTAACTTATGCAATGCATCATCATTTGGAAATGACCAAATGGGCCGTGGCATGAGGTTTCCAACAATGTGGTATGTGCGACAAGCAAAGGCTCAGACCAGCCTGCGCATAAGCGCAGTCTGATCACAGCCTTTGCTTGTCACTTGAATATTATATGACTTTTAAGCTACTGACTGAACATCATTTGAAGTTTGTAAGCTTTAAAGGAGGCTGCACGGATCGTCTGAGTCTATTCATGTCAAAATACCACATTGTTGGAAGTCTAATGCCACGGCTCAAATCTTTTAACATACTGTGGTGAAACAAAGAAAGGAATCTCAACTCACATACTGTCTGAGCTTAGGAAGTCTTCCATTTTACACCCTTCTCAGAAAAATGGTAGAAATGTTCAAGGTAACGTAATTCACATAGGCCATTTGCTTATTTCATTTTTTTTTATAAATTCAAGCTTACCATTTTATCTGTCATATAAACTATAAAAGTTATGAAAACAGTAAGACATGGGAACATTTGAGCTCACTGTGATCAACTGGAATGGACCCGGATGCCAAAGTGAGAGTGCCAATTTCAAAGTGTACACAGAAACTCACTAGTGGTAGCAGCAATGAGATATAAATGGTTTGAAAAAAAGAAATCACAACTGAACAACGAGCCAGAAACTTATGATCACCGCCGATTTGTAATCTTGGGCCTTATGATTAGACTGAAACGAGCTCTTTTGTAGAATATGAATTACGTTACTTACTTGTGGATTACGTTACTTATGTTTAATCCAGCTCATTTCGAAACCCTAGGAACAATCCCTTAGAGATTTACACTATTCACTTTTGGTTTTAATACAGATTACTTTGTATTTGTTGTGCTGATATGGTGATTATCTTTGTAAGTTACATGAATAGGGGGGGGGGGGGGTGTAAATAGAGCATTTAGGTTAAATCCTTGTTTATTCAAAGGGACAACTGTTATATGGTTTAAATTGATATAATTGATCTTTATTAACTGGGAAAGATTTGCTTTGTTTAAAACAAACAATTTTATACCTAGTGTATGCATTTAGAGAGGTATTTGGATTTTAGTTAAATTGAAGTCACGTAATTCACAGTAACGTAATTCACAAATTTATGTGTTCACTTATTTTTTCTATGCAAACAACTTCTTGTAAAGTTCTTATATATTTTGTTATATAGTTAGGATACAGTTCTTACATTGTCTTCAATTGCAATATTTATACCTTCTTATACAAATGATACAAATAGGGTAAAGTAATTCATAAAACTGCAGATTTTTTCAACAACCTCAGATATCTTTTTATCTGGGAAAAATAAATAAATGTTTCACCAAGTTCGTTACTAATGTCCATACACATATTTATCCTATTGACCTTATGTTTGACGTGAGCTTAACTTGCATGGAATGTAATTTGTGAGATGGTAAAATTGTTAAAGTAATTCACATTAGATTGTGGGACATTAATAATCAATACAAAAATATCTTTCACTTTTGAATCAATTGAGAAACATTAAATGAAAGGTATATACATGTATGTATGTCAATAAAATATTGTTGAAATCTGTTTATAAAAACAACCATTTGAGCGTAATACGTTCTTAAAATTACATACTATGACGATGGGACAGCTGTTGATTATCGTCGTAATGACTATTGACCACTTTAGTTACAGACTATGCAGCTTTAATTTTAAGATAACGAATCGCAGATGTTAAGTTGGGGCTGTCAGTGTTTTGTGTCTCTTCCTCACGGTGTCGTGGGTTGGTCTGAAGTCTGCCATTGTGGTACTTCCTGGTCATACTCACTTATTTTTGTACATTGTATTTCTATTGCAGAAAAGTCGTAATTTAAGCGACGAAAAGTAGTCTGCGGTTTGAATATTTTTTGCAGAGACAGACATGTCTCCATGTTAGAATCAGCTCTTAGTTAAGTTGCCATCTTCTTATTCATACATTTGTTTGCTATTCTGTGGAAGATTTATTCATGTTGTACATCTTTAAATAAAGGAATATTTCACATAGGTAATGGGCTAAAATTATTTGTGAAGTTCCTTTATTTTTGGGTCAAGACATGGTCGTGTAAAATCTTCTTTTTTATTGTCGGATCTTTCATGGAATGGATAGATAATTTTTTTTACAAAGACTAGAAAAGAGCCCATGCAAGCGCGGAAATATTTCATGATTGTCAATTTACCTTTATTTTGCATTTAAAAAAGCTGAAACTTGTATCCCCCTTTCATGTGTGTTAATTTTTCACAGCTTTATGAAATCTGAAACTTGTATTGGCGATTCTAGTCGCCGAAATGACCATGGGCCCAAATAGGTATGGGCCGAAATGACCCGAAACCGGCGAGTTTTAATTTTTTTTACAAAAGCTGATACTTGTAAACATGATTATGCTTATATCTTTTCATCTTGAAAATCACTAAAAAACTTCAGCGAGGTGACTTTTACTATATTTGTTTTCCTCCAAACAATGCCAAAAATCGCTCAAATCCAGGTTCTTATTTCTGAACAATGCACTTTTTTAAACAGATTTTATTGATAGCGTCATTGCCTACTGCGTCAAGTGGTACGACCAAGCCTATCAATGTAAGCTGTTTAGCGACCTTGAAACTTAGGATTATTGAGCGTGAGTCAGAGAAAGGTGTCTTGAACTTTCATAACTCTAGTTGCCATCAATGGTAGTAATTAACTATTTTATAGAAGTTCTGTTTGTTTTGTTACTGTTTTGTGAGTCCCCCCCCCAAAAGTCTGTACTTGTTTAAAGCTAGTGTCAATTTAAGTTTATACTACGGTCTGCTGATTATTATAGTTTAGTGTTGTGTTGGTTACTGGTACTGTCCAAAAATAGGGACAATGTCGGAAAAATTAGTCTGCAATTTTTTAAGTGGTAGCTGCCCAAACCAATAAATGAGTGGTTTTCACACTCAAAATGCAAAGAAATACAATATTTAAGGAAATTTTTGTATACCAAATTATCTTCTTCAAAGGCAAACCTGGAAATGTCGTTACTTTTCGTGGTTAAAAAACAAACTTTTTCTCCTTATTTTTCTTCCAACTTCTGATTGGGAATTTTACTGTGCCAATTGGGAAAAAGGAGGTGTTTCGCCTTTGGGAGTGGGGCCGAATTTCGCCCCCCAAAATGGCCTGAAAAGGAACACTGATGCCGAAATGGTTTGGATTGATTGGTGTTTTACGTCCCGGTAAACAATTTTTCAGTCATGTTGAGACGGAGCCACTTCTTCCTGGGTATTATTAGTACTTTGGGAAGGTGAAAGTGCCTTTCTCAAGGACACTACACAGCGGTCGTGGGGTTCGAACTCGGGGCCTCTAGGTCCCGAGTCCGACGCTCTACCACTGAGCCACCGCGCCTCCATATGCCGAAATACACTTCCCTTTTTACGACCATTATAGGCGAAACGGAGCGGTCTGGGGTGAAGTATTTCGCCGATTTGCCCTCAAACTGGAACCCTGCTTGTACCTGAAAGCTAACATATAAAATTTGGGTTTGATTGGCCCATCAATTTCCGAGAAAAGCCAGTTTTAATTTTCATATACGTAAATGACCTTTAGCCAAGGTCAAGAAATGACCTCGGCCTTCAATACTCACAATTCTTCATTATTTCAGTTGGTTTCAGGTCAGAGGCTGAAATATTTGTGAAAAAATCAACAGCTTTCACTTTTTCCTGTAGAAAAGCCTAAGTTAACAAATTTGACCTTGTTGTAAAATTGGTCAAGGTCAACCGTAGGTCATCATTTGAACAAAGTATGATGGGCAGAGTCACCACTGCTACATACCAAGTTTCGTGGAAATTGGTTCACCGGTTCCGGGGAAGAAGATTTTTGAAGGGTTTTTACCATATATGGGCGTGGCGGCCATCTTGGTCATGTGACCCAGATGCAACAAACAAACTTTCGTTCCCCCTACCCAAAGAGGCTCCACATAAAATTTGTCTTTGATTGGTCAAATGGTTTCCGAGAAGAAGATGTTTGAAATTGTTGACGACAACGGACCATGGGCATCCTACCTATAAGCTGACATATGCTGCTAAGGTGAGCTAAAAACAAATTCAACCTCAAGCCCTCACCAGTAGCTTGCACCTGACCGTTCTAAGGTGGTGATTTTGGTGTAGTTCTTACTTCGTTATTTGCATACCTGTCAACTTTTTGAAATCTTAAAGAGTGAGATTGCGCGCGACGCCCTTAAAATGGTTATTTTCTGCTCTCATTTACTGCGCGGACCAATTTTACCAAATTTTTTAGGAGTGAGATTTATTTTTTTCTAAGAACCAAAAAGGGATTATTGGGCCGAAATGACCATGGGCCGAAATGACCCGGAACCGACGATTTTTTTTTTATTTTCTTTTTACAAAAGCTGATACTTGTAAATGCGGTTATGTTTATTTCTTCTCGTCAAGAAAATCACAGAAAAACTTCAGCGAGGCGCCTTTTACTAATAATATTTGATAGCGTCATTGCCTACCGTGATATAAGTGGTACGACCAAGCCAATCGATGTAAACAGTACATTATGCGCAGCGACCTTGACACTTAGGATTATTAAGCGCGTGTCGAAGAAAGGTGTGATGATTACCGCGACTAATAATCAGTTTTGATAAGGGATTATTTAAAATTACAGCCATATCTTTTTTTCTTTGGCGAGTTTGGCGGCGTTTTCCCCATTGTTGTTTATAATATGGCCGACTTGACACAGCATAATACACATATACATATGACATATACACAAAAATTCGGAACGCTTCGGTCATCTCCATTCAGTTTGTATTGGAAACCCAATCGATCTAAAAATAGTGACGCGTGACCATGAACGTGACATACACTTAATATAGAAACATTCGCCAGAGGGCGCAGTTCTTTTAGAAAACACACTTAATTCCAAAATTCTCTAAATCTATGCTAAATGAAAACTCATCCTAACCGAGATTATCAATGAAAGCAATATCTTAAAGTAACAGTAAAGAAATCAAGCATGAAAATGACCTCGATTTTTCAGTTTATGCGGTAATTCGTTTATTTAGTATTATAGATATTACAGGAAAATTACCTTTTCCCAATAAATAAAGTCAAAACATGATCAAATGATCTCAAAATTCGGTTTGATTACATGCGCGGATGCAAGAGTTGGTGGGGGGCATGCTTAAACCACGCCATCATTGGCCCGCCAGCAAACACCGCCAAAATGGCGTTTTGCTGGAGGGCCAATGGTGGTCCACTTAGAATAATGGCACGGACCCCCTCTCCCCTCTGTAAAATATGATGCTCTATAGACAAGTAGTTGGGATTTCTATGGGCACTAGTTGTGTTCCCCTGGTTGCAGATTTATTCCTGTTTTGTTATGAGATAGACTTTATGATGTCTCTTTCTGATGATAAGCAGGCTGATGTTATTGATGCGTTTAACACTACTTCCAGACATTTGGACGATATTTTAAATATTAATAATGTTTATTTTGACAATATGGTAAGTCAAATATACCCTTCAGATCTCCAACTGAATAAAGCCAATGCCTCTGATACCGAAGCCGCATTTTTAGACTTGCATTTGTCAACTTCTAATAATATTGTTTCTACCAAAATTTATGATAAACGTGACGACTTTGATTTTGAAATTGTCAATTTCCCATTTTTAGATGGTGATGTTCCTCGTTCTACATCCTATGGAGTCTATATCTCTCAACTCATTCGTTTTGCTAGAGCATCTAGCTATGTTGCTGACTTCAACAGTCGCAATAAATTGTTAACCCAGAAACTTCTTAAACAAGGCTATCGGTATCATAAACTTCGCAAAACTTTTTCAAAATTTTATAGACAATACTATGATTTGATTTCTAAATTCCAAGTTGGACTAAAATCTCTCTTGCGCCAAGGACTTTCAGAACCTGATTTCTATGGTGACTTGGTGTATAAATTGAAAAAAATTGTTGGCTCTAATAATTTTTCAGCGCAGTTCATTAAAATAATTTCCCATTATAAAAAGATTGGCCATAACATTAATGTATTGCAACAGACTGCATGCTTGGTAGTCAACCCAATCACGGTTGGCAACTTTGCTTTCCTCTTTAATTGCGCGCCGGTGGGTAGGACTTCAGACTCTATGATGGTTCCGACTTAAAGACTTATCTATTGATGAGATGGTAGGGGCCTGATGCTTTGGCTGTTTGTCGGGCCCGACGGGGTTTACCTGTTGGATTTCTTTTGCTCCGTTATTCAGTTTTATTTACTGTTGAGTCCCTATCTTTGCTTTATTTCCTTGTTATATCTTGATTTATATGTTTTAGGAGACGATGCATTGATAAGTTATGGGTCTTTCATGCAAACCAAATATCTATGTGTCTTGATCCACATCCGAACTAAGGGTGAGGTTGCGCCGTTAAACCGGTTTAAGCCCTCCAATAATATATTTTACTGACCGTTCCAAGGCGGTACTTCTTTTGTGGATCTTTAACATTCTGCTCGTTTCATTATTTGTCTAGTCGGTACTAGCATTAACAAAGGTTGTGCAGTATATTATTACTCAGTCACGCACGGACTGAGAATAAACAGGTAATGCAATAGCAAACGAAGTGTGGTGTAAAATCAGTTCTAAGGCGGCTTTACAGACGTGAGCAACACACAAAATTTTGTATAGATTCGAGCAAGAGATCTTGCCTTGTTGATTTGCACGTCGTCATTGCTATGGGGTATACTGCACTGTATAAAATCACAGCAAGTTTTCGCCAAACAAAAAAGAAAAGTTTGGTGTCATGTGGGCTGGACGGCAGATATTTCAGCAATGAGAAGATCTAAGGGTTAAGTAAACTGTGTTACTGGCACTGGGCTTTTACTAGCATTTTTTAAATATATATCATCAAGGTCTACAACGTCCTTCCATGTGCCGCTGCTCATTTGCTCACATTCAAGCGCGCCAACATGCAAACTGTGTTTGTTTTCTTTGTTAGAAGTTAAGAATAGACTCAATGTTTTTGTTCTGTCTTGTGTTTGCTATGTCTTTGTGCGCGTCTGTTTATATGTGCTTTGTGGTCACCTGCTAGGAAAGGGCTGACCTCTTGGCTCTCGTTTGTGGAGTCTGCTGTGAGTTTGTCACTTTCCCATTAGTATCCTGGGTCAGGTGTGGTACTTGATTGTATCGATTCCTGATCTTTCCACCCTTACTTACTTTAATTGGGCCTCGTCGAGAGAAAACCTGTCTTCGGGGTTTCCGTCAAAGCGAGTTTCAAACCAGTCTCCTCAGCTACATAGACTATCTAGAACATTGAAATTTCACCCGTAGCAAGTTTACATATGAAACTTTCCAAAAAAGCGAATTACAAATGCGCTGATCGGACTGCGCGGAGGATCAGGCTGGTCTGCGCCTGTGTTATTCGCAAACCACAGAAGACAGGTTTTCTCGCGACTAGGCACAATTAATAATAGCTGTTTAAACTTTGGACTCCCTGACATAACTGTCTGGATCTGACCTTGGATCAATCGCGCGTTATAAGGAGACCACCCAGGTAAACCGCATGTCCAAATCTCGGAGGGTGGTGGCTACCGGAGGTAAACAAAGGAGTTTTGGGCTGCACATGGTCTGCTTTGAGATTGTTTTATATCATAATGAACCACATTAAGGAATGAAATCAACATATAAGCCGTAAGTATATAGAATGGCAAGAATTCTGAAAGCAATGCATGTTTTTGAACTGAATCTGTTTGAATTTAAATCGCATTTGAATTCGGAAATGCTGTGATTTGAACGAATATTTCGAATTCATCAGTTAATATTTATATGTATTATTTTATTTTTTCTTGATTTTTAACTACCGCTGCAATGTTTAACCTCTCTTTGGAATGTATCAGTCCAATATAATTCAAACAGACGTGTACCACACTCATTTTTTGCAATTTTATGACGATGGTGTCATGTTTATGGATAGCGCTCCATTCGGAGGTAAGTCCTCTGAACATTTTGCTAACCATCAAAACGATAGCAACGTAAGCGATTTTCAAAATTTGAAGTTTTAATAGCAGTTTTGGACATGACACTTACAAGCCATGCAGGAGAATGATATAGAATGGTAGCGGCACAAGCAATTAGTGTCAAAGGTTGATATAAGTCCAGCAATGATCAAACCACTAGCCTTTTTTCATTGAAAAATTCACATTCGCCGTTTGAAAAGTCGCCCTGAATCCTACAGACATGGATCAAAAGTATTTAACAGAATCCGAGTCCTTATCACTCAATATAGAAGCCACTTGTTTGCTGCCCTCGTCCCCAAGAAACTTTCAATATGAAATAAAAACGGATAAATACAACCCCTATCCATCCATGATCTCATTGTTTACCTCGGATAGCCAACACCCTCCGAAATCTAGACATGCGGTTCACCTGGGTGACACTGCTCTCAAAGGGGTGATTTTACAACGGAAAAACAGATAAAAATACAATTTTACTATACATGTTTCTTATCTCCTTTATGAAAGTGTTTCTGATGTCAATACACGTTCTATAAACTTTTTAACGAATATTAGTGCGAGTAATTGAATATTAAATGTTTTTTTTTATTTCTAAACCAAGATATATGTTGTGGTGCTCAAAAGAACCGTCTCACTGAACCGTCTCAGTGAGACGGTTCTTTTGAGCACCTCAAAATATATGTTTAAACTGATGCGTTTAAACAGCACTTTAACGTTCAAAACTGTCGTAGCATTTAACCTCTTTCAGTCGCTAATATTGTGGATTTGATCTTTTAAATTAATACTCCTCTTGTTCCTGTTCTTCCCCATTGCCCTCACCGTCAGCCGAATCAATGCCAACCTCCTCATAATCTTTCTCTAGTGCAGCGAGGTCCTCACGAGCTTCAGAGAACTCTCCCTCTTCCATGCCCTCGCCAACATACCAGTGAACGAAGGCGCGCTTCGCATACATCAGGTCAAACTTGTGATCTAGACGTGCCCACGCCTCGGCAATAGCAGTAGTATTACTTAACATACAGACAGCTCTCTGAACCTTAGCTAAATCGCCACCAGGTACCACCGTGGGTGGCTGGTAGTTGATGCCGACCTTAAAGCCAGTCGGGCACCAGTCAACAAACTGAATGGTTCTTTTTGTCTTGATTGTTGCAATGGCGGCGTTGACGTCTTTTGGTACAACGTCACCACGGTAGAGCATGCAGCAAGCCATGTACTTTCCATGGCGTGGATCGCACTTTACCATCTGATTGGCTGGCTCAAAACATGCGTTTGTGATTTCAGCAACAGACAGCTGCTCATGATATGCCTTTTCAGCTGAGATTACAGGAGAATATGTCGCCAGAGGGAAATGAATCCTGGGATACGGCACCAAATTTGTCTGAAACTCAGTCAGGTCCACATTCAGTGCACCGTCAAATCTCAGAGAAGCAGTGATAGAACTGACAATCTGACCAATTAGCCTGTTGAGATTGGTGTAGGTAGGTCTTTCGATGTCAAGATTTCTCCGGCATATATCATAGATGGCCTCGTTGTCCACCATGAAAGCACAATCGGAGTGCTCAAGCGTGGTATGAGTCGTCAGAATTGAATTGTAAGGTTCCACGACAGCTGTTGACACCTGTGGCGCCGGATATATAGCGAACTCAAGCTTAGACTTCTTCCCATAGTCGACGCTTAATCTTTCCATCAACAGGGAGGTGAAACCGGAACCAGACCCCCCTCCAAAGCTGTGGAATATGAGAAACCCTTGAAGGCCCGTACACTGGTCCGCCAATTTTCGGATTCGGTCGAGGACTAAGTCGACTATTTCCTTTCCGATAGTGTAATGGCCCCGGGCATAGTTATTGGCAGCGTCCTCTTTCCCAGTGATGAGCTGTTCTGGGTGGAAAAGTTGGCGGTAGGTGCCCGTGCGGACTTCATCTAAAAATGGAAAAAAAGGTTATAGTGAGGCAAGAGTCACTTGTAGCAGAAGGGTCCAGCTAGTAAATAGGACTGGGCCACGACACGAGAAGCCCACAATGTGGCTGTGCATAACGAGATGCCTCAGATTAGCCTAGGCATCAACTCAGTCTGATCAGTCTTCGCTGTCTGCTTGAACAAAGCTTGGATCCATAGATACCTATTGAGCGCACAGCGAAGACACTGATCAGACAGGCTGATCAGAGACTTCGTTCGGCTAACACTCAATTTGTTGGTTTTGTCATGTCTCATGGCTCAGTTTTGATTGTGAAAGATTGAAATATTTAACTCTATCTCGTATCAATAGTTTTTATTGCAAAATTTATGTTACGACTATTCTGAATGTAAAATACCCCTACCTAAGTCCCTCTATTTATCTATCATTTTTATAGGACTTTCAAATTAGGGAGACCTTGTAAATTTCGCTCTTTGGACGGATGTTACATAATTTTATAAGAAAAGTTATTCAATTTTAGTACTAATCGCATAAGAAAACCACGAAGGCCCAGACGAGCCTACGCAAACGCACGGTCTCGCAAGCCCAGGGGGGGTGGGGGGGGGGGGGGGGGTACTCTGATATTTTCACACATACGTAGGCTCGATCCATTTTTTTGGGTTCAAAATTCTGAATTTCAATATTTTTTTGGGTTTTCAGAAAAATGAATATTTTTTTGGGGTATTAAGATTTTGTGCATATTTTTTGGGGGTCATCACAAAATTGGGCTCTTTTGAGTGTCATTTCTATGCAATTTAGGGTCTTTTTTTAAGGTCAAGGTACAGAATTGGGATATTTTTTTGGGTTGCTAAAATTTCAAATATTTTTTGGGGGTGTTTGAAATTCCCGATATTTTTTTAGGGTGAACGGTTGATGCTGGGTCCGAGCCTACGTATGCGGAAAAAATTAGAGTACCCCCCCCCCCCCCCCCCCCGGGCTCGCAAGAGCCTTTTACAGCTTGCACACTTCAAGAAGGAACGAAGTTAAAGGCTCGAGCCAAAGAGCTCTGTGCAATAAGGGCGAATTTGGCCCCCTCTGGAGCCAAACACTGAAAGTTGCTTTTCACTGATTTGTTGGTGCAAAAGTCTGGCATTTATTGAACTTTTACGATTTTCAGAGGTAAATATAAAAAACCCTTTAAATATGTTATGTTCCGTGATAATTGTAATCATCTGTTAAAATATATTTTTGGTATTTGCTTGTGCTCTATGTTAATTTCTCTTATCTGTCAAAAGTCTCAAATTTGTTCCAAAATGGTCAATTTCCTACTCTCAGTCTCTCAGCCTATTTTGGCAGCGATTTTTGTTACCATAACAACGGTAAAAGTCAAATTAATACCAGAATTTTACCATTGGGCTATTGTTCTAATAAGCTAGAAGGAAGTCGTTGGTGAAAAGCAATTTTCATTTTTTTGCCTGCGACAGGGGGGCCAATATAGCCCCTTAATGCACGTAGCTCTTTAGACTTTAAGCCCCACTAGATAGCTGCCCATGCACATTTAAAGAATGAGTTTACGCACAGTCTCATAAGCAAGTGGGTCCGACGCGAGGTTAAAGACATAGAAATTTGAGCAATAATAGTAGTACCACTCATTATGACTTTCTCCAGGGGTCATGCTGGGCAGATCAAAGGGACAGTCAAATGAGGTGATTATAGCTTCCTCACAGGGGCAATAAAGTGGTCCCATGAAGGGATAAGGCATTTTATGATGAAATATTGACATTTATCTTAGATAAAGAAATCGTGTTGTATACAGATAAGTCCCCTCTTGAGGCCTCTTTTATTTTATGAGCTAATGAAACTGTTCCTTATCAGTTAATCATTTAATGATCTCTATTGGGGAGAAACATATGTCTTTAAGGATTATTTAATTTCGTGCTTAACTCACATGGACATGCACTTTGACCTGGCCTTAGATTTTAATATGCCAGCAGTTGTTGGAATAATGAAATTTATGGTCAGGATAAATGGCATTGTCTGCTGTTCTCTGCCAAAAATGGTCTCTTTTTTACATATGTTTATGAAGACATGTGCGGAACCAGAGGGGGGTGACAGGGGGTCCGGATCCCCCCTGAAAAATCACAAAAATATAGGGTTTATTAGTGATACTGGTCCGGATCCCCTGAAAAATCACAAAGCTGCCAAGCCAGCATTCAATGTTGGGTCATCATCGGCCCGCCAGCGAAACGCCATTTAAATGGCGTTTCGCTGTGGGCCGATGATGACCCGCTTTTAGTACTATTTGGATCCTCTATCCCCTTATCAAAAAAAAAAAAAAAAAAAAAAAAAAACAACAAAAAAAACCTAACTAAATAAAAAAAATGTTGGACCCCCTCTGGCAAAGCTTTCTGGATCCGCGTATGGAAAATTACACATTCAATGCTTAAGCGACTTGAGCATGAACTATTTTCTTTAAAAGCTCCAGCCCTTATCCACCCATTTCCTGTACACTGAAGACTGATCCGAGTGAGCAAATAGCCAGCCTCGAGATTATAAGTTATTTTCATGCACACCTCAACTGATCATGAAATATCATTTGCTCATATAAAATAAACTACTAAAATACTTGATTTGCTTTCAAACTCTCTGCATTCGTTTTTAAATGCTAATACTTTTTTGGCATTTTAACATTTATGATCATGATAAATTTCATGCCCAGATGAGTTGAGCATGAAAAAAGTTTTAAAACCTCGGAGACAGGCTGATCAGATTTATCATTTAGTGGCTAAATATTTGATATCCACAACCTTACCTACGACAGTTGGTTCCAGGTCGACAAAGACGGCTCTAGGGACATGTTTCCCGGCTCCAGTCTCGCTGAAGAATGTGTTGAAAGAATCATCTCCTCCGCCGACCGTCTTGTCGCTGGGCATCTGACCATCTGGCTGGATCCCGTGTTCAAGGCAGTACAGCTCCCAGCAAGCATTGCCTATCTGGACACCGGCTTGTCCGATATGGATGGATATACATTCACGCTGAAAACATAGAAATGCGCTGTAAAAATATCTGTAAGTTTACGCTTACAGTTACAGTAAAACTTGTGTAAAACGGCCACTCTTAAAAAGAACGAAAATTGTTTTTCAAGACCTATTATCGCTTAATGCAGATCAAAAGTATTGCAGAATGCTCCATTCTGCAATACTTTCGACCTTCATTTAGCTACAAATTGTTATTAATTAAGATCTTTGTTTGTCTATTTTTGAGTGGCCGTTATACACAAGTTTTACAGTACACTTACTTTTACAACTACTGTCAAAACAACTTGAGGCCAACATTTCTTCAGTGATTAATAATAAACATTTTTACCTGTTATTGTTGTAGTTATTTTTAATACAGCCGAATATGGCATATTGAAGTTACATGCTATAATTTCCAAATGATGGTGTGTTTATCCCCCCCACACACACACAACACACAAAAACAATGTTGTTGAATCAGACCAGCAGAGATGCCACTGGTCTTGTTGCAACTTTTATATTCTGTAGAAGGCTTCGTAATGATCAGACGATTTTCAAATAATTTGATAAGAATAAGATAAATTAATATATACTGAGGAATGTGAAGCTACATCAAACGTTGTTTTAAGCGGCCACTCAAAAAGAAGACCAAAAATTAGTTTTCAATACCGATTATTGCTTAATGCAGGTCAAAAGTATTGCAGAATGCTCCAAGAGAGCATTCTGCAATACTATCGACCTTCATTAAGCTACCATCTGTCATTAAGATCTTTGTTTTGTCCATTTTTGAGTGGCCGCTTAAGGCAGGTTTTACTGTATTACTTGCAAATTATACTGGAACTTCACAACGAACCAAAGTGTTAAACTCTGGGAGTGAAATTGAAGAATGTGGTTTAATGGTCAAGATTACAGCTGCCGAGTTGTTGCTAGAGACTACCAGGTATTACTACCAGCAAAAATCTTTTTTGCTTGCGGCGCTCTCGCCGCAAGCATTTCTGTCGGAATAGTGATACCCTCTACCTGGTTTGTCTATTTATATAAACAAACTGTTAGCATAACGGTCGTGGTTATGGGAACAAAACAGTTCAGTGACAAGACAACTCACCGACAGCAAGTTAAGACAGGGTTCGTACAGAAATGGGAAAACAGAAGTCCAGGACTTTTACAGGACTATTCCAGGATTTTACCATTTTTCAAGGACTCAATTTCTTCCCAATTTTGTATAACACAACGTTTTAAAGTGCACTTTTTTCAGTCAGAAGCGGTGAAATAAATAGGCGTACTGGTTGATTCTGACACCGGTGATAAAAACCGGGACTACCGCACAATATGAATAGAATAGAATACGAGTTGCACCTCGCTCTTTCACGTCTATCTAGCGATTTTCATTCAGTTTTTTTGCGATTTTCACACAGTATTTTAGCGCATCCCATTAATCTGAAAGGACTAGTTGTATTTTTATATTTTTCAAAGACTAATTCATATTTTTAAGGATGATTTTACAAAATTCCAGGACAATTCCAGGACAAAAGGCACTTTTTTCCAGGACCAATGCCAAATTTTTCCAGGTCTGTGCGAGCCCTGTAAGAGCATGTCTCATATTATATGCCATATCAACCCCCAAATTCAATTTGTGGATATATGTTGTGGTCATGGAATGTCGCTCACTGTTTTCATCCACTGTGACCTTGATCTCAGGAGTCAGTTCTTGAAAAAATGCACCCACAGCAGATCGCCTATTTTATTTTGTAGCATTCCATATTTGGTATGTAGATACATCTTGGACCCTGGAGAGTCACCAAATGTTTCCAGGTCACTGTGACCTTGACCTCTGGTTTCTGTTCTAGCAAGGTCAAGCTCAGAGCTTATCTGTATATAATTTGAGGTAGGAATCCTAAATTTGGTGTGAGGATATATTTTGGGATCGTGGAGTGTCGCATACACTTCTGGGTCAAATTGACATGTAGCTTGTACATAAGCATGTATAAAAACACTGCAGATTTACTTTTATAACTTTATTAATCATGCCACGATTGTCCAAACATGAACCATCTGGCACAATTGGAATGATATTGGCCCACTTCGAATCGAACTAAAGTTCCTACTAAAGATCTTACGCAATAGATGCGTGCGTACGTTTACACCTAAATGGCTACAGTTGCTCCCTTTTAATTAGTTGTCAAGTAGACAAAGTGAATAGCCCTGTATGTCCCACCTCGACAAAAAGGGTGTGCATAAACTGCACAGACTACCCTAATTAACAATTACGAATAAGAGGGACCGCAAATAGAACACATCAAGGATTTATTTTGTAAAATAAAAACAATTGACGCTATTGATAGATCTTGAACCCATCTTGCTAGATAGGTCTAGAGGAGGGAACCACCAGATTAGCTACTAGAGTAACGGTGCTCTGACCCACCGTTGATCTTTAGTAGGTTCATGACGTCACTATAGTAGCGACTATCGATGTTCGAATTGAACTTTAGTTACTATAGTAGGAACTAAACTTCGATTCGAAGTGAGCCATTATAATTGCCATCAGTAATCTATATAGAATTGCTACAAGTCTGATAATAAAAGTGGTCATTAATACACGTAAAATATTGTAATAATATTTCTTTCTTTTCCAAATGGTCATGTTCATTACTTTATAAATGTAATTGTCTGCAGTAGAGTTGTATGATTATCAGAACTTAGCATCAGCCTATAGACTAGCAACAAATTAGGAATATATTTATATGGGAAACATGAAATGACTATTTGGAAAGTTCTAGGCCTTTGGGAGAGGCGATCAACTATACAGCCCCTCAGAGATTGTTATCAGGCTACAGGGACAGTTAAATATTGAGGCAGGTCTGCTTAACCAAAAATGACGACCTGACGTTAAGACGGCAACTTACGTCAAGTGTATCAACGATATTTGCATTGAAGATATCTGTTCTGGCTGGCTATCGTCAGTTCCAGACAAATAATAAGGCTTCGAGGGTAATTTGTAGCCAGGTTTTTAATAAAAATATTTTGAAACAATTACTTTAAATCACGTCTGATTCCTAGACAAATTTCAATTTGCAACTTTTGAATCTAAGGGTATTGCTATTCGATAGACTGTTGTCCTAACATTATTTATATTTTGGCATGAAATTAAAAACATGTTTTGCTGACGTGTTGATGTTAAGTGTTGCCAAAACCAAAAAAATTGACACATTGAAAATAAGTAAAATTTTATTAATTTAATTTTTTTGGCGTTTTTAAAGTCTTTCAGTGTACGTTGCTAGGTGCCGCTTTAGATAACTGTTTGTGGTTTTCTTTTTCCAAGGGTATCTTACCCACCGACTCAATAACTAATGTTAATGTTCGTCTATGACGTGGTTTTAGTGCAGTGTAAACAATAACTAAATTTGGAGGTGTTCCCAACAAGGTGCACATGCTGTTTTTCAACTAGGCAAGCCCTCCTTTAAAAAGGAAAATTTATTCATTTTGGATATTGTTACACTCTTTTGTCTTCTGTCGATGTTTTTTTTAAACATTTTTTTCAAAATATTTTTTTTTCAGGTACAGTAAAACCTGTCTTAAGCGGCCACTCAAAATTAGACGAAACAAATGTCTTTAAGAAAACTGGAAGCTTAATACAGGTCGAAAGTATTGCAGAATGCTCTCTCGGAGAATTCCGCAATAGTTTTGACCTGCATTAAGCGATAATCGGTCTTGAAAACCAATTGTTGGTCTTCTTTTTTGATTTGCCGCTTAAGGCAGGTTTACTGTATACCCTCATAGTGTCAAACAGTATGGAGACAGCTTAGGCCCGACGTTTTCTCGGACTAATCTGCGTCCAAACTGATTGCAAAGGAGGTTTATTATCAGAAGACGAAAATAAATATAATTTAAAAAAATGTTTTGTAAATTCCCTTATATACAATTTTTTAGAAACTACTATAACGATGCTTACCATTTTAAATTCTTTTTTTTGAAATTCCTACGGGCTTTAGGCTCGGCTCGTCTGCTCCAACGAGACACTGTTGACAGGCGCAATCAATTACGGTATACATATATGAATGGTACCCAAAAGAAGCCACGTCATAGAAATACGGTTCTTGGGAATTTCCAGGCTACGAATGCCATGAGCAGCCGTGCAAACATGCAAGCAGGTCTGGTCATCGGAAGCTTGCAGGGCTGGCCATAGTAGTCGTTTCCCGCCCATAGAACGTCGTCACCAAAGCCAACGGGAAGGCGGCAAACGAGGTAACCAAAGTGGCAGGCGGATTATTCTTTGCTGGTTCCTAATATGTCGTAAGGGTCGTTGTAGGAAGTGCTTTTATAAGAATCCTGGTCATAAGACAATAGCATATAGCTTGTCAAAGAGAGTCCTGATGCACCTTGCGCAAACTCTATCATGCACATAGGACAACATACACAAACTGTATCAGGCCGACATAGCTTCGACATTTTCAAGAGTTTTCATGATACGACATTGGTTCGCGATACGATATTGGTCCGCTTGGTTATGATACGAATTTACAGCTTTCCCGCCATTCACGACCAACTGTCGTCTGCTCTCTCATCGGCTTCTGACCTTTGGTGGCCTATATTGCAAACACTATGGAACCAGATCAGACTGATCCATTAGGAGCAGTCTGATCAGGATCCATAGTATTGGCTTCCTAAGTTAAATATTTTGAGTGCAATTGAATATCAACAGCAGACGTAACAAGCAGACGACATTTTCAAAACAAAAATATTTGCAGGATAAGGATTTAAGCTTAATTGGAAATGAAAATTTAAACAGCTTTCAAAGAAATTGCACTTCAAAGCACCTTCTGCAAGAAAACTCGTGTATGTCACGCTCATCATGAAGGGGAATTGGTTTCAATGATTCATGAGATCTGATTGGTGTTCGATTAGAATCTATTGGACCAGGGACCAAGGTTAACCCTTAATGCGCCCATCGCAACAAAAGTCGTCTGCTTTTCTCGTCTGCTGAAATGTTTAAGAAGCCTTTATGGCAAACAATGTGGACCACGCTGTTTGCTTCTATACTTAATTCGTCAGTAATTTTAGGAAATTACTTGCAGCAGACGACTTCAGCAGACGACATTTTCAGATGCATTTTTTTCTTGGCGCTTTTAGGGTTAAATGTGCTCCTCACTACAGTATTATCTGGGCCTCGACGCGAGAAAATCTGTCATAGGGGTTTCCAATAAAGTGGTATTCAAACCAGCCTGTTCAGCTACAGAAACTAGCTAGAAATTTCGCTTGTAGCAAGTCTAGATAAGATACTTTCCAATAAGTAAATAACAAAGGCGCTGATCAGACTGCGCGGATGCGCAGGCTGATCTGCGCCTGTGTTGTTCGCACCCCCCGCCCCCGAAGACAGGCCCCGAGGTTCAATGATAAAACTTATTTCATGCTCAACTCTCCTAGAGCCCCATTCTCAATGTGCCGATGTAGCCACGGTACATCCCGATGCAGGACAGCCGGAATACCGTGGTGCACCGGGACACATTTCATAAATAATAAATTGCGTTCTCACCTTACCGATGTTATCCCGGTATAGACCCGGTCCTCGAGAAAGCAAGACTCCGGTTGATTCCCGGTTAACCACGGAGCACTTACGGTGCAGCACGGTGTAGCCACGGTTCATGCCGGTATACCCCGGTGTCACTCAGGTTGTTTACGGTGATGTCCCGGTAACTGCCGGTTGCGCCACGGTTGCGTCCCGGTGGTACACTACACAATAAAACCAGGATAAAAATGTGGAGTAACATAAGTTTTCTTCTGTCTCTATTGCATAACAGTTATGTCTTTCAAGAAAAAACATCGAACAGACACAAATTGGACTGCACAGCCACATACGGTAGATGGAGACTTGAAAATTCAGATTACGTTACTAGAGGAATCATGATCTATGTAGCGAAAACAAATGCCTAGTAACCTCGCAGCTCATTGCATGAGAGCTGTCGTATAAGCAGAAGCAGACCTGGCCCCGAGGTTATAAACTTTTTTTCATGCTCAACTCAACTGAGCATGAAATTTCAAGTGCTCATTAAAACTAAAATACCAGCAAATAAAAAAGTTTCTCGCTTTGAGTCTCTCAGGTGTTGTATTTATCATGCTAATAAATGTTAAAATGCCAACAACTGTTGACATTTTAACATTTACGAGCAGGATAAATTTCGTGCTCAGCTGAGTTGAGTATGAATTTTTTTTTATAACCTCGGGGCCTGTTTTCTTACGACGAGGTTCAATTTTTTTTTGATCTGGGCCCAGAACTACAATGCTTCCTTAAAGTTAAGGAAGACTTAATTTAAGTATTTATATTTCAACATGTTACATAAAATGCTTAATAAATTGCCAGGACCGATGCAGTACTTGTGGTCAACGATATCAATTTGATCTATAGAAAAAAAGAAACAATTTTGATTTTCGTTGTTTTCCGCATCCTGAAAATTCAATACTTAACTTAAGTCTTCCTTAACTTTATTGGTGCATTGTAATTCTTGGCCCAGATTGTCTTGCTTTTTAGTAAAAAAAATATATAAACACCATGAGCCACGGCATGTGATTTACAACAGTCTGGTATATTGAGAAGTGTAGACTCAGACAAGCCTGTGCAGTCCCCATTTAAGCTAAGAAATTCTAAATGTTATTCGGTCAGTAGCTTAACAGTCAAATAATAATCAAGCGACTAGCAAAGGCTCTGATCAGACTGCGCCTAGGCGCAGACTGCCCTGAGGTTTTGCTGTTTGCACATAGTACATTGTTGAAAAGGGGTCTTCATCGCACACGGTTTATCACGGTGGAGACAAGGATGTTCCCGGAAGGAGCCGGTATCGCCCCGACGCCGTCCCGGTGGAGACACGGTTGTCCCGGTACCACTGTATTTGACAGCCTTCCCGGTTACCCCCGGCGAGTCCCGGTTGTTTTAAACATTTTAAAACAACCGGGGACATGAGCCGGTTCAGCACGGTTCATCCCGGATCTCCAAGGTTGTCCACAGGGGCGCAACGATTGCGACACGGTTCATCACGGTTCATCCCGGATCATCAAACCAGGATGAACCGGCACCTTAAACCGGGACAGTGAGAACGGGGCTTTAGCACGAAATTTCAACAGCTCATAAAAACTAAAATACCGACAAATGAAGAAGTGTTTTGCTTTATGTCTACCAGATGTTGTATTTATCATGCTAATAAATGTTGTTGGCATTTTAACATTTATGAACAGGATAAATTTCGTGCTCAGCTGAGTTGAGCATGAAAAAAGTTTTATAACTTCAGGGACAGGTTTTCTTGCATCGT
The DNA here is from genome assembly GCA_964019695.1 of Loripinus fragilis. Taxonomy (NCBI): domain Eukaryota; kingdom Metazoa; phylum Mollusca; class Bivalvia; order Lucinida; family Lucinidae; genus Loripinus; species Loripinus fragilis. The sequence goes on from OZ026527.1 coordinate 27,319,323, forward strand.
GGCCCATCTAACCTTTCGAAATAATCATTTTCAAACACGTCTATAATCATTTGATTTTTAACTCGCTTATATATCAATATCAGTCTGGCTTTTTACAAGGGCACTCTACAGTACATCACCTAATACAATAGAACTTATCCACCATACATGCTTGGCTCTAGAAAAATACGAAATAGTCAAATATTTTGCGACATATCTAAGGCCTTCGATCGAGTATGGCATCGAGGCCTATTACATAAATTAAAAAAAAACTATGGCATAAATGGAAATCTCTTGATGTGGTTTGAAGATTACATAAATAACAGAAATCAAAAGGTTCTCATTAATGGAAAGTCCTCGTCTCAGAAACCAATCTCAGCAGGCGTTCCGCAGGGGTCTGTACTTGGCCCTCTGCTATTTTTAATCTACATAAATGCAATTCAGGTGATTTGACTGGTTTAGCCCGACTATTTGCCGATGATACATCATTAAGTTATTCATCAGCAGACAAACATCAAATCGAATTAATCTTAAACGAAGACTTACAGAAATTAAGCGATTGGGCAAAAAAAAATGGCTTATTATTTTCAATCCCCAAAAAACTGAAGTAATGTTAATCTCTAATGTCTTTAACGATAACAATTTTGAACTCATAATGGATGGCACGATTCTTAAGATTGATGAAACCCATAAACATCTAGGAGTGCATCTGTTGTCAAATAACAAAAGGTCAAAACATATCGATTCTATAATAGAGTCAGCATCGAAACAAATATTTTATTTGAGGAAAATTAAATATCAGTTTTCAAAGCAAACCCTAAATTCTCTCTACTGCACTTATATACGACCACTTCTTGAATATGCTAGCGAAGTCTGGGATGGTAGCACTCAAGCAGACGCAAATAGATTAGAGCAAGTTCAGTTGAATGCAGCCAGAATTGTTACCGGACTGCCAGTCTTTGCTTCCTTAGGTTCGTTATATTATGAAACAGGATGGGAAACACTTTCACAGAGAAGAACAAACAAAAAAATGACCCTTATGTTCAAAATTGTAAATAATGAGACACCAGGTTACCTTAAAAATCTCCTGCCAGAGTAGGAGATCAAACACACTATCAGCTAAGAAATAACCCAAACTACGAAGTTCCGTATTATAGGCTGTGTTCATATGAAAATTCATATTTTCCATCAACTCTAAGACTATGGAATGAACTAGATCAAGACACACGAAATTCATGATCGGTACTCGCATTCAAAAACAGAATCAAAAGTCAGGTTACCGATAGACCAACAAACTGCACGATACCAAGAGAAAGAGCTAACGAAATATCTTTAACCCGAATAAAACATAATTATAGTAGTCTTAATGCGGATTTAAATAGAGTAAATATTGTCCCCAGTGCTCTTTGCAGCTGTGGAACAGCAAACGAAACAGCCAAACATTATTTTTTCGATTGTAACTTATTTATTGTTCCTAGAAACCGTTTACTAGCATCATTACCGGCAGTTCCTATTACTTTAGATACAATCCTGTACGGCAACGATCTTTTGACTTTTGAAACCAACAAGGAGCTTCATAAGACAGTATTACAATTTATAAAGGACATGGGTAGATTTAAGTAAGGTACTTCAAGAATTACAAAACAAATATACAAATAAATAGAAAGTAGTGCCGTTGCCACACATTTCCAAACAATTTGGTTAACTTTCTGAACTTAAAAAAGTAGACCGTCTCAGTCAATTCGTTGTACTATTATACTATTTGTACATGTTTTGGGGAGAGGATTTTCTAATGTTGTTATAACTTGTATCCAATCCCTTTGTTTATGCACAATAAAATATGTTTAATCTAAAATTTAACGTATACATACGTACAAGTTGTATCAGTGACCTACCTATATTACATAGGTCACTGGTTTTGAGTATAAAAAAGATTTTTTAACAGGATAAGCTGTTAAAATTTGCGAAAAAAATTAAAAAATACCACCCAACAACCATTGAAACGGAAATGGACTGGTCCAATTGATAAGAGTGGTAAATATCATTCGGCCCAAATGGGTTCAGTCTTAACTTCCGAAAGCCGTTGAAATCATCAGCACTGAATTGTACGAATATGCGTACACGCACTATTGTTTATAAATTAATGTAGAACAATGTTTAGGAGTAACAAACTACGTCATAGCATTGATGTCGCAAACACGTAGATCGGCGCCATCTTTGGTTTACAAGGTAAAATTTTCCCTTCGTAAGACTATACAAATAAGTGTCTGTGAAAACTAAGCAGTGCAGACGGTGCCTAAGATCACACTTGGACAGAATATATAATGGTCACACCCAGAAATACCCTTCCTATTGTCATCATTCAAGCTGAGGAAACAAGGATGATTTTAGCATAGATGTAGTGGTCACATTTAAAAAAAATAACATATTTTATAGCTGCTTGCACCGCTTTTACCAGTATTTGTGTGATTGTAGTAAGCAGTTGTCCTCAAATCTCATTCATAAAAAATATGTTTTTAGGAGCATTCAAAGTGCCAATTTTAATCTTGTAAACACTTAATTTTGGCATAGATGTCGCACACACTTATGATGACATGCATGTGACGGCATAGATGTCGGAAACACCTTCAGATTAACATGTATGGTAAACGTCGCAGACTCTTGCATGTTGACGGCAGTGATTTATTTTTGCAACAGGATAAAGTCTTAGTTACATCGTGGTTGTGTGAGTGTACATAGAGATACTATATGAGTAATTATGGACAAGCGTGTGAAACATAGTTTAGCTTATCTTTCCATTAGAACAAATCTATATCTTATTATTTTCATGATTTCTTGAGATCTATGGATATTTTAGGTTGGCTATTTTATTAGAGCAGGATAATTATCTGATGAGTACTATGAGGCAAAAATAAAAGATTCAACAGAAACAATGTGTTGCAAACGCACATAGTCACTCCTTGAGTATTGAAAAGTTGTTAGTGGGGACCAAGGAAAACAGCAGTTGAAAGGTGGTAGGCTAAGCAGAAGACACAAACATTTGGTGCCCCCTTGTCAGACATAAATATTTATGTTGTGGCCATCAAAGACTACAGTGAAATCTCGGTTATCCGAACGTCGATTATCCGAAACTACTGGGTTATTCGAAGACTACGGACAGTCCCGACTTTTTTTCTCTATTATCTATTGCAATAAAACTACCTATTATTCTAATTTTGATTATCCGAAAAATTCAATTTTTCGAAGTGATTCGTCGGTTCCAATTAAAGAAATTGCTTTTAAATTACCATTCAAGATTCGAAGTCCAAATGTCACGCATGGTGATCATGATTTCTTTGTTTAGTGGAGTTCGATTTACACACCTGAGTGAATTAGCAAACAAAGCTGCAACAGGTAATTGACACCGGATTAACGTTCACACTGTTACGCGATGAAGCGTTAAGTGAGTAAATGGTATCTTTTATTAAGGTCGTCTGCAATGATGGTTTTGTTTGATGTTTTTTTAAATGTCTAATAATGGGGCATAAATGAGCTAAACTTGATTTTAATTTGATAGTCTCATCCTTTGATTTATTCTTGACCACTGTTTACATTAACCGAACACACCAAGCGCACCGACTTTGTACAACTAACAGGTTACAACAAAAATAACAATTTTGATAATAGACGAATTTCACGGACATGTGTTTTGGGTGCTCAAAAGAACTGTCTCATCAAAACACTTCTTTTGAATGCCTAAAACACAATTTTACGATTGAGGGAAAACAACCAAAACCTAGGTTTGGATGCTTAAAAGGATCCTCTCATCGAGACGATTCTTTTAAACACCCAAATCGTACGTTTTTGCTGAAATAAAAGAAAAGTTACCAGCCCAAAAAGCACACAACGTCCGGCCACCAACGGCCTGCCAGCGAAAGGCCATCTCAATGGCCTATCGCTGGTGGGCCGTTAATGGCCTGAAGTTGTGTGCTAGCTGGTATGGAGACCTCATGCCATTAGGGTGATAAAAAGGAGACAATATTTCGTCATTAAATATGGTTCGTCAATTTACATTTACCCTTTATTTTCATTGTTGTTATCGATGTTACATGTATATTGCGGATTGCAATAAAGATCTGATTTTCTTTTATGCGTTCTTTGACCTATAAGAGACGATGAGGCCACAACCCAAAGGAGCTAATTTTCTTTAATGCTTTGACAGATGCTCTGATCACTTCACGTAAAACACGAGTTGAAGTTGCAAACTCTGGCAAAACAATAACGTTCTATGAAAGTATCCGAGCTTTTCCGAAAATATCCGAAAACTCCCGTTTTCGATCATTCGAACTACCGATTATTCGAAAGGATTACTGCGGTCCCTGGCACTTCGAATAATCGAGGTTTGACTGTATTTTGCCTTCTTATTCTGGGGCCTAAGCATATTGTCAATTGTCATACTGTTAGCTTACCGAGTTTTGTTGCTGACAAACGTCTTTTTTTTTGCGTTGTTGTGATCCTCAATGTACAGTCGACTCCTTTTAGTGCATCTTATTGGCTTGACTTATATGTTGATTGCATTTCGACAATGCATAACTCGTATTACAATCAACTAATTCTAAATTACAGAAATTCTGGTCCCAGTCATCAGGCTTTAGCTCGGTGGGTAGCGGGGCTGTCTAAGATGTAAACCATACAATGTCAACTCTACATTCTGTACATTGTTGCAAAAAATTTGATCATGGAATTATTTCTTTGTCCATTCTTTCAAAAGGTAAGTGAGTATGATCAGGAAATACCGCAATTATACACTGCAGACCAACCCACGACACCATGAGAAAGAGCCACAGACCATTTATAGTAACAATACATCTGTAAGACATTAAAAGCAAAGCAACCAGCTTTCTTTTGCTCTTCAAGATGAATGCAAAACTAGAATGGACACAAGGTAATGCATAACAAACACAAAGACAAATACAGAACTCCCACAAACAATGGGAAGTACATTAAACAATAGATTAACAACAACAGAACCACTGCCTTAGATCGGGCATCAGCCCAAAATGCATTTTACTGGCGCCAAATCTTCGCTCTAGATTCTGTTGTTAATGAAACACAAAATTCTTAAGTCCACTAATTCATGGTTTTTCGTTGCACCACCACACTAATGGAAAGGTCCCCTATAGTCCTGCCACAATAATAAGAAACGCGAAAGTCTGGAATATAATTTTATTACTTGCATTTTTCCGAACGTTAAGCTCAAATTTGGATTGGGAATATCCTGCAGTGTCAGAAGAAAAGTGTTTAAAGAATCTACTACCACTGCCCTGACCCCTAATCTCTTGGAAATATCGACATTTTTAGACTTTCTGAAAAGCGGAGGGGGGGGGGGTGGGGGAGAAGCTCTAGCGATAAGGCGTATATTTTCCCTAGTTGACATGATTACAAAAGCTAAATTTTCAAATAGCCCTAATGATTTTAAAATTCGTCTGTTTAGGTAGTATAATATGTATAGTTAGCATCAAAATACGTTTCAAAGCGATTCATCAATTACAAAGCCTTGAAAACTTGCGCTTTCTACTCCCACCCCTCATTTTACGTCTTTATACTAGGTGTCATTTAGATCAGAATTTTAGTAAATCCATTATAGGTTTTCAAAAGTAAAAAATACTAAATTATTAAGGATATAATTGCCCTTGGTTCCAAAACTTTGCAGTTTTACTTCTGCGCATGCGTACGAAATATACTTAAAATTGTGCTGTTAGTCATTGAAAAGATGAAACTGGTGTCTTTCAGTTTGTTTTTAGATGCTTTCTCCCCTAGACCCAAGATGCCCTTTGGACAATTGAACGCCATTATATAAATATACAACATGCGTGAAGGGCATCTTGGGTCTAGGGGGTGGGGGGGAAAGGGCTGTATAAGCGAAAGAAGACATCAATCATCTGACAAAAATAGACCACTTTGCAAGATGGTCGTTTTTATTGTACATCAACTGTATAAATATTTATAATATACTCTATCGTGATAAATGTTGGACGATTGTTTACCTTAGTTTAACGGTCTACTTCCCACACATGTTACTGAATAGCGAGCACAGTTGATGGTCAAAATAAATTCTCATTCAAAACGAAGTAGAGATATTACATGCATTTAGGAAAACCCGTTTTAAATATACCACTAACGGGCAAGGGTACATAGACGGCTCGTCTATATTTATTTGTTGAGTGTGCCTAGTGTCTCCAGTCGTTATTTCAACAAAATAAAACGAACATTTTATTTAGGGAAATAGCTCGCCTTATCCCTAGAAATTCTTAAAACGGTGTAACAGCCATGTGACGGCCTATATATCTGTACTTAAATGTCTACAGGTAAGTGTCAAAAGCATCACACATTTTAAAATCGTGATTGCTTTGTACATGCCCGTTTTATTTTTTAAGCACTGCCATTCAGTTGATAGTATCGATTTAATCACGTGGACACTCTGAGACACATATCCAACTGATCCAATACGATCAGTTTGATCCAGGTAAATACTGTTTCTGAACCTGAATTCTATGGTGACTTGGTGTATAAATTGAAGAAGATTGTTGGCTCTAATATTTTTCAGTGCTGTTAATCTCCCATTATAAAACGATTGGCTATAACATTAATGTATTGCAACAGACTTCATGCTTGGTGGTCAACCCAATCACGGTTGGCAACTTTGCTTTCCTCTTTAATTGCACGCCGGTGGGTCGGACTTCAGACTCTATGACGGTTCCAATTTAAAAACTTATCTATTGATGAGATGGTTAGGGCCTGATGCTTTGGCTGTTTGTCCGGTCCATCGGGGTTTACCCGTTGTATTTTTTTGCTCCATTACTCAGTTTTATTTACTGTTGAGTCCTTATCTATGCTTTATCGCCTTGTTATATCTTGATTTATGTGTTCCAGGAGATGATGCATTGATAAGTTAGGGTTTTTGTATGCAAACCAAATACCTATGTGACTTGATCCACATCTGAATTAAGGATGAGATTGGCGCACCGTAAAACGGGTTTAATCCCTCCATTAAAATAATTTTACTGATCGTTCCAAGGCGGTACTTCTTTTGTGGATCTTTTATGTTTTTTCTGTCTTGCGTTTGCTATGCCCTTGTGCGCGTCTGTTTATATGTGCCTTGTGGTCACCTGCTGGGAAAGGGCTGACCTCTTGGCTCTCGTTTTTGGTGTCTAACTGTGAGTTTGTCACTTTCCCATTGGTATCCTTGGTCAGGTGTGGTACTTGATTGTATCGATTCCTAATCTTTGCACCCTTACTTACTTTGCTATGTTTGTAAGGATATTTTCTACTAAAGTAGCGTGATGGAGATATTATGGACAGTTTTATAAAAAAACAACCTTTACAGTGATAAACGGCCTAAATATTATCAACTACATATATGGTATTATAGTCAACCATTCATTTTCTGTAATTAGTTAATTTGAGCTGTTTACATACATTCTTTCAATGTTAACACTCCAGTCAGGGAAAATCCTGGACCAAAACTATGATATATCCTATTCAAACACATGCAGATTACATATTTTTAATGGGCCTTTTGAAATTTCTATGGGCCCTTTGCAAAATTTGATGGACCCAAGAATCATTAATATCTATATTAGAGCATAATTGACATGAGCTTTGAATAGCTTATATATGAGGCCAAGCTAAAATAACGTCCATTATAGCAGAAATAATAGTTTTCTAACAAAAATGATAAGGCATATACCAGGATTATTCCTTTCAAGTGTCAAATAAGTGGAAAAAAATAACCAAATTCTACCATCAGAATTATTAGAGCAAAAATTAGCCATAATACCAGCTAATATCTTTTGTCATAATACTGCCTGAAATGATTCACGATTATTGAATGCTCAATGCGATGTAAATTGAAAACTACACCTGAAGTCATTTATTCACGATTCTAATTTATGCAAGAGTACTTTATATGTACGATACACTTTATGCTTTACTGAACAATAGTGAAAATGCTACACAACAATATCTTATATTTTGTAAGAAACAATGGCCGAAAAGTATTTACTAAAGCTTATTAATGTTTACAAGACATCCAGCAAGCAATTCGTCCGAGCTCTACCAATTTGTCTCATTTGATGCCTGAGTTAATTCTTTTTTTGTGTTTAAAGCTTTATTCAGAATTTTGCAATTGCGCATGCGCAAAAAAGATTGTTATGGTTATCAGTTTGTTTGTTTGATTCTATCAACACTCTTTCAGATAAACAAGGACGGGTCTTCCTGGGTAGAACCATTACTAAGCTAGGATAAATGTGTCTTGCTCAAGGACCACAACGTAGTGACGCTAGTGAGGCTCGAACCCGCGGCCACTCGGTCTTGAGTCAAGCACTCTACCACTGAGCCACAAGGCTCCTGTAATGCTTATCAGAGTTCGTCATTACTGTGTTGTATTGCATACACAAGAAAACTGTATTATCACTTGAAACAAGCTCAGAAATCAATTTCGAATTTATCAAATTTGAAAAAAAAAGTAACATGTCTCCCTTTGACAAAAACAAATAGGGAATATAAAATATTTGGTAATCTTCGATTTATCACGATTTTCGATAACTTTCTTCCTTTTGCCAAATCAACATTGTTCCTACAATTTCTCGACCAGTGATGTGCTCAGACTAAGATGCAATAACACATTGATTTTCCTATGGAGATTTCAGTGTTAAAATTTCAAGCTTGGCCAATTTGATGAAAAACCGCTTTCTTAGGTTGCTTTTCTTAACGATCAACGTATTTTTGGTTGTCACATGTCTAAGACTACAATTTCTTTCAGTCGGATCTGGTTGGCAGTGGATTTCTGAAGGCCTAGACTGTGTGAAATTTCTGTTTAAATTTGTAACCTAAAAATTGGACCCCTGTCACATTTAAATGACATTTTTCTGTCTTGTTTTTGTTATGCTTTCGCACGCGTCTATTTATTGATGCTTTGTGGTCCCCTGCTCAGAAAGAGTTGACCTCTTGGCTCTCCTTTGTGATGTCTAATTGTGAAGTTATCACTTTCCAATTGGTGTCCTGAGACAGGTGTGGGCTTGATTGTATCAACTCCTGATCTTTGCCCTCAATCTTACTTTCATGTGTTTCATCGGGACAACATCCGTCAACATTTTTCTTTATGCATAACCCAGTCTTTGAACAGTCAGATACCTTTTCATTTGCTTTACATAATTGCATCATTTTGCATATAAATAGCACACAATTCAGGTTAAGCGTTTTCACTTTTGTTCAGTATATAACCTACACGGGGATCACTGACCTGAAACGACATCGAATTATTTAGTCAACCATTGCATAATATTAATAAACTGGGTCAGTTTATGTCCATTCTACCAACAGTTATACTCCCACGTAGTGATTCCAGTCCACTTGTTGTCCATTGACCTGCAAATGGCCAGACCCCCAGTGCCCACTGAAAGTAATTAATTACAGACTAATTGAAGGGATTTCAAACACATAAAATGAATGATTATTCCTACCATACTGTAAGCTCTATAATAAATGTATTTCAAAAAAGTGTGAATTTTCCCTTTAAACTGCTTGTACATTGCTCATATACTATCACTATGTACACGTACCCAACCATGGTGTAAATAAGACCTTTATCCAGTTGCAAAAATAAACATGCACAATTCTGTGATGTTTGCCATATACCTGTTGAGCTGCAAGTGTTTTCGACATCTATGCCGTCACATACATGCCGTCATAAGTGTACGACATTTATGCCAAAATAAGTGTTTACGAGATAAAAAAAATGGTACTTTGAATGCTCCTTTGATTTTCCATCACCAAATAATGTTTATGAATGAGAGTTGAGGACAACTGCTAACTACAATCACACAAATACTTGTGAGACTGGTGATAGTAGCATTCTTATAATTTCGTACACTACATCTCTGATAAAATCATCATTGTGTCTCCGATATTTGTGGGTGAATGATTACAAAGGCAACGGCATTACTGGGCGTGGCCATTATATATCATGTTAAAGTGTGATGTTAGGCACCGCCTGCACTGTTTAGTTTTGACAGGTACTTATTTGTATAACTTTACGAAGGGAAAAACTAAGTGTTTTCAACATCCATGCTATGACGTAGGTTGTTACCCCTGCATGTTACAGACACACCAAACAAAGATCATCTATTGTTATATGACTCATATAAAATACCTCCTCTGATTGGCTGAAACTAGCTTTCAATGGTTGTGACAGTGACGAGCTAAATTTATCCCAGAACAGGTAGACATCAGGATTTTTAGTGCTGACAGCTATAAATAGATTGAACTAATTTAGCCCAGCACAGGTTAGCATGACTTTTTCACTGCTGCCTGATAGCTAAAATAGACATTTAAACGCTATCTGATTTCTTAAGTATATCTAACAGATCATATGTTTTGTATCCAGAATTTGTTCATTTTATGAGATCAGTAATTGTAAAAATGCAATTCTTTTGCACATCTCATAATAGTTTCGGAAATTTTGAGAAGTAATTGTTGAAATAATCTTGTTTTCAGTGCATTATAGGAACATCTGACTTGAGCACAATTTATTAATATGAAACTACTTAATTAAAATTAGGAAAAGAGAGACAGTGTCATATATTAAAGAAATTGGTGCATTCTTTAAATGCATTTTGCTGGTACCAAATCTTCGCCCTAGATTCTGCTGTTGATGAAGTACAAGAAATGTTCAGCTCGCATGGAGGCGATCTAATTAATACAATGTATCATCATGGAGAAACACTCTAATCAAATTAACACACCATGATGAAAAAAAGAAAAGGGCTCGATACTCACAGAAAGTCAGAGCTAAAGAAAACCTCAAATTGAGCCACGGTGGGTCCAGCTACAAATAAGCATCAGGCACCAACCCACCGATTAAAGCTTTACGTCAGAGCCGTCATAGAGTCTGAGGCCTGACCCACCGTCGTGTAATTAAAGAGGAAACCATAGCTATGAACCGTGATTGGGTTTAAAACTAGGCATGCAGACTGTCGCATGATATCCAAGTTATATCCAATCCTTATATAACGGTGAACCTCGGTGAACATCACTGTTCTCGGGTAGACAAATCCTGATGTTAAACTCAAAAGAATGCATCAATTGTGTATTGCTTATCAAATGAAAGTATTATGCAGACCCACGTTGAACGTTTGCTATTTAGAATGAAACTCTAGGTATTCAAATTGAAATAATTACAACTGTCATAACATTTATTGAGATCCGATAATCTGATTGGTCAAGAACGGTCATCTGATCGCATTGACCTGTATTTCATTTTTTCAATGAACCCGGCCCGTATTCATGAGGGGCGGGGCCATTCACGACAGTACTACTTTTGTGATACTGTGCAATGCTTCTATGAAGAGAAATGGACAGCCTGCAACTACTGACACTTTACCTTGCACTTACACCTATATTTTCAGGTAGAAAAGCAAAAATTAACTTACATACGACGCCTTTAACAGCAGCCATACCGATCAGCTGTCTGCTGCCATGCGCGGATCCAGGAATTTTCGTCAGGGGGGGGGGGGGGGGGGGTCCACGTCAATCTGACAAAAAAAGCTCTGACAGCGTTGTTTTTTGTTTGTTTTTTTTTTGCATTTTTCTTAGTCCTCGGCTTAATTTACAGAAGTCAAATGGTTAATTTCAAAGAAAAATATCATTTTTCAAGGGTCCGGAGGGGGTCCAAATTTTTCCAGGGGGGTCCAACTTTTTACAGGGGGGGGGGGGGGTCCAATTGCTTATTCCCTATAGAAACCCAAATAACTTGTGATTTACCAGGGGGGTCTGGACCCCTTGACCCCCCTCCTCTGGATCCGCACTTGGCTGCGATCTATTTAGTTTCCCCGTCCGCAAAATGATGCGATCGCCTCTTGCACTTGTGCTTGTTTTCCTGCAACGTCTTCTTCTCTTTTTCTTTGTATTTAATGACACGCCCTCCATTGCTGAGGATTATCTGCCATGCGCTAGGAATGTATTTACACAGCATGATTAGATGCCAAAGATAGATAGTAAAAGCAACTTTACAAAAGTAGATTTAAAACTATTTACAGGACTGAACTCTTAGTTTAGGATGGGGATAAGTACTGGAACAGTGAGTGCGTTTCTGAAGCAGACTACTGTATCAACAGTAACAACAGATGATGGGAGTTGGTTCCATTGCAATATTTCTGGGGATAGAAAGAGAATCTGTATATGTCCTTGCTTGTCTGGATTTTTCAATAATAGTTTGGATTTGAGTGTCTCGTTCTGTTGTCTACTGGGATGAGAAGATCAGAAGGGTATATAGCTATCTGGTAATGGATTATCTTGTAGAACATAATCAATCTTGTTCTTAGTCTGCGAACTTGGAGTAAGGGCCAGTTTAAATCTTCCAGCATTTCCTTAACAGCGGATGTATTATGGAAGCGACCACAAACAAATCTTGCAGCGCGACGCTGTACTTTTTCAAGTTGGTTTAATTGGGTGGTAGTTGGAGGATCCCAGACACACGAAGAATACTCTAGTTTGGGTCTGACGAGTGCTTTGTAAGCATGGTCCTTGATCTTCTGAGAGTTTACCTTTAAATTTCTGCGTAGAAAACCCAATGTTTGGTTGGCTTTGGGGGTTATGTTGTTGATATGTTTATCCAATTCGAGATTTGATTGCAAAGTGATGCCAAGGTATTTTGTTGAGTCAGTTTTCTCAAGAGAATGGCCATGGAGTTTATAGGTATATTTGATAGATTTTTGCTTTTGGGTGATACTAAGAACATTGTATTTATCAGGCTGGAAGCACATGAGCCAATCTTGTTCCCATCTTGTTGCTAGTTCAAGATCTAGTTGGAGGTTTCTTGCATCACTCTCTGAGTAGATTTCTTTATAGATGATACTGTCGTCTGCAAATAACCGCAATGTGGAGTGAGTTAGGTATTCAGGAAAGTCATTAATGTAAATTAAGAAAAGGATAGGCTACAGGACAGTCCCTTGGGGGACGCCTGAGGTAACTGGAATGGTTTCAGATGTTTCCCCTTCCAGAACAACAGTTTGAGATCGTTGGTCCAAGAAATCCGCAATCCAATAAAGTGCATTGTTGTTAACCCCATAATAATTAAGTTTGTAAAGGAGATGTCTATGTGATACCTTATCAGTGACCTATATAAGAGTGACTAGAAACTCCAATAAAATACCAATACTCAACTCAAATAACACTGTCGTGTATCTTACACAGGTAAATGAGGGAAACTCGATATCATTTATCTACACGATTGGCTTTTACCGCTGTTTTGGAATACACAGCGTAATTTTTCTATCGTTTACCTAAACTTTTAACACCTTTATAAACACCGAAATTATATAATAACGACAATTATGAATCATTGGACATCTTAGTTTATGAATATTGATAAATCGAGACACAGATATAGCCATGTTTGAAGCTTTATTCGTCAGAGTGAAAGAGGTATTTTTGAAGCCATTTTTTGCAGAGTTCCGCAACTTTCTTAAAATCGGCCGTTATTTACACGGTCATAACTCAATCGGATTAGTTTTTACATTGCAGAAACAAAGCATTTAGCAATATTTCATATATGTTTTTTCGATTGTTATTAACAATATTTACCAATAAGCGATATTAAAGACGAAGTACGCTCTTTAAAGTACCTATAAATGCAGCAGATTCACAAGCTGCATCGCCATTTTGAGTGTGTACGATAAAAGGCGCACCAGGCGTTAGTCACGTGACACATGCCACGACATACCTATATGGCTGAAAAATGAAGTGTCCAGTCACTCTAATATAGGTCACTGACCTTATCAAAGGCTTTAGCAAAGTCCATAATTATGATGTCAGTTTGTGTATTGCTATCTGCTGATCTGGCTAGGTCTTGAATGAAAGAGATTAGTTGTGTTTCACAGGAACGGGATGAACGAAATCCATGCTGAAAGTCATACAGAATATTTGAATTTTCAAGATGTTGCATGAGGCTGCTGGCGATAATGTGTTCACAGAGTTTACAGCGCATGCAGGTCCGAGATATTGGTCGATAAGTCTTGGGTTCCTGCTTGTCTCCCTTCTTGAATACAAGACATACATTGGCGTGTTTCCAGTCGGATGGGATAGAACCTGAAGTAAGATACTTTTCAAATATGATTGCCAAAATGGGGGCTTTATTAGTTCTACATTCTTTAAGGACTCTACCATGTATTTCATCAGGACCTTTGGCCTTGTGGGGGTTGATGTTTTTCAGGAGATTTTCAACACCGTTAACATGGATACTGATGTCATTCATCTGTGGATGAAGGCTTGGGCCTTTATTTGGTATAGGGATATCTGTAACTGGTGTGAACTCTTTGTGAAACTGTCTGTTAAGGATGTTGGATTTAGAGTGTGTGTCATTTCTCAAGAGACCATCTTCCCTCAGGACAGGAATTGATGAGTTTTCTGTTTTCTGGGCCTTGTTATAGGAGAACAGTTTTGTGGGGAATTTGGGAAAGCGTGGCTGATCAGATTCAGAAACTGGAATGTCAAAAATCATGCTCTCAATATATTTCCAGTAGGCTGACCGCTGTTCTTTCTGGATTTTAGTTTTTAGTCTTCTAGTGTTTTCAGTCTTATTTTTGCCTGATCTTTTGCATTTTGTCATCTTCTTATTCAATTTGTTTATTTTTCGCCGGAGGTCATTGGTTATCCATGGAAGTGTTGCCTGTTTGAGCTGTTACTCAGGTATATTTTCTGAAAGAGTTTGGGAAAGTGAAGTTTTAATCTGTAGAGTAAGACTCTTTCTCCTGTAGAATTTGATTGTGTAGCTTGGAGATATCCTCATTTATCTTGTGCCAATTTGCCTTAGAAAACTGCTGAATTTTTCGAGGTTTTGGTTGGCATCTTCTGAGGGATGTGACACACTCGCTAAATACGATATCGTGGTCTGATTCTCCAATGGGAGGCATTGTTTTTAAATTGTTGGCTATGGATGGGTAGTTTGTAAGAAAGAGATCAAGGATTTTATCTTGTCTGGTTGGAACATTTACAGTTTGTGTAAGGGAGTGGTCATTGATAATGTATAGCAGCAGTTTATGTTGTTGAAGGTTTGGTTTTCCTGTTATGACACTGGGAACGCTCCAGTCTATGTATCCCAAGTTGAAATCGCCTCCTACAATGACAACTGATTTGCAATTTGGGTTGATGCGGCTCAGAGATTCATTTAGGAGGGGGAGAGAGGTGTCATCATCAGGATGGGGTCAGTAAAATGAGCAAACTAAGAGTTTTCTAGCATTAATTCAGCCCAGACCATTTCATAGTTGGTTTGTAGTTTAGTTTAAACATATTTTATTGCCAAATATATACAGCAATGGGGTTGGGTCACAAGTTCTCACAACATTAGTTACGACCCTTCCCCTACATTTTAAACATACACAATAGCTAATAAACATGGCTAGATATATACAAATGCATATGTATTATACACACCTAATTAACAAAGCAAAGCAGTTAGGAACATATATTGGAAACATATCAGAATAAATAAATAAATAAATAAATAAATAAATAAATAAATAAATAAATAAATAAATAAATAAATTAATAAATAAATAAATAAAAATTAATAAATAGTAGACAGAAAGAATAATATGAGTATACAGAAGTAAATAACAAAAAAGCTATGTATATTGTGTATACTAAAGACAAATGAAATAGAATGATACAATACTAAGCAGATAAGTATATATTTAAGTAAGAAATATAATAAGGACTATGAAAAAAAAGAGTACAAGACTGCTAATATGACTACCCCATGGGCTCAACAATAAAACATATAGTTTAATTGGTATTCACGTAATATGATGTTTTTAAACAAAGAGTCTAAATATTATTGAAACGTTTAGTAACTTGTATGAACCTTTGGACTGCTCTGAACAAGACTATGTTGGTTTCGTAATTCCAGTTTTCATTGCCAAAAAGTATTAAATTAATGCTTAGAGGTTGTTACATTCTCACTGTATCGTTGAAAACCTGTCTTTCAATTGTGTATCTTCTACAATAAAAGAAGTAGTGAATGGCGTCCTCTACCACACCGCACAAGTCACATAGAGGGTTATCACGTATATGATTTATATAAAGGTCATTATTTAGGTTGCTACACCTATTTCTGAGCCGTGCATGTAAGACTGATATATATCTATTTCCAAAGGTAAAATATGATGGAATGTATGACTTGTTGAACTAAGAGATTACATGTTTTTTGAAGGTTGGTAAAGTTGATAAGTTTTTAAAATCATCTTCAAGGCCATTCCATAATCTAATGGATGAAGGTATACATGATTTCTGTGAAATGTTAGTCCTATTATAAGGAAGAGAGATGTTTCTATTATTTATCAAGGGATAATCTGAAATTTCATTGACTAATGGAGGGATTAAATCCGAGATATATGATGGCACCAGGCCAGCATTTACATTATACATGAATGAATGCTTATGTTGTTTTCTTCTTTGTGATAGAGTTAACCATCCACACTCTTTGTACAGGTTTTCTAACGATACAGATCTCGTAAGTCCTGTTACAAGGCGGGCTGCTTCATTTTGTATCTTTTGGAGTTTTTGAGAGTCCCGTTCAGAGCAGCCATCCCATACCACTGATGCATACTCAACAACAGGAAGCAGATAGGACATATACATCTGGTTGAGAGCATTTCTGCTAATAGAGTATTTAAGTTTACACATTAAAGCTAAAATTTTACTTGCCGAATTTACAATATTTTCAACACGTGAATGCCACTGCCCATTGCTACTTAAGGTAACACCCAGATGTTTATGGCTATCAACAAAGCTAATTTGGATATTATCAAAAACAGGTTGTGGAAAGAAATCAAGCTTTTTAGAGTAAATAAGACAGCCTCTGTTTTCAGTGGATTAAATGTAACCAGCCATTGTTTAGCCCAGTTAGTCAGTAGCTGCAGATCATGGTTAATAATACCAGCAATGTCAGCAATATGTGCTGCAGAATAAAAAAGTGAACTATCATCTGCAAACAGCCTTGTCAAACTAAGAAGATGTTTAGCTATATCATTTATATACACCAAGAATAAAAGAGGCCCTAGAACTGATCCCTGAGGCACCCCTGCAAATATAGATTATAAGCCAGAAAAACATGATTTCAAACCAATTTTCTGCTTTCTCTGACATAAATAACTGTTTAACCATTCTAAAAGCTTTCCCTCAATACCATTTTGCCTCAGCTTAAACAAAAGGCCTTTATGCCAGACTCTGTCAAATGCTTTTGAAACATCACAAAACACAATATAAGAAAACATATTATTATCAAAAGCTTGGCATATATTATGAAAAATATCAATCAACTGAAAAACTGTTGAGTGGTGTGGTAAAAAACCAGATTGATACTTGTATAATAGATTATTGTCTAAGAGAAAGTTGTACAAATTTTTAAAAACAATCCTTTCCTGTAATTTCCCAATACAGCTCAAAAGTGCTACTGGCCTGTCATTGGAAGGTTGAGATTTATCTCCCTTTTTAAAGATAGGAATAACATTTGCAAGTTTCCAAGTATCTGGAAATATACCCTCACTAAATGATCTATTCATCAAAATACATAGGGGTTTAGAAACAGATTTAGAGACACCCTTGAGCATTTTATGGCTTATGCCATCATCACCACCTGCTTTGTTAGGATTGAGAACTTCAATTATAGTTTCTATTTCATATTCAGTGCAGTTTATTTCAGAGAGAGAGTTATCGGTAAGCTTCGCAAAAGGAGGTAACGGGGTATGTTCATCATTTACAGTTGAAATAGAAGCAAAATAGTCATTCAAACAATTAGCTTTGTCCTGATCATTAAAATGCCATTGATTTTCACCATTTGGAAATGTAGAACATAAAGGAGAGATAGAAGATGAGGAATGATTATTTTTAACAAAATGTCTAATTACTTTCCAAAATTTACGTTTATCATTATTTTGAAAGTCTGAAAAAATTATATCTAAGTTATTATAAAAGGATTCTTTTGCATGCTTTTTTTTGATTATTTACCTTGTTTCTATAATATTTGTATTTGTTGGTTTGTAGTTCAGGCAAGGCTGATGATGGGATTTGATTGGTCACTGCAATCAGTACTCCGCCATGGCTTTGTCCTTTCCTGTTTGGTGGTCTGTCATTCCTGAAGACTGTGAATCTATCAGATGAGAAATACTCTGCTGATGATATGGCTGGGTATAACTAAGTTTCTGTTCCTATTATGATGTCTGGTTGGAGGCTGTCTAGTAGAACATCAAGGTCCGTTATTCTTTTTATTTTTTATGGAGCTAAAATTAATAGTAAGTATTTTCAGAGGGCGGTTTATGCCTTTTAGTGACTTTGTTGTCTTGTTTGATCGGTTTTCTTCTTGCAGCCTATGAATTGGAGAGGATGAGGCATTTGGTACACCAGGACTATGTACATCTTCAAGGGAAGAAAAGGAATTTTCAGAGACTGATATGTTTTCAGATGTACTGAAAAATGTGCTTGATAGGCTAGGAAGTCCACAATTAAGACAGTGTCATGAAATATGGCTGGCATCCATAAGGTCATACATAAAAGATTTCATACCTCCCTGGCAATTAACATGAAACCATGTTTTACAAGAGTCACATTTAAGAGCCTTGGCTTTCCAGTTTACATTTTTGCCACATGATCCACAGGGCCATCTCTGTGTTCTGGGGCCTGGGTTTAGCTCAACCTGGTTACTAAGTAGAATCTTTAAGAGAAGGTGGTGATTTTTTAAAGATGGTCTATACATGTGATTTTTGATGAATGACACAGCCAATAGTATATACCTAAGTTAGGGTCAGAAACAAGAATATTTTAATCTGAAAACTTGAGCACATACTCCAATCTGTTGTTGGAAAGGTTACATCTATTCATAGTTTGTTTGATTACATGAAGTCTTGGTTCATACTGGGGTGTAGTTAGTAGGCTTTGGGGTGTGTAAATAGAAGTATAAACATCAGGCAATGAAAGGTGACTTGGACAAGTTTGGTGGCTGAGCAGGCCCAACAAGGTTTCAATCATGTGTGAGATAGACACTGAAAGACAGAAAAACAAGAATAAAGAGATCTCTTTTTATCATATTGGCTGTTGTGGTACAACGAACATGAAAGTAATGGGTTTTCGTGGGTCTATTGACAACAAAAACAACTGATCTGTCAGATCCGCCAAGGATGGAAGATACAACACTGGTTTGAGCTACCAAGTATTTAAGAGTCGAGTCACTGCTAATTTATTCAGGAAATTTGAGTCCAAAAGAAGAAAAACAAGGTAAAGTAGAAAATATTTGTTGAGAGAAAATTTTCACAGCTGGCGCCTAGCGCATGCACAATCAAAATCTCTTCGTTGTATGTTTTCAGTCGAGCCCCGCAATAAAATCGTTTCTTGAACTTACTGCATGACTGTTGCCTGGTTTATCCAACATCTTTTGCAATTCGTCTTTGCTTTCTTCAATCACTCAATAAAGATAGCTCAATTTCTTTTGCTGGGGTCATTTCTTTTCCTTTCCAAACCATTTTGACAGATGATGCTTTTCGTCACCAATGTAAATGAATGACGTCATATCCGATGACGTAACTATCGTACACATTCTAATGAACACCCATGTTAAGTTTTTTCGGTTGTTACTATGTAAAAACGAGATTCTAGTCTCTAAAATGTAGTTGTTTATTTTCAATTGGAGAACGGCCGCAATTTTGATTTTTTGAACGTCGCGATCGTAACGTCTACATACGCACGTCATAGTCTAAATGCGCGAAATGAACTATTAGCTGGAAACGTATTTTTTTAGGGAAAACATAATAATAAATTCTGAATAAGAATGAATAAAGAAGAAGTTGTAATTATAAGAATTGAAAGTTATTTTTCTGCGTTTCACTGAGGTATAAAATGTCGTTTAAATTACATCTAATTTTAGTTGTCATGCAAATCAGATGTAATTTTCCCGACATTTCATACCGCAATGAAACGCAGAAAAATAACTTTCAATTCTTAAAACAATATTCGAATAGCCGAACAAAGTATTTCAACATATCCATCAACATGATATGGGTTTGCATTCGCCGGTTATGAGGATATTGGCTTTCTGCTTAAAGTAAGTAAGGTTGCAAAGATCAGGAATCGATACAATCAAGTACCACACCTGACCCAGGATACCAATGGGAAAGTGACAAACTCACAGTTGACACCACAAACGAGAGCCAAGAGGTCAGCCCTTTCCCAGCAGGTGACCACAAAGCACATATAAACAGACGCGCACAAAACATAGCAAACACAAGACAGAACAAAAACATAAAAGATCCACAAAAGAAGTACCGCCTTGGAACGGTCAGTAAAATATTTTACTGGAGGGCTTAAACCGGTTTAACGGCGCCAACCTCACCCTTAATTCAGATGTGGATCAAGACATAAATATTTGGTTTGCATGAAAGACCCCTAACTTATCAATGCATCATCTCCTAAAACATATAAATCAAGATATAACAAGGAGATAAAGCAAGGATAAGGACGTCATGGTGATAATGGCCAGTTTTATGAATCTACACGGTTTATAAACATATGTCTACACTGTCGCATTATTCACAAAAAACTTCTTGTGTCTACAT
Organism: Loripinus fragilis; assembly: GCA_964019695.1. Classification (NCBI taxonomy): domain Eukaryota; kingdom Metazoa; phylum Mollusca; class Bivalvia; order Lucinida; family Lucinidae; genus Loripinus; species Loripinus fragilis. The sequence goes on from OZ026527.1 coordinate 27,339,944, forward strand.
GATACACAGGGGAAAAGAGCCATGGTCGACACGATATCAAGATCGATATTTTGAAACTCGAATATTATCACTTTGGGCTTTCAAGACTAGAGGGTAAATTGCTAATGGTAAAGCAATCGCGATACTTGCCGTTAAAAGGATAAAACCACACGAAAATCGGTCGAGATTCCGCTTCGTTTCCACTCACTGCTCTCTGTCAAATTCTTCCTAAACAGATCAAACTGAGCAAAGAGAATATCCATTTTTTCTTCGCGTGTTTGGGTCTTTGACTGGTCGCTGGGTGTATATAAACATGCCATATTTTGTAAATGAAAGTGTACTCACGAGTTGCTGTCTCTCACGTTCGCTATCTTTGAAAGTCTATACTGCAGCCAAAAATCTACACGATATCACGTTTACGACTGTGTCCATGCTAAAAAAGAAATGACAGACTCCTAAATGAAATGCAGCAAAATGCTACATAATCTGTAAATTTCCAGCTTGTCACAAACACAGGAAACAGATGGGTCAGGGCTAAATTGGGGTAACTTCAATAAAATGAAGCTCTGAATTGCCCAAGGCAAGGATAAAGGCGTTAGACGGTTCACAATACATGAGCTAAGTTTGTCGTTTGAAGGAAGGGCACAATTTCACATTTTCACTCTTTCACATCCTGCGATACAGTGCCCGAAAGAAATATGCATGGCCAATTTGAAATGCATTGAAAGAAGCAACATGTGTTCCACAAAAACTTGACAATATGCCAAAACCACATCAGATTCTTGAGCACATTGTTGTCATTTCAAATGTTCAATCCAGTGCAGTGAAAATGGTTAATGAGGCAAGATTAGACATAATTGCACAGAGACAAAAGTCTATAAGATTATACCACCGACTGCGTCAGCACTGTTAGAACATGCCACAAGAACAGTATACCAAGTAGGCTATGTGTGGGTGTAGTCCCTTATTCATAAACCAACACTCGAGGTTCCATAGGGCCATTTAAGCAAAACACATTTAGCGTAAAATTGCGATTTTTTTTATCCATCGGTTTAAACATATCTTTTGGGTGCTCAAAAGAACCGTCTCATCGAGACGATTCTTTTGAGTACCCACAACATATGCTTTGGTTGACAAATAAGAAAATAATTTTCAGTTATGCACTCGTATCTGGGGTGTGTGAATTGGCTTCCAAGATTAAAACAACCAAAACTGGCAACCAAATTGTGCATACTGCCCACAGTTGCTGCCTTTTGCCAAGAGATTGCAAAATATGGGTGTAACAAACGTACAGTAAAACGTGTGTAAAACGGCGACTCAAAAATGGACAAAACAAAGATCTTAATGACAAATTGTAGCTTAATGAAGGGCGAAAGTATTGCTGAATGCTCCCATTAGAGCATTCTGCAATTCTGTTGACCAGCATTTAGCGATAATTGATCTAAAAACCAATTTTGGGTCCTTTTGAGAGTGGCCGTTTTACACAGGTTTTACTGTAGATGCCCTGCAAGCTGTTAAGGGTTTAAGTCCATCCAAGCACGTACTGCGCTCTGCAGTTGTACATAGTTAAGTGAATAACTTGAAACAGGTTGCAGATAAGGAAATCAATCTGGTAACCCAATGCTTTTATATTTTGCGTGATTAAATAAACAATGAAGCAAGACTAAATATGATTGTTTAGCAGATTCTTTTATGTTTGATGACACATGTGACAATCGACGTTTACAATTAAACTGTGCAAAAAGAGTACTGCAGTGGCGTAGTCAGAACGCCGATAAAGTTACGCACATCAAAGAGAGACTACTGGATCAAACAGTGATTCTCTTCAATTGCGTCCCTTTTCGAAATGGGAACTTCTCTTAAAGGAAAGAATTTGCTCCCAGAGGGAGCGAATTCTTTCCTTTAAGAGCAATTCCTTTATACCATGGAAAATCACGTTTACCACATCGGATGACCTTCCTTAAATGTTGCTATTTTTATTACGCACGTGCGTAACTGCGTAATGGGAGCTACGCCCATGCGTAGGGTCATGTTTCAGTTCCTATATATTTGATAATGCACGTGGCAAACAGCAAGACCCTCCATTCTTCCAATCAATTTGGCCTCGTCGCAAGAACAAAAGAATGTTGCATTCTATATGTCTGGTTGTAAACCCAATCATGGTTTGTATTGTATTGGATGGTGTCTTGTATTGTCTTCTGTGATGTGTCAAAAGCATTTGATAGAGTTTGGCACAAGGGTCTTCTGTTTAAGCTAAGATAAAATGGCATCGATGGGAAACTAGAGTGGTAAAATAGTTATTTAAGCCAAAGAAAACAAGTCTGCTTTAAATCATGTTACTCTAACTTAAAATCTATCTTTGCTGGTGTGCCTCAAGGATCTGTTCTAGGGCCTCTTTAATTTTAAGTATATATTAATGATATAGCTAAGCAAATATTGCAGACATAGCTGTTATTATTAACCATGATTTACAACTATTGTCAAATTGGGCTAGACAGTGGTTAGCTACCTTTAATACGCTAAAACCGAGGCTGTCTTATTTACTCTTAGAAAACTAGAGACATTATCACATCTTATTTTTGATAATATTGCAATTAGCTTTGTAGATAGCCATAAACATCTAGGTGTAACATTCAGTAGTAATGGTGAATGGCACACTCATATTGAAAATATTGTCAATTCAGCAACTAGAATCTTAAGAATAATGCGTAAATTGAAATATTCTATTAGTAGAAATGCTCTAAACCAGATGTATATGTTACCAGTTGTTGAATATGCGTCAGTTGTATGGGATGACTGCTCTTAACAAGACTCACAAACACTTCAAAAGATGCAAAATGAGGCAGCCCGAATTGTTACCGGATTGACTAGGTCGATACCATTGGAAAACCTGTACAAAGAGTGTGGATGAGCAACTCTCTCACAATGAAGGCAACAACATAAACTTATCATGTATAATGTAAATAGTGGCATGGTGCCTTCTTACATACAAGATTTAATTCCTCCTTTAGTTAGTGAAATTTCAGATTACCCATTGAGAAACAATGGAGCCATATCTGTACCTCTGAATCGAACTAGTATTTCACAGAAATATTGTATTCCATCAGCCATTAGGCTATGGATTTCTCTAGATGATAAATTTATAGATATATCAACATTGTCCATCTTTAAAAAGCATACATTCTCAAAACTTAGCATAGCACATGGTCCTCCCTACTTTACTGTTGGAAATAGATATATGTCTGTCCTACATGCAAGGCTGAGAAATAAATGCAGCAGGCTAAACAATGATCTTTCAATGCAAAAAATAGTCTGTTGAAAGACAGGTGATCAATGAAACAGTTAGAGGCTTTCATCATCTAAATATCAATGTGATCCTTAATGGCAATGAAACTGGAATACTGAGGTAAATGTGGTCTTGTTCAGGGCTGTGCATACGTATAGACATACATCAAAACGCTTTTAATAACCTTCTATGACTCTTTTTAGAAACCTACTTAGAAACCAGTACCAGATGGCCTTACTATTTTACATTTCAAACTCAAGGGGTTTATAATAGCATATATTCATCTTTATACTTACTTACCTATCAAAGGAGCTATTTATTTATCTATTTCTTATTTATTTCTTTATTTATTTATGTGTTTATTTATTCATTTTCCATGTATTTTTCTTTGCTTTTTTGCTTAAACTTAACTAGTTCGCAATTTGATTAGTATTCACATGTAGTTGTACATGTATTTATATTTATTTGAACATGTTGAGCCATGTTTATAAGCTTTTATGTATGTTTAAATTGTAGGGGGGTGTCGTAACTAAGGTTGTGAGAACTTGTGACCCAACCCCATTGCTGTGTAAAATTTAGCAACAAAATATGTTTAAACTTAACTAGCTATGGTGCTCTCTTTAATTGCACAACGGTGGGTCAGGCTTCACAAATTTTGCTAGGCACACTGTGGCTCAACTTTAACTTTTCTTTAGCTGTCGTGATCCGTTTTCTTTGTTTCATCATACTGTGTTATTTGATTAGATTGTTTCACTGTAATGATACTTTGCATAAGTTAGGAATCTTCCATGGGAGGGTAAACATGTTTTATGCTTTGAAAATAACATAATCTAGGGCGAAGACTAGGGTCCAGTAAAATGCATTTAGGCCTCTTCCCCAAAGTCCTTAGGCTGCTGTCGGGTCTAAGGCAGTGGCTCTTTTGCAGTTGATTCATTGTTTATAGTTGCTCCCATTGTTTGTTGGGATTCCGTGATTGTTTGTTTTGATTCTTTACGTCCCATCAACAATCTTTCTGTTAAACAGGGACGGATCTTCCTGGGTTGAACCAGTACTAAGCTAGGATAAATGTGTCTTGCTCAAGGACCACAACGCAGTGACGTCAGTGAGGCTCGAACCCGCGGCCTCCCGGTGTCGAGTCAAGCACTCTATCACTGAGCCACTGCGCTCCCAGATTCCGTGATTGGTCCTTGTTTTGTTATGCAATGCTTTTTGCTGAGAGAGAGAGAGAGATGCTTTTATTTGTTTGTGATTGTAGTATTTCCTGATCATATTCACTGGTTTGTTGCACGCAAACAACAAAGGCACAGACCAGCCCGCGCATCCGCGCAGTATGACCAGCGTTTTGCTCTTCACTTATTGGAAAGTAAAATATTTAAGCTTCGTGTAAAAACTTCAAAATTCTAGCTATTTTCTGTAACTGAGCAAATCCGGAAAACCCGTCGAGGCGGCCATTTTAATGATACTTAATTGTAGCAAAGTTGGCAGCATTTCAAAATATTAAATGAAATAATAAAAATGCAACCGCAAAATAAGCCACAAAAACAATTTCGAGCCATAAAGGAAAAAAAATCATTTTTGCATCCTACAACTTTTTAAAATCGGCGTATAACGATTTAAGGAGGTAATCTTTCTCATCAAAGGAGTTCAACTCAATCCCATGAAATCAGACCTCGGATGTACATCGAGGGTCTTCTTTGATTACGTGACGCTGACGTCACATAAGGTGACACTGACGTCACAGAAACATGCTGATTTAATAACAAGTATGATTGCAGCGCATTATCGCCCAATAGGTGGCATGACTGTCGCATACTAATTAGATTGGTTCCCCTCGTGCATAAAGCTCTACTCCCGTTACGCATATAACGATAGGTCATTGTCTTGCGCATGCACGATACTCAAAGAATCGACCTGTCTGCTATGGCACAACGCGACTGGAAAGTCGGGTTTGTGTCAATACGCGGTATGCATTACCCAAAACACTACATTAAAAAGTACCAAGCACCGAATGGCTATAAATAATCCGTTTGTGGAGACACCAAGTAACCTTTGGTAGCTAAACAATAATAATAATTGGTATTACAGTATTTAGCAATACAATGGTAATATGTTTTACACTAAAACATTTTTGGAAACATCTCCCTCATGGCCAGGTTAAAAAACAGTTTCAGTGACGCGTGATGACGCAGATTGATAACAAGTTTGAATCAACCAATTGGGTGGATCACATGATTTGGTGACGCATTCGGTAAACAAGTATGTCGCATGCACCAATAATCCTCAAATCAGATAGGTCAGTATTTTAAAATGCTCCATATCGTAAGACAATGAACGATAGACATCATGTAATTTAATTTCAAGTAGAAAATCCTACTTATGCGACTGCACATGCACAAGAAAGGTTTTTCAACACAAACTGCAGTATTTTTTTTCAGTTGCCATATTTTAGAAAAAAAAACGTCCAGAACAAAAGAAACTCAATAAAACGGCCTATTAAAAAATGCACCTTATGTCACGAGTATTTTCGAATACCACGTCACTCATGACGTCAGTGTGTATACCATAGATAGACGCAATGGCTACTACTCTATACCCACGGTATATAGACGCAAAGGAGCCTATCGCTGCTTTTCCTGAGCCCTATCCGCTCCAGAAAAGGAGTCTATCAGCTAAAAACAAGCTTAGCGATAGACAGTGACATCAAAATATAAGTAAAATGATAAGTTCCATTAACTACATGAAGAAAAGGGCAATGCAACGGAACAACAGAGAAGCTATAAGACAAAAATCAAACAGCCACACGTTCGTTGATGATGCAGATTTTTTTTAATAACGCGACACACTCTTCATTGCGGCGACGTCCACAGACGATTACACAACGAAGAAAGCAAACTTTTTCGAGCAGTTTGGGCTGTTCTCGCAATTGTTTTTCGGTATTTTGTAAAGAATATATGTGGAAAATGACTTATATGCATTTCACAGGCCGAATTATACGTTATTCTCTCTATAAATGGCATGGAAAAGAAAATAATCTGGCTAGGGATCCTATTTGTCTTTGGCTAAGGAGCCTATATGGTTACTGGCTACGGGTCCTATATGCTATTTCTTACTTTTATAACCTATAGGCTCCCATGGCACTTAGTTGAAAACATATATAGGCTCCTGTGCCACGGGTACGGCCCATTATAATGTGCCACAAAATGGGCATTTTTCTTTCAACGTATGGGCTCCTTAGCCGTCTTGTTTTCAAACATGACCCTTCTTTTCTATGGAAAATCAATTTTAAAATCAAATCAGACGCTTTAAGGAAGGGGGTGGAACATAAAACATTTTCTGATGTGGTGTAGGCCGGCAAAATTGACTGAATTGTTTAGTTTTGCTTCATTTTCCAATGCAAACTTAATCGCCGAAAACAGAGCAGTCATTTTCTGCTAACTTTGTAGACGTGACTTGGTATCAGCCTTATCATATGTTTCAAAATCCATCAAGCCAGAGACTTAAAAGTCCTGTGGCGTTTGATTTTATGTTACTTACATCGTTAATAATCTAATATTGACCCTGATTTAAAGTATCTCCTCTCCCCATGTCTTGTTTTTGGCAGATATGCTCCTTTTCTGGAGCGGATAGGGCTCAGGAAAAGCAGTTTTTCACGGATAGGCTCCTTTGCGTCTATATACCGTGATACCAGTCTTAATATGCTAACACCCTATTAAAGGGATACCTACGGAAGCCCTGGAGGGACATTTTTACTTATTACTTATTAGTTACTACTTATTACTTATCAATTATTACTTATTACTTATTACTTACTACTTATCACTTATTACTTACTACTTATTACTTATCATATCATTTATCACCCCTATAACGGCGGGAAACTCCAAATATACATTCCCTGTAGCAGCCGTAGCTGTAGTAGTAGTTGTAGTAGCAGTATATTTGTAGTGGATGTTGCTGTTTTTTCACGGATAGGCTCCTTTGCGTCTATATACCGTGATACCAGTCTTAATATGCTAACACCCTATTAAAGGGATACCTACGGAAGCCCTGGAGGGACATTTTTACTTATTACTTATTACTTACTACTTATTACTTATCACTTATTACTTATTACTTACTACTTATCACTTATTACTTACTACTTATTACTTATCATATCATTTATCACCCCAAATATACATTCCCTGTAACAGCCGTAGCTGTAGTAGTAGTTGTAGTAGCAGTATATTTGTAGTGGATGTTGCTGTTTTCGCTGTCATAGTAGTAGTAGTAGAAGAAGTAGTAGTAGAAGAAGTAGTTGTAGTAGTAGTATATGTGTAGTTGGTGTTGCTGGTTTTGCTGTAGACGTAGTAGTCGTAGTAGTAGTAGTATTAGTAGTAGTAGTAGTAGTAGTATTAGAAGTAGTAGTAGTAGAAGTAGTAGAAGTAGTAGTAGTAGTAGTAGTAGTAGTAGTAGTAGTAGTAGTAGTAGTAGTAGTAGTAGTAGTAGTAGTAGTAGCAGCAGCAGCAGCAGCAGCAGCAGTAGTAGTGTTGTAGTTGTAGTAGTAGTAGTAGTAGTAGTAGTAGTAGTAGTAGTAGTAGTAGTAGTAGTAGTAGTAGATGTAGTAGTAGTAGTAGTAGTAGTAGAAGCAGTAGTAGTATTAGTGGTGGTAGTGATTGCTGTTGTTGTAGTAGTAGTAGTAGTAGCAGTAGTAGTAGTAGTAATAGTAGCAGCAGCAGTAGTAGTGTAGTAGCACTAGTAGTTATAGTAGTAGCAGCAGTAGTAGTAGTGGTGGTAGTGATTATTGTTGTTGTTGTAGTAGTAGTAGTAGTAGTAGTAGTAGTAGTAGTAGTAGTAGTAGTAGTAGTAGTAGTAGTAATGTATTTGTTTGATTTGATTCTTAATGTCCCATCAACAATCTTTCAGTTATATTGGGGCGGGTATTCCTGGGTTGAACCTGTACTAAGCTAGGATAAATGTGTCTTGCTCAAGGACCACAACGTAGAGACGCCTGTGAGGCTCAAACCCGTGGCTTCTCGGTCTCGAGGCAAGCACTCTACCACTGAGCCATTGCGCTCCAGGGTAGTAATATAAGTGGTGGTAATGATTGTAGTAGTTGTAGTAGTAGTAGTAGTAGAAGTAGTACTACAGCTACTATTACTACTTATTTGTTATTATTTACTACTTATTTGTTATTACTTACTACTTACTACTTATTTGTTATTACTAACTACTTATTTGTTATTACTTACTACTTATTAGTTATTACTTACTACTTATTAGTTATTACTTACTACTTATTAGTTATTACTTACTACTTATTAGTTATTACTTACTACTTATTTGTTATTACTTAACACTTTTTGGTAGTAGTAGTAGTAGTAGTAGTAGTAGTAGTAGTAGTAGTAGAACCACCACTTCTACTACTACTACTACTACTACTACTACTACTAGGGAGCGCAGTGGCTCATTGGTAGATTGCTTGACTCGTTACCGAGGGGCCACGGGTTCGAGCCTCACCGGCGTCACTGCGTTGCTGTCCATGAGCAAGACACATTTATCCTAGCTTAGTACTGGTTCAACCCAGGAAGACCCGTCCCATTTTAAATGAAAGATTGTTGATGGGACATAAAGAATCAAATTAAACAAACAAACTACTTCTACTACTACTACAATCATTACCACCACTAATATTAATACGACTACTACTACTGCAACAACAACAACTTCTACTACTGCTAAGTACTACTACTACTTCTACTACTACTGCAACAACTACTGCTACTATTACTACTACTACTACTGCTACTACTTCTACTACTACTACTACTACTACTACTACTACTACTACTACTACTACTACTACTACTACTACTACTAAAATAATTACCACCACTAATATTTAACTACTACTACTACTTTTACTGCTGATACTACTACTACTACTACTACTACTTCTACTGCTGTTGCTGCTACTGCTACTACTACAGCTTACCGCTATTACATGGAATGTACAATGGAATTCTCCGCCATTATATGGGTGATATAATGATATGATAAATTTTGTTTGCTTGTTTGTATGTTTTGTTGCTTTACGTCCCAAGTCAACAGCTATTGTCATTGCGGAATGGTCAGTTCACCTAACCACATATTTTCCTGGGCAAGCTCGAACAAGCAGTTAACCAGTACTTCGTGCACATACTTTCACTTGTAACTGACAACAACCCTTCTTGAATGATTCAGCGGAAGGGAGGAGGATGACCATAGAAATTATTCCATGATCAATCTCCACGAAAGTATGGAACCGGGCCGGGATCGAACTTGCGACCCCTGGATCTGCAATCAGGTTCGCATCTGTTGCCAGACACGTTACTGACTGCGCTAGGCGGCCCGGTGATATGATAAGTAATAAGTAGTAAGTAATAAGTGATAAGTAGTAAGTAATAAGTAATAAGTTATAAGTGATAAGTAATAAGTAGTAAGTAATAAGTGATAAGTAATAAGTTAAAATGTCCCTCCAGGGCTTCCGTAGATACCAGTATACTATCTGATTTGTACGGAAGCCCTGGAGGGACATTTTTACTTATTACTTATCACTTATTACTTACTACTTATTACTTATTACTTATTACTTATAACTTACTACTTACTACTTATCACTTATTTCTTATCACTTATTACTTACTACTTATTACTTATCATATCATATATAACCCCAATACCGGCGGGAAACTCCACTGTACATTCCCTGTAAAAGTCGTAGTAGTAGTAGTAGTAGTAGTAGTAGTAGTAGTAGAAGCAGTAGTAGTAGTAGTATATGTGTAGTTGGTAGTTGCTGTTTTTGCTGTAGTAGTAGTAGGAGTAGTAGCAGAAGTAATAGAGTAGTAGTAGTAGTAGAAGTAGTAGTAGTAGTAGTAGAAGTAGTTGCAGCAGCAACAGTAGTATTAGTGGTGGCAGTGATTGTAGTAGTAGTAGTAGTAGTAGTAGTAGTAGTAGTAGTAGTAGTAGTAGTAGTGTATGTGTTGTTGGTGTTGCTGTTTTTGTTGTAGTAGTAGTAGTAGTAGTAGTAGTAGTAGTAGTAGTAGTAGTAGTAGTTTGATTTGTTTGTTTGATTTGATTCTTTACGTCCCATCAACAATCTTTCAGTTATAAAGGGACGGTTCTTCCTGGGTTGAACCAGTACTAAGCTAGGATAAATGTGTCTTGCCCAAGGACCACAACGCAGTGACGCTGGTGAGGCTCGAACCCGCGGCCCTTCCGTCTCGAGTCCAGCACTCTACCACTGAGCCTAGTAGTAGTAGTAGTAGTAGTAGTAGTAGTAGTAGTAGTAGTAGTAGTAGTAGTAGTAGTAGTAGTAGCAGCAGTAATAGTGTAGTAGTAGTAGTAGTAGTAGAAGTAGAAGAAGATGTAATAGCAGCAGCAGCAGAAGCAGTAGTATTAGTGGTGGCAGTAGTAGTAGTCGAAGTAGTAGTTGAAGTAGTAGTAGTGTTGTGGGTGTTGCTGTAGTAGTAGTAGTAGTAGTAGTAGTAGTAGTAGTAGTAGTAGTAGTAGTAGTAGTAGTAGTAGTAGTAGTAGTAGTAGTAGTACTACTACTACTACTACAGCTACAACTTTTACTATAGCTATTCTACTATTACTACTTATTTGTTATTGCTTACTACTTATTAGTTATTACTTACTACTTATTAGTTATTACTTACTACTTATTAGTTATTACTTACTACTTATTAGTTATTACTTACTACTTATTAGTTATTACTTACTACTTATTAGTTATTACTTACTACTTATTAGTTATTACTTACTACTTATTAGTTATTACTTACTACTTATTAGTTATTACTTACTACTTATTTGTTATTTCTTAATACTTATTTGGTAGTAGTAGCAGTAGTTATAGTAGTAGTATCACCACTACTACTGCTACTAGTAAACTACTACTACTACACTACTACAACAACAACAATCATTACCTCCACTACTACTACTACTACTATTACTACTACTACTACAACTACTACTACAGCAAAACAGCACCACCACCAACACTTCTACTACTACTACTACTACTACTACTACTACTACTACTACTACTACTACTACTACTACCACTACTACTACTACTACTACTAGTACTACTACTACTACTACTACTTTGCTACTACTACTATTTAGGGAGCGCAGTGGCTCAGTGGTAGAGTGCTTGACTCGAGACCGAGGGGCAGTGGGTTCGAGCCTCACCGGCGTCACTGCGTTGTGGTCCTTGAGCAAGACACATTTATCCTAGCTTAGTACTGGTTCAACCTATGAAGACCTGTCCCTGTTTAACTGCAAGATTGTTGATGGGATGTAAAGAACCAAATCAAACAAAAACAAAACTATGAGTACTACTTCTACAGCAACACCAACACTACTACTACTACTACCACCACTTATACTACTGCTGCTGCTACTACTACTACTACTACTACTACTACTACTACTACTACTACTACTACTACTACTACCTCTACTAATACTTTAACTACACTACTACTGCTGCGACTACTACTACTACTACTACTACTACAGCAAAAACAGCAATACCAGCTACACGTATACTACTACTACAACTACTACTACACTATTACTACTGCAACTACTACTACTGCAACTACTTCTACCACCACTAATACTACTGCTGCTGCTGCTGCTACTACTACTACTACTACTACTACTACTACTACTACTACTACTACTACTACTACTACTACTACCTCTACTAATACTTTAACTACACTACTACTGCTGCGACTACTACTACTACTACTACTACAGCAAAAACAGCAACACCAGCTACACGTATACTACTACTACAACTACTACTACACTATTACTACTGCAACTACTACTACTGCAACTACTACTACTACTACTACTACTACTACCACTACTACTACTACTACAGCAGAAACAGCAACACCAACAACACATATACAACTACTACAACTCCTACTCCTACTACTACTACAGCTACTACTACTGCTACGACTACTACTGCTACTACTTCTACTACTACTACTATCATTATTACTACAGCTACGGCTATTACAGGGAATGTACAATGGAGTTTCGCGCCGTTATAGGGGTGATAAATGATATGATAAGTAATAAGTAGTAAGTAATAAGTGATAAGTAGTAAGTAATAAGTAATAAGTGATAAGTAGTAAGTAATAAGTGATAAGTAATAAGTACAAATGTCCCTCCAGGGCTTCCGTAGATTTGTACGGAAGCCCTGGAGGGACATTTTTACTTATTACTTATTACTTACTACTTATTACTTATCACTTATTACTTATTACTTATTACTTACTACTTATTACTTACTACTTATTACTTATCATATCATTTATCACCCCTATAACGGCGGGAAACTCCAAATATACATTCCCTGTAACAGCCGTAGCTGTAGTAGTAGTAGTAGTAGTTGTAGTAGCAGTATATTTGTAGTGGATGTTGCTGTTTTCGCTGTCATAGTAGTAGTAGTAGTAGTAGTAGTAGTAGTAGTAGTAGTAGTTGTAGTAGTAGTATATGTGTAGTTGGTGTTGCTGGTTTTGCTGTAGAAGTAGTAGTCGTAGTAGTAGTAGTAGTAGCAGTAGTAGTAGTAGCAGTAGCAGTAGTAGTAGTAGTAGCAGTAGTAGTAGTAGCAGTAGTAGCAGTAGCAGTAGTAGTATTAGTAGTAGTAGTAGTAGTAGCAGTAGCAGTAGTAGCAGTAGTAGCAGTAGTAGTAGTAGTAGTAGTAGTAGTAGTAGTAGTAGCAGCAGCAGTAGTGTTGTAGTAGTAGGAGTAGTAGTAGCAGTAGTAGTAATAGTAGCAGCAGTAGTAGTGTAGTAGTACTAGTAGTTATAGTAGTAGCAGCAGTAGTATAAGTGGTGGTAGTGATTATTGTTGTTGTTGTAGTAGTAGTAGAAGTAGTAATATATTTGTTTAATTTGATTATAAATGTTCCATCAACAATCTTTCATTTATATTGGGACGGGTATTCCTTGGTTGAACCTGTACTAAGCTTGGATACCTTAGTCTTGCTCAAGGACCACAACGTAGTGACGCCTCTGAGGCTCAAATCCGTGGCTTCTCGGTCTCGAGGCCAGCACTCTACCACTGAGCCAATGCGCTCCAGGGTAGTAATATAAGTGGTGGTAATGATTGTAGTAGTTGTAGTAGTAGTAGTAGTAGTAGTAGTAGTAGTAGTAGTAGTAGTAGACGAAGTACTACAGCTACTATTACTACTTATTTGTTATTACTTACTACTTATTTGTTAGTACTTACTACTTATTAGTTATTACTTACTACTTATTAGTTATTACTTACTACTTATTAGTTATTACTTACTACTTATTAGTTATTACTTACTACTTATTAGTTATTACTTACTACTTATTAGTTATTACTTACTACTTATTAGTTACTACTTACTACTTTTTTGGTAGTAGTAGTAGTAGTAGTAGTAGTAGTAGTACCACCACTTCTACTACTACTTCTACTACTACTACTACTACTACTACTACTACTAGGGAGCGCAGTGGCTCATTTGTAGATTGCTTGACTCGTTACCGAGGGGCCACGGGTTCGAGCCTCACCAGCGTCACTGCGTTGCTTTCCATGAGCAAGACACATTTATCCTAGCTTAGTACTGGTTCAACCCAGGAAGACCCGTCCCATTTTAACTGAAAGATTGTTGATGGGACATAAAGAATCAAATCAAACAAACAAACAAACTACTTCTACTACTACTACAATCATTACCACCACTAATATTAATACTACTACTACTGCAACAACAACAACTTCTACTACTGCTAAGTACTACTACTACTACTACTTCCACTACTACTGCAACAACTACTGCTACTATTACTACTACTACTACTACTACTACTACTACTACTACTACTACTACTACTACAATCATTACCACCACTAATATTTACCTACTACTACTACTTTTACTGCTGCTAGTACTACTACTACTACTACTACTACTACTACTACTACTACTACTACTACAGCTTACCGCTATTACATGGAATGTACAATGGAGTTTCCCGCCATTATACGGGTGATATAATGATATGATAAGTTTTGTTTGCTTGTTTGTTTGTTTTGTTGCTTTACGTCCCAAGTCAACAGCTATTGTCATTGCGGGATGGTCAGTTCACCTAACCACATATTTTCCTGGGCAAGCTCGAACAAGCTGTTAACCAGTACTTCGTGCACATAATTTCACTTATAACTGACAACAACCCTTCTTGAATAATTCAGCGGAAGGGAGGAGGATGACCGTAGAAATTATTCCATGATCAATCTCCACAAAAGTATGGAACCGGGCCGGGATCGAACTTGCGACCCCTGGATCTGCAATCAGACTCACATCTGTTGCCAGACACGTTACTGACTGCGCTACGCGGCCCGGTGATATGATAAGTAATAAGTAGTAAGTAATAAGTGATAAGTAGTAAGTAATAAGTAATAAGTAATAAGTGATAAGTAATAAGTAGTAAGTAATAAGTGATAATTAATAAGTTAAAATGTCCCTCCAGGGCTTCCGTAGATTTGAGAATTGTGGGTACATGTGATATACTTGTTTACCAATGCGTCACGAAGTCATGTGATTCGCCGGATTGCTGATTTTGCTGTAGTAGTAGTTGTTGTTATAGTTGTAGCAGTAGTAGCAGCAGCAGCAACAGTGGCAGCAGCAGCAGCAGCAGTAGTAGCAGTAATAATAGTAGTAGTAGTAGTAGTAGTAGTAGTAAAACTAGTAGTAGTAAAAGTGGTGGGTTTAAGAAGTAGGAAAACTGGTTGTTATTGATTTTGTAGTAGTGTATTAGTAAAATAGTTATAGTTTGTAGATGTTGTTTGATGCTGTAGTAGTGTTGTCGTTATAGTAGTAGTAGTAATACCACCACTATTACCTATACTATAACAACAACACTACTACAGCATCAAACAACATCAAAAAACTATTACTCTAACTATTCTGCTGATACACTACTACTACTACTACTACTACTACTACTACTACTGCTTACAAGTAAGTATTAAGTAATAAGTAATAACTAATAAGTATTAAGTAATAACTAGTAAGTATTAAGTAATAACTAATAAGTATTAAGTACTAACTCATAAGTATTAAGTAATAACTAATAAGTATTAAGTAATAACTAGTAAGTATTAAGTAATAACTAATAAGTCAAATGGTATAGCAAATAAGTCATAAGTTATAGCAAAAAAGTCATAACTATAACCACTACTACTACTATTACTAACCACTACCACAACCACCACCACCGCCACCACCTACACCGCCACCACCACTATTACAACAACACTACTACAGCACCAAACAGCCTCTACAAACTATAACTATAACTTTTCTACTGATAAACTTCTACAACATCAAAATCAACAAGTATTCCTACTACTTAATCCACCACTTTTACTACACTACCACTACTAATACTACTGCTGCTGCTATTACTACTACTTCTTCTACTCTCACTACTACACTACTACTACATCTACTACTACTTCTTCTTCTACTACTGCTACTACTACTACTACTACTGCACTACTATTACTACTACTACTACAACAACAACAACTACTACTACTACTACTTATAATAATAATATTATTATTATTATTACTACTACTACGACAGCTGCAACTTTTACTATAGCTATTTTAATATTACAACTGCTACTTTAACCTTTAACAACAACCATTTTCTACTGCTACAGCCACCGCTTTTACTCTACAATTACAACTACTACTTCTACTATTACTTCTACGACTACTTCTACTACTACAACTACTACAACTACTACTACTACAACTACAACTACTACTACCACTTCTACTGCTACTACTACTACTACTACTACTACAACAACAACAACAACAACTACTACTACTACTACTACTACTACTACAGCAATAACTACAGCTACGACTATTCTACTACTACTTTTCTACTACTACTACAACCACCACTTTTTCTACAATTACTACTACTACTGCTAACAAGTAAGTAAGGGCTTCCGTACTCTACGGCTATTACAGGGAATGTACAATGGGGTTTCCCTCCGTTATAGGGGTGATAAATGAAATGATAAGTAATAAGTAGTAAGTAATAAGTGATAAGTAGTAAGTAATAAGTAATAAGTGATAAGTAGTAAGTAGTAAGTAATAAGTGATAACAAATAAGTAAAAATGTCCCTCCAGGGCTTCCGTATTTTAGTGAAGGGAATATTTTAATTCTATCGCTAAATACTGTAATAACATCAAATCATTTTTGTGGTTAGCTATCAAAGATGACTCGATGTCTCCACAGATTCGATACTTTGTAGCCATATCCCGCTTGTTACTTTTCAATGTAAGTGTTTTGAGCAAAAGCAAAACATATCGTGTTTTAACACAAAACCCATTTTCAGCAGTGATGTGCTATAACAGTCGATCCTTTTAGTGTCGCTCCTGCGCAGACAATGGGTTGCAGCAAAACAAACGGTAGATGCTATATCAATAAAGTTTAGACTTTTTAATAAAATATCGCTATAGCGATACTCGCCGGTTTCATTGCTTCAAGAGTTTGTAGAGCCAGGCAAAACAATGATAAAAATAAAATGGCTTAAAAAGCTTCGAGGCGTGGCTGCTTTTGAAATAGTTAAGATTTGTATTAATGTCAATACCAAAATGTCACAACGGTACTTTAGTTTTATATCTAAATTACTTTGTTTTATACGTTACCATTATAGATTATATTTATTTTACAATAAGCCCGACACGCTATAGATACTAAAATAATAAATTGGTTGGTGCACAATGTGAGACAAAAATAATGACGATTTCCACAAAACTTCAACTTTTATTCATATGGCAAGGGTGAACGTATTTTTAATGTTTTACTTCTTGATTTGCACTTCTGCTTGAAATGATGTACACCTTTTAGAGTTGTAAGTTAGGTTTTGTGGCTATCGTTTAAACATAGTTGCTGTAATCAATTGCTGATAAACAATGTAACTATTTGATGGGATTGATTTTATAAGTAAGTAAGGGTGCAAAGATCAGGAATCGATACAATCAAGTACCACACCTGACCCAGGATACCAATGAGAAAGTGACAAAGTCACAGTTATACAACACAAACGAGAGCCAAAAGGTCAGTCCTTTCCAAGCAGGTGACCACAAGGCACAAATAAACAGACGCGCACAAAGGCATAACAAACACAAGACAGAAAAAACATTAAAGATCCACAAAAGAAGTACCGCCTGGAACGGTCAGTAAAATATTTTACTGGAGGGCTTAAAGCGCCAACCTCACCCTTAATTCAGATGTGGATCAAGACACATAGATATCTGGTTTGCATGTAAGACCCCTAACTTATCAATGCATAATCTCCCAAGACATATAAATCAATATATAAAAAGGAGTTAAAGCAAATATAAGGACTCAACAGTAAATAAAACTGAATACCAGAGCAAAAGAAATCCAACAGGTCGGGATCCGAAAAAACAGCCAAAACATCAGGTCCCTACCATCTCATCCATAGATAAGACTTTAAGTGGGAAACGTCATAGAGTCTGAAGTCCAACCCACCGGCGTGGAATTAAAGAGGAAAGCAAAGTTTCCGACCTTGATTGGGTTGACCACCAAGCATGCAGTCTGTTGCAAAACATTAATGTTGTAGCCAATCTTTTAATTATGGAATTGTTTTAATGAAAATTATTAGAACCAACAATCTTCTTCAATTTATGCACCAAGTCGCCATAGAATTCAGGTTCCGAAAGTCCTTGGAACAAGAGAGATATAAGTCCAACTTGGAATTTAGATATCAAAACATAGCATCATCTATAAAATTTAGAAAATGGTTTTGCGAAGTTTATGATACCAATAGCCTTGTTAAAGAAGTTTCTGAGTTAACAAGTTATTTCGAGTGTTGAGCTAGATGCTCTAGCAAAACGAATGAGTGGAAAGATATAGACTCCATATGATGTAGAGCGAGAAACATCACCATCTAAAAATGGGAAATTTTAGGCCATGCCAAATAGTTTTTAGATTCTCATCCCCACCCATCCCTATCAAATATAAGCAAATAAAAAATGGGATGGAAGGTTTATCTGACAAACCTTCCACCCCTGATTTTTAATTTGCTTAAAAAAGAAAAAAAATGTTTGTAAAAAAGGCAGAAAATTTTTGATGCATATTTGCAAAAAAACTCCTTTTTTTATTTAGACACATAATATTTATCATGTATTCACTTTGACAATTTAAATTCAAGCTATTACAGGTTTCTTTCAGGACTGTTCTGTTCTTTAAAGCAGTCGGAAAAATAAAAAATAAAAAATATATATACCTCCCACCTACCCTAAATTTTCGTAAAATTTGGATGAGAACTTAACAATTTATTTTGCGTGGCCTTACTTCGTGTTTTTTTTAATTATATTACATCTGGACTGATACAAGTAAAATGCCTTGTAGATAGAGATTACTAGGTTCGCGTTTTTTGATATCAAGTTTACCAGGCCGTTTCGCTGGCAGGCCTATGGTGGCCCGCGTTTACTGGTCATCACATTGGTGTTACATTGCTACCAGTAGCTATTATTGATTTGGACGAGATATCGTTTAGCCGGTTTTTTAGGTTTCTCACAAGTGTGTGCAAACAGAGGTGTGTCAATAAATGGTGATATTTTAAAAGATGCAATTAGCAAACCGACCTTTGAAATAATTCCAAACACTTCTGTGTTTGTAATCCGGTCATGCCTATGTTGTGATTTGAGATAGCATTACCACCGTTGGTTAAAATTGTATATTCTTTTCAGCGTGCCAAATGAATTTAAGTACATTCAAAAAAAAAAAAAAAAAAAAAAAAAAAAAGTTTACCAGGCAAGGCTTTGAGAACGCTTGTAGACATCGCGAGGCTTGCAGAGCGATTCAACATGCATTCTCAAAGCCGAGCCTGGTAAACTTGATATCAAAAGACGCGAACTTGGTATTCTATTTATCAGTTTATCCATTAATCACTCTTCAAAATAGCGATTATGACGTCATTTTTCGATTTTTGTGTTGATTCAGCGTCATTAGCGCCGTCATTAAAAAGTATAACCTCATCATGACCTGTTAAAGGCAAATGGCGTGAGATAGACCATGTTTATCAGGCAACGTGCAGCAATACAGTTAATATGAGAGGTAACTGATAAATGTCATTCAACGTATGAATGAAGCAAATATATGCAGTTAGTGGTACAGAGGTTAAGACTATCATTTAAGACTGTTCAACATAATTTGATTATGAAAAATAAACAGTTATTTAAAGGTTGTTTACACGATTACTAAGATACACTAAAAGACATTATCATTTGCCTTATATTCACACTTTCCCAAATTTATATCATCCATTATTTTGTTTAAGTTGAATCTCATTAATATTGTATGTTTAAAAAGTCAAAATTAATATATTTTGTTATTATTAAGGACTTAGAGGGTAGTCATTCTCACCCATAAGCTGTTTGATCTCATATAGTCATAACATTGCACTATAATTACGTTCTTTTTAAAGAAAATAACCCAGCTGACACATAACGTTGATTCAACGTTGAGGCAACGTTGAAATTTGGTTGATTGGTTGATCAAATTTATATCAACATTCACTCAACTCCTTTGTTGGTAGTTGATGAAACGTTGACGCTAAATTGTTGAATAAACCTTGATATTTGGTTTAACTGATGTACATCTGGATGGTTGATATTCTTTTACTACTTCAACGTTTGTATTCAATGTTAAAGTCAGGTTGTATTTCAATACTTATTCAACCGTACAAAAATCCGTCGTACTGCTTTTAGATCGATTATCATCGAATTGAACACACTAGACCCCAGCTTTTGCCATACTAATAGTGACGCCTCAAATTATCCATTTCTATGGCTGATCTGAGTCCTTGCTGTGCAAAGAGCCCATCGATTATTGGAATATTTCAATTATATGGTAAATTGCCTAGGCTTTTTTTCGAGTAAAAATCTTAATGAGATAGTTCATAAAAATACATGTATACATGAGCAGCAAGAAAATCATTTTTATTGCGTCCGTGAACATCAAAGTTTGGGCAAAATATTGCTGCCAACTGGGTTAGCTCAATTTTTTTCTGAGCAAATCGTCCTCTTGCATGGAGTTTTATAAAAAAAAAGATTGCTTGTTATGGAAAAACGCTCAGATGAATCCACCTCCAGAATTAAAGAAATCTCACGTGCTATTTAAAACACTATCTTTTAAATTGTTTTCTTCTCTTTTATGCATGTCATGATTATTTCAAACGTTGGGAGGTCAGAGTCTTAAACAGATCTCTTGCAGACGATTCCTAACAGTTTTGGCGCTGATTATTTGATTATGGTTTCTTTGGTATGTCCTAGCTGTGACTGTCTCCAGATGAAATCGATTGCGCAAGTGAGACGTCTGGATGCCTCGATCTTGACGTCGCGTCAATACACGGGGACGTCCTGGACGAGGACGGTCCGACGTGGTCCAGGTTTGTTGGGAACGAGTCTTAAGACGTCCAATCGTCCTAACATGGCACAGAATTTGTTTGGTTACTACCGATGGCGTCACGGTAGCGTGTAGCATTCTATTTGCACGTTCACGTTTCACAGGTGTCAATTTTGTCACCGCAATTAGGCAATGTGTAATCTTTTATTCCAAAGTTCTTAAGTGTTTTAAACGTTTGGGATGTTCGACTGGAGATATCAGTAGTTAGTACGTATGTGAACCTTAATGGACTGAGTGTGCACGTGAAAACAGAAAAAATGAAAAATCGGTCAGTACACTGGTTTGGATTGACTGACCTCAACAAAACAATGCGGAAAATGTACGGTAGGAAAATAAGCAAAGGATAGATAGCAGATGAAATATTGCTACTCTCACTTAACACGCAATATTTTTAATTATTTTATGCGGCGTTTCTTTTTTGGCCTAGTATATGTGTCTTGATCCACATCTAAATTATGGGTGAAATTGGCGCCGTTAAACTGGTTTAAGCCCTCCAGTAAATTTTTTACTGACCATTCCAAGGCAGTACTTCTTTTGTGGATCTTTTATGTTTTTTCTAAAGATATAACTAGGAGACGAAGCACATAATTGTTTAACTCGCATGGAAACGCACGATTCTGTTATCGCACGATTCTGTAGTCGCACGATTCCGCAATCACACCGGGCTTTATTAAGTTTGTTCGTGTTTTTATGAAAACTTTCGTTTTTATAGATTTAGTTAAAATTGCTATCAAATGGAAAAATGTATCTGAACAATATAAAAAGATGGGAAGTTTTTGGCCAGAAGCTAAAGCATAATATAACTTTAAACCACATGCTGTTTCGTATTGAACAGTATACGTCTATTTAACATGTGTGATTTTGCCTATGTTGGTCAGAGAAGTTAATAATATATAATCATGTAATCGAAAACGGCACTGTACGTCTCTCGCAAACATGGGTAATGAATAATTGCACCTCTCGAAGGGGCGGGAAGTACAGGCCACTATCATTTGCAATCAGAATGTGGTGGTGCGTATATCATCTCCGGAAGATCTTCAGAAACTGACATGGATACTCTGAGCGTGGGTATTAGTCTGGATGCCAGTAAATATACATCCAGGATCCAGACCAATCAAAGATGAACAGTTTTATATTTAAAATATAATCGTATTAACAGTTTAGTATGATTGTAAAATGGAAAAGCGGAACAGCCAGTATTAAAACGGACAGCCAATGGAGCAAACAAGTGGCTTTTTTTTCCTGTGTGACTCGGGTGTGGCTCGCCGTCAATCATAACACCATTATCACTTCAGATGTTCGGAGCGTATTGCACGGGCAAGTGAGCTTGGCAGCTGTCAATCAAATTTATGTAATTCATGAGGCTATGAACGGTTGCAAAAATCTAAAGATTCATTAAAGGATTGCTTCGAAATTGTAAATATAGATATATAATGTTTTAGCTTCTAGCCCAAACTTCCCATTTTTAATATAGGAATTGTTCAGATACATTTTTTAACCATTCGATATCAATTTCAACTAGATCTATAAAAATGAAAGTTGATGGGTTGGTATGTAGACTGTGATTGTGGTATTTCCTGGACATGCTCACTTACCTTTTGGAAGACTGCTGAGGAGCGGTTTATCTCCAATCTGTCGTTATGATAATTTGCATTCATGCATTCTATATGATTTTCATAAAATTTTCATTAAATCGAAACCTTAGTTTTCCATGCAAAGCCGAGTAGCGAAGGCTGAAGTACGTGTAGTTGTGCAGTTTGGCCAGAGCTTGAGCCCTTCACATCACACTATATGATATAAAATTAAGTTAAACGTCAAAAGAAACATTTTAGTGCATACACATACGTAATAAGTACACTTATAAATCATATTCGCAGGTCCATTATATTATTTTCTAAAAAATAGAATAACGAATTCCTGCAAATTGAAACATTGTACTCTTTATCTGTGCCCTAGACTATATAGTCTCAAAACGTTGCTCCATATGCAAACTATCTAATTGACTCTGGTTTCTAAGAACAAGATTTTCCTTGGGGTCATACATTACTTCGAGGTAAAACTTTGGTTCATCATTGCGGCTGTGTTGATGTAAATTCAGGCCAGTGCATCCCCACCTATTAAAGTGGTATTTGTTATCATTACGTATTCATGTATTGATAAAATAAGACTCGTTGCAAGAGTAGATGATAATCAATCAAAATATGAAGGCGGGGCTTATGCAAATCACAGGGGCTTGAAGTCATAATTTTTGATTGATTTTAGGCCTAGGGAAGCGTGATACTGCTTTAAAAGGCGAAAGTTCGACTATTTAAAGATTTGAAAAAATGTTCAAATCGTGGATAAGAAAAATGAAAATTGCTTTTTCTATGAAGCACTTTGGTCAAAATTTTCATTTTTTTTTCATTTGGTGTTAATATCTCGATTTTTTGGATGAAATGAAAGAGAATGCCCCTAAGGATCAGACAAGGTAGCAAAAATTCATAAATTCGAGCACCTGTGATGCAAATTAGTCATTGTCTGCTGAACTGTCCTATTCACTTACTATGAATTACATAGGCACTACCCATTTCCGTGTGTCCAAAAGGGGAGTTCCAAATCTGCCCACGCATGGATTTCGATAATATTTTGTACGTTGAATACCTACGTTTTAACAACTACAAAACTGAAATTATTTTATTCCTCAAAGGCTGTTAGGTCACAGGGGGGGGGGAGGGGGGGCACCTTGATGTACACCCTCTTTGTACTGATATATGACCTATTAAATATCAGTCTCAAATCATTACATTATTGACTGCTACATTTTTGAATGTAATATGAAAAAAGACTCCCCAGGTTATACCTTACTACCATTAATGTATATGAATACATCTAGATAATTTTTTTCTGGCCTATCAATATTTGAATTATCCCCATATTGAACACTAAAGTTAGTGTCTATAGGGGATTCTGTCCTAATAGTTACCATGTTCCAGTTTTTGTCAACCCATAACATTTTCAGAAAAGCTGGTCAAATACATCCTCTTTATGCATGTAAATTTTCATAAAATTTGGACGCCAGTAACAGTGTTATAATTTGCATGAAATTAGATAAGTCAGTTTTGATTCATAAGTAACTTCAAATAAAACATTCCAGTTAGGTCTTACAAACCGCAGTTGTTCCACCAGTATTATTCTAAAAACGCATTGACTATCACTATTTAGTATCTTCATCAAATTAGGTCAAAGATTTTTATGGTGTCAGAAGTTTTAGCTAATTCATTAGCATAAAACTGGCATTTTTGTAAGCAGCACTTGATAAGTAGCACTCGGTCTAGAACTTAGTTGTACGGGTGGATGTCCAGCAGGTATATCATTTGTGAATTGATCTTCCACTGGTTTCCAAATTATTTTTGGACTGAAGCCAACAGGTGTTTATGCTCTAAATGTCCTTCAGCCATTGAAAAAATTAAAACCGATTAGGATTCATGCTAGGTAATTCATCGTCTCCATCTACATTCTATGTGCCTGTTGCACCTAGAATTTTCTCTATTTTATGTCCCTCTAAATCAAATATTGAGGGTAAATTGGTTCAGGACTATGTGCATACTTCTCATTAACTGTAATAAACTTAGTGAAACCAGGTCAAGTGTTTAAGAAATTGTGTACGTTCTCACTATTTTGTTAGGTTCTTTTTTCAGAGAACTTGGATTTCACACCAGCTGCCCATGTATTGGGTTAAACTTCCCCCCGTACATTGATAAAGTGTTGTATTTTCATATTCTGGTCGTCCTGGAGTATTTAGTTTCAACAGCAAGTAGACCATTTGAGCCAGTGCTAGGAGGCATAAGGGTTGCAGCACTTTCCATTTACTGACATGCAGAGACTGAGTGAAATTGAGTCTTAAGTTTTATTTCTGTTATGGAATGATCTGTTTTCCAACATTATTTAAATATTATCCTGATTTTGCAATCCCTTAGTCACTCAATGTGTACATTTTAATGACTGGTTTACAGAATCTAATTTGAATTGCATTGTATCGTAATTGGTATTGATTGTGAATATTTCTCCTGCATTAACCTTAATGCACCAATCGCAACAAATATCGTCTGCTTTTCTCATCTGCTGAAATGTTTAAGGTGCCTCTATGGCAGCAGTCTGTACTGGGTCCACGCTGTCTGCTTCTATATTTAATTTGTCAGTGATGTTAGGCAATTATTTGCAGCAGACGACTTCAGCAGATGACATTTTCAGATGCATTTTTTCTTGGCGTTTTAAGGGTTAAGTTCTATCCACCAAAACATTTCAAAAGAGTATCAAAAAAAAAAACATATCATAAACTCCATATAAAATCATTAATATTCCAACAAAAGCTTTTAAACTGCTCTAATAAATATATATGGAGTTGATGAAAATAAAAATTATACTTTTTAAGATTATAAATGAATTTTCAAATATTAAGAAACACTTAGCGAATTTTGAATGTACACATACTGAACATCTGGCATTAGACGAGGTTAAACAGTCTTTGTGCTGTTATTCCCATCGTGGTCATAGAATCACGAATTTGATTCTCAAATGACCACATAATAATAATGCTGACGTACTAAAAACAATTCTGTAAAACTTGGCATAAATATTTATAATGAATTCAATAATATTAATTCATTTAACAAAAGTCTGACTCACCAATCAAACAAAATATATTTCTGGGCTTCAATCTTGTGAATATTATCCTTATACATATAGTCAAATTATATATAAATGAGAACGGTTGACAAGAACTGTAACACACCATAATTAAAACCCGAACATTGTTGATATAATTTGTACAGCTGAATTGAAGTAAATATTCTAAAAGAAACACTATTTTAACCATTTTATGTGATAGATATGGTAATGTAGGTACCGCACACATAAGCTAGAACTCACAGATTATTCTAATAATTGTCAATTTTAAAAATTCTGATTTCTGATAGATGTAAATTAGGCTGATTTTTTTTGGGGGTGGGGGGGGGGGGAGGGTTCCCCTATTATTACATACTACAAAATAACAAATGTTGTAACCAACCAATGTAAAGCAATAGCAAACAAAATACTTATAAGCCAAACAGTCAATTTGCATAATATCATCAATATCTATGCATGTGCAGAACAGAACTCTATGTAAAATGAGCATACTGCTGGAAGTTTACATAAAATCTTGATTTTTACATTCTGCAAAATTTTGACCATAAAGATTGAAATTCAGAAAACTCCATTTTACCGGATTTATTTTATCTTGAGATTTTATGATTATAACAAACACATGTGTGGCCAAATTTGATATAAATTTCATAGCTGGACAAGAACAGCAACTAGGCAAAATTGTGTGTTAATTTGATGAGAGTGTTTCTCCATGATGATACATTGCATTAGTAAGATGGCCTCCATGCGAGCTGAACATTTCTTGTACTTCAACAACAGCAGAATCTAGGGCGAAGATTTGGTACCAGTAAAATGCATTTAAGCCCCCCAGTGGCTTAGGCTGCTGTTCGTTCTAAGGCGGTGGTTCTGTTGTTGTTGACTTTTTTGTTTATTGTTACTCCCATTGTGGGAGTTTGTAATTGTTCTATGTTTTGCTGTACGTTACTTTATGTCCATTCGAGTATTGCAATCATCTTGATGGGGAAGAGAGGGAGAGCTGGTTGCTTTGCTTAATTTGTCTTCCTGGTGTCTTGTGATGGTTGAGCGGCTCTTCCTCGCGGTGCTATAGGGTTGTCTGCGGTTTGTGATTGTGGTATTTCCTGATCATACTCACTTACTATTTTTGACAATTTAATTTGTTGAAATATTATCAAAATGTTAAATTAAGGGGTACCTTCAAACAAAATTTGATTCGGACTTGTTTATTTTATACAATGGAATACATGTATGGTACATATATAATTACAAATTACTAGGCATCATGTTGAGAATAAATTAGATTGAAAAATCAAAAATCTTGTCGCCTAGGGCCACTTTTTATTATGGTGTCCATTTTTTTAATTTTAAAATTTAAAATTATTTAAATTTAACAACTGAAATAGATGAATGCGCAAATATCTCACAAATAGAACACACATGTAATAGACAATCTTTATACAAAATTTTATAAATTTCTGTGCGTGGGCAGAACCCTATGTAAATCCCATATAGGATGGAACTCCCCCTTTATCCAGAATTGCATAAAACTAGAATTTGTTGCGATTAAAAGCGTTATAGAGGCAGTACTTTAATCGCATTGCCCATAAATAAAGCATATACTACACTTGCTACTTTTACAAACACTACTAGAAAATCATATAATGGTTCTGAAGTTTTTACCTGGTTTTAAGCTGGGAATGGAGGCCATTTTGGTCATGAGACCTAGAATATTTAGTCTAATAATTAAGGGTGAGGTTGGCGCCGTTAAACCGGTTTTAAGCCCTCCAGTAAAATATTTTACTGACCGTTCCAAGGCGGTACTTCTTTTGTGGATCTTTTATGTTTCTGTTCGGTCTTGTGTTTGCTATGTCTTTGCGCGCGTCTGTTTATATGTGCTTGTGGTCACCTGCTGGGAAAGGGCTGACCTCTTAGCTCTCGTTTGTGGTGTCTGCTGTGAGTTTGTCACTTTCCCATTGGTATCCTGGGTCAGGTGTGGAACTTGATTGTATCGATTCCTGATCTTTGCACCCTTACTTACTTTAAAAGGTTGCTCCATATGCAAAATATTTAATTGACTCTGGTTTCTACGAACAAGATTTTCCTTGGGGTCATACATTACTTTGAGGTAAAACTTTGGATCATCATTGAGGCTGTGTTATGCAAATACCAGTCAGTGCATCCTCACCTATTAAAGTTACATTTGTTATCATTATGTATTGATAAAATAAAACTCGTTTGACGCATACCTGCGAGAGTATATTATAATCAATTAAAATAATGGAGGCGGGGCTTATGCAAATCAGTCATTGTCTGCTAGTAAACTGTCCAATACACATATTATACATACTATACTGCTTAAATCATAAACAGTGTGATATATTATTAGTTCGATCTGGATATCAGAAAATCGTACGGAACTAATTTGTTTGCAATTCCCAAAGGTTGTTACTTTCTCTAGGTAAAAGTTAATTAAGTAAATGTCTTCAAGATAATTTGTCCATGCTTTTTTGTCATCTGCTGATTTTTTTCATAATCATTTTAAAAACAAATTCTTTCTGGAACATCACCCGCGATTCAAACAGTTTGAATCCAGATCAAAGCCCGATATTATGTCTCTAGAATAATGTCTGGGTTGTTCTTAACTTTTTAACGCTGTTTTTTTGGTACGTTTCTCCTTCTTTAACGCTTAAAGCGTCTATCACGACTGCAGCAGGCGTCACTTTGTAATATTTGTTAATTGTTGGAAAAAATAAGGCATGCTATTTCATGTGAGTCATCTGCTAGTACACAATTCAAGCCTTATAAAGCAACAAAATTAATTTGAAATTGTCGTAGATGGTGCTTTATTGGCTAAATCCCTGACTGAAAGCAATGAAGCTTGTGTATCACAACGGATAGGCGGCAATCGAAAACGCACTTAACAATCGACGAACGCGAATCTAATTAGCTAGAAACAGTGTTTTTGGTTGCCATTTGGCAATCGAAAACTCTGTCTCAAACATTTTTTGATCTACGTTCGTCGAAAGGATTAACGTTTTCGATATCCGCCTATCCGATGTATGTATGTGAGAAGCAAAAGCTCGATCGAGTATGTGCCATTGGTTCATCCTTCATGCTACTGTCGTGCCAACCAAGAGTGAAAGTGACGTAATAAGCTGTTTACAACTGTTAAGTAAAACATTAACTTGTGCACTACACTTGAGCTTACGCGGATAGGATTAATGCACAAGTGATGTATCGATTATAAGTACCTGATAACTTTGTAAACAAAACATGACGTCACTGTTACTCTTGGCTGGCAGGACAGTAGAGATCACGAAACTTAAGATGGGAGTATGTATATATATCAAAAAATGCATTATTTATCCCGAAATTACTTCAAAAGGCTTTGATCTGGGACTATAAACACAATAAGCAATTTTGATGGTAGATTGGGTTGAATTTCATCAAGGGCTTAAGCCTAAAAGAATGGACGGTGAATTGCAGTGAATTTCAGCAACACATTTTTATTGTTATTTCGACAGTGAATTATTGCTGTGAATTTCTACAACACATTCTTAGTAATTTCGACAGTAGATTGCGTTGAATTTAATCGAGGACTTAGGTCTGAAAAAAATTGGACGGTGAATTGCGGTGAATTTCTACAACACATTCCTTGTAATTTTGACAGTGAATTACTGTGAATTTCTAAAGTAAGTAAGGTTGCAAAGATCAGGAAACGATACAATCAAGTACCACACCCGACCCAGGATACCAATGGGAAAGCGACAAACTCACAGAAGACAGCACAAACGAGAGCTCAGAGGTCAGCCCTTTCCCAGCAAGTGACCACAAAGCACATATACACAGACGCGCACAAAACATAGCAAACACAAGACAGAACAAATACATAAAAGATCCACAAAAGAAGTACCGCCTTGGAACGGTCAGTAAAATATTTTACGGGAGGGCTTAAACCGGTTTAACGGCGCCAACCTCACCCTTAATTCAGATGTGGATCAAGACACATAGATATTTGGTTTGCATGAAAGACCCCTAACTTATCAATGCATCATCTCCTAAAACATATAAATCAAGATATAACAAGGAGATAAAGCAAGGATAAGGACTCAACACACTCTTAGTAATTTCGACAGTGGATTGTGGTGATTTTTCTCTATACTCTCTTAGTAATTTCGACAGTAGATTAAGGTGAGTTTCATCAAGGGATTGGGTCTGAGAAAATTGGACGGTGAAATGTGGTAAATTTAATCAAGGACTAAAGGCGTTATAAGGCGGTGGTTCTGTTGTTGTTGACTTGTTGTTTATTGTTACTCCCATTTTTGGAGTCTGTAATTGTTCTAAGTTTTGTTGTACGTTACTTTATGTATTCTATTTTGCAATCATCTTGATGGAGAAGAGAGATTGCTGCTTAGCTTAGTTTGTCTTCCTGGTGTCTCTTGATTGTTATGTGGCTCTTCTTGCGGTGTGGTTGGCTTGTCCGCAGTTTGTGATTGTGGTATTTCCTGATCATACTCACTTACTATTTTTAAGGTCTGATTGCAGCAGCTTTTATCAAGCTATTAGGTCCAATTAATTGATGAGTGATTTGCTGCATAGCTTAAGACAGTAAATTGTGATAAATTTCAACAAATGGTTTATATTGGCCACTGGCCCCCCTTCCAGGGCCCTTTGGTGTAGCCTACTTTGTGGTGGTACAAAAGAGGTGTTTTTTTCCAGCTTTAATCCGTTATTGACACATCTGGTACTGTAGTGGTAAACTGCTCAGGTTAAATGAGATAACTAGAAAAAAGTACTGATGATAATTCTACACTAGTGCCTGTCCTTGATTAATCAGGGCCACATGCCTCTGTGACAAAGCTATCCAGGCAGTGGCCCTTAGGTGTTTTCATCTTTGTGCTGTTACAATGGAGGATTTCTTTCAGCTTTTATCCGTTATTGAGAAAGCTGGTGTTGAAGTGGCAAACTGCTCAGGCTAAGACAGAAACATGAAAAAGTACTGATGTTAACTTTACACTAGTCTAGAGCCTGAGGAGGCTAGAAACCCCTAATATATCATGGTTGCAGGCCCCTGTGACAAAGCTATCTAGGCAGTGGCCCTTAGGTGTTTTCATCGTTGTGCTGGCACACTGGAGGATTTCTTTCAGTTTTAATCCGTTATTGACAAAGCTGGTGTTGTAGTGGCAAACTGCTCAGGCTAAGACAGGGAACTTGAAAAAGTACTGATGTTAACTTTTTACTAGTGCAGAGCCTGAGGTGGCCAGAAACCCCTGATATATCATGGTTGCATCTCCCTGTGACAAAGCTATCTAGGCGGTGACCCTTTGGTGTTGCCATCTTTGCTATGGCACAATGGAGCATTCTTTTTAGTTTAAATCCGTTATTGACAAAGCTGGTGTCGTAGCAGCAAACTTCTCACGCAAAGACACGTAACTTTAAAAAAGTACTGATGTTAATATTACACTAGTACGGAGCCTGAGGGGGCCAGAAATCCCTGATATATTATGGTTGCAGGCCCTATGATAAAGCTATCCAGGCGATGGCCCTTTGGTGTTGCTATCTTTGTGGTGGCATAATGGAGGATTTTTTAGCTTCAATCTGATATTGGTAAAGCTGGTATTGAAATGGCAAACATCTCAAGCTAAGGCATGTAACTTGAAAAGAGCCTGTAGGGGCCTGAAGGGCCCTGATAGATCAGGGTTGCAGGCCCCTGTTACAAAGCTATCTAGGCGGTGGCCCTTTGGTGCAGCCATCTTGTGGTGGCACAATGAAGGATTATTCTAGCTTTAATCCGTTATTGACAAAGCTGGTGTGGTTGTGGTAAACTGCTCAGGCTAAGACAGGTAACTTGAAAAAGTACTGATATTAATCCTACACTAGTGCGGAAACAGAGGGGGCTCAAAGGGCCCCTGATATTTCAGGGCCATAGGCCCCTGAGACAAAGCTATCTAGGGGGTGGCCTTTAGCCAATCTATCTTTGCAGTAGCACAATGGAGGATTTTTTAATCTTTTATCCATTATTGAAAAAGTAAGATAGAAGGCAAAGATCATGAATCGGTACAATCAAGCACCACACCTGACCCAGGATACCAATGGGAAAGTGACAACTTCACAGTTAGACATCACAAACGAGAGCCAAGAGCCAAGAGGTCAGCCCTTTCCCAGCAGGTGACCACAAGGCATCAATAAACAGACGCGCACAAAAGTATAACAAAAAAAAGACAGTATAACATAAATGATCCACAAAAGAAGCACCGCTTTGATCCACAAAGAAGCTCAGTAATGCTGGTGTTGTACATCCTCATAGTCGCAAACTGCTCAGGCTAAGACAGTAAACGGATCAGGGCCACAAACCCCTGTGGCGAACCTTTCCAGGTGGTTGCCATTTAGCGTGGCCATCTTTGCGGTGCATCAACCACATTGGGACAAGGTCCCAGATCGAAATATTAGGATCATTTTATAAAGTGTTGCTACCATAAGCACACCACCAGTGTGATAAGGCTCTACAGGGAGAGTCGTTAATCATATTGGGACCAACTGACAAGGTTCTCGATTGAGAGTCATTAGGGATAGCCTTTCCAAACTGTTCCTCTTCAAGCTGATTGAAGGTACCTTCACACAACACAATTTATATTATCAGTTACCTGGCATATTAACTGCATTGTTGCACGTTGCCTGATGAACGTTTTCTATTTCACAGCAGGTTCCTTTATCAGGTCATGATGACGTTGCACTTTTTGAATGACGTCGCTAATGACGCTGAATCAAACACAAAAATAGAAAATTACGTCATAATTATCGCTAGTTTGAAGAGTGAAACAAGTTGTAAACAAATAAATAGAATACCAAGTTCGTGTCTTTTGATATACAGTTTACCAGGCTCGGCTTTGAGAACGCATTCTCAAAGCCTTGTCCCGTAAACTTGATATAAAAAGACAGGAGTTCAACTAGTAGCAACTGGCAGCCAGCTTGCGCTTAAAATCACTTAAGAATACACGAAACTTTATTCAGTTTTGCCTTTCACTGGGCACAGTAACACATATGAGTATCGCTTTTACTTCGTTCAGTGCGTCATTTCTTCTGACAAGGAACCTTGTTTCACTGATATTTGGGGGTTTAGTTACATATTGCAGAATATCTCGAAATCGAAAAAGCACATCAGTATGAAATGTATGGTGTTGTAGGATCATAGGTCTCTCGTACTTCTTGAGGGAATACATTTTAAGAGAGTTGTTTATATTCGAATCGGGAAGAAAAAAAGTCTGAATTTTTTCGCTTTTTTACACCTGTCACTTAAAAAGAATGCATCGCTTACGCTCGCACGACACACTACCAACGCTAGAGCACCATATTACGGCACGCATGCATATATCATTCAAAGACATATAATGAGAATCCCGACTGAAGAACAATTAAGAAATAGATCAGCTCCAGCAGTGAATTGCTGAGTAATAATTCACTGTTTGGAGGTCAGTTGTTAAGAAGATCAAATCACGAGCGCGCAGCGCGAGTGATTTATCTTCGTACTTTTGACCGACAAACAGTGAATTATTACTCAATAATTCACGCACTGCCGCTGATCTATTTCGATTCTAACACACAATAAACGACGAAAACACATTCGAAGTTTTCAGCTTCTTCCAACTTTCCGCCATTGCACTGAAGAACTCCCGCCAATACTTAGACTACGTCGCATACGTTTACATGTAATTGTAACGTCTTTCAAGCGTTAAAACGACGTTACACCGTCTAACGCCATGAATGACATCATTTTTCAGCGACGTCAGCTATCACACACTTTAGCAGTGAATTATTGTCCGATCTATTACAGTTTGTAACCGTTGGCTCTATAGGCGAGGTGTGTTAGAATATTGCTTATAAGAAAACATGCGATGGAATTTACCAGCCCCCTAAAACTAATACAGTCGATTTCTTTTATTTTATGGGGCACAGTGAATCTATACTGTAAAGACTTTGCATACAGGTTGTTCTAAGCATGGACTGTCATATAATTAATAAAATAAAAAGGATATGCCACCATGCTCAGTTTTCATAATCTCAAAGTAGTTAATATTTGACAAATTTTTTATTGAACAAATGAAAAAATAAGCTATTAGTAAGTCCTAAGCTAAAATAGTTGTAATCTACAGTCATCTTCTTTTTGTTACTTTTATTTATTGCGCATGACCTCAAGCATTCTAGAAAATGTGCAAATTTATTTGTAATTCCAAGCCGTGACAAATACTTCAAGATATATTTTGGTAAATTCTCAAAAAAGGATTTTGTTTAGTGTAAATTCCATTATTGTTCCAATGATGTTTTGCTTAGCAGCATAAAACAACTTGCTTTACTAATAGTTTAAAAGGTATATGATACATGTATAACCAAACGGAGCGTGAAACATTATTATGATCTAAAACAGATTTTTTTTCAGATATGACAGGCGATTCACATTGTGAATACCAGAGATTAAAAAAGATAATTTATTCGGGCAATATAAACTCACATGCCAAAAATATCTAACGTTCAATTAAAATTAGTGCTTGAGAGCAATGAATACTCTGGATTAGCGAGTTTTTCTTAAAAAAATGAAAAGAGAAGTCAACATATGAAAATAAAGAGGGTGTTACATGAATACTCATGTTTTATTGAATTTATAAAACGAGTTGGGGAAAAAGATAAAAGGCGAGGCTTGCCGAGCATTTTATCTCTTTTTCCCAACGAGTTTAATACATTCAATAATACCTGAGTATGACTGTTAGATTCGATTTATCATATTGCACTAAAATACTTTGGAATCTCATTTCTGTCGTAAAAACGTTATACTTTTGTCATTATGTACGCAACGTTGTTATGGAAGGGAGCGCAGTCGCTCAGTGGTAGAGTGCTTGGCTCGAGACCGAGGGGCCGCGGGTTCGAGCCTCACCGGGTCACTGCGTTGTGTCCTTGAGCAAGACACATTTATCCTAGCTTAGTACTGATTCAACCCAGAAAGACCCGCCCCTACATAACTGAAAGATTGTTGATGGGACGCAAAGAATCAAATAAAAGAAACACAAAAATGTTGTTATGGACGTCATAACGTTTCCCGTTGATATGTAAACCACTAGTGGTTTACTGATTTTATTTTATCACAAGCAGTGAATTCAATGCATATCAAATGTGAGTGAAATTGGTATTTTTCTACAGTGAAAAAATATCGTATTTTTTCACTAGTGACTGATACGATTTATATTTTCACTGTAGAATAGAATAGAACAGTATCAAAACAAGGCTTTCTTGGCAATTTTGGCACTGGGATTTTTTAACAAAAGGTTTTAAGTGAAGTATATTTGTCAAAAATAACGCTACGCATGTTGTGACGTCAAAATCAAACATAATGACGTCACTGTTTGACCTGGCGTAGCGCCAGTTTGCACGTGACGCCTTCCCTAAGGCACACTCAATAGACTTTTTTCAAATGCTGATTTCTTGCGTTATGTTCATTAAAATATGATTCTAAGCCATTTTCTAGGTGCAAACTATGTTTACACCCAATGTTATACCCAATAAACACACTGCAAAAGTCAAATCGAACGAGAAACGACCAAGTAAAACGTTAGGTTTTGATATCTGTATTTCGGTTGAGTATAAAATAAAAAGAAAATTTACTTTTTTTCGGCAAATACCAAATATATTATATCGTGCGGTGAAAATATCAGCATTTTCACTCGTGCTACGCACTCGTGAAAAATACTGATTTTTTCACCGCACTCGATGAAATATATTTTGTATTCACCTCAAAAAAGTAAAGAATCCTCTAATTATTGCATGGCGTTATTTCACAATAAAAAACAATAATTCTATTCAACAGGCAAAGAGTCAATTCAGACTTTCTCTCATTCGGGAAAGTCCACCACAATTCGAGAATCGAATCATGGCTTGGGTGTATGTAAGGCGCAATACGCGTAGTAATTTGTACCAAAAAACTCCATTTTGTTTGCTGGAAATGGCGCAGTGAAAATTAGTTCAGTAGCATGCGTGTTCAACTCGATTATTTTGATTATCCGAAAAGTTTATTCAGCAGAATAGATAAAGTTTATGTTTTTTTCATTAAAAAACATAGACTTCATTTAAGCCGTTTATTTTGCTGCAATCACGCTTGTTGTTGTGTTAACATGGTTTCTGTGACGTCAGCGTCACATTATATAACGTCAGCGTCACGTTATCACCCGCGTTATCAAAGTAGTTCCTCGATTTACATCCGTTGTCTGATTCCACGGAATTGGCCGAGGCAGTTCCAATTGACTTTCTCTATGTGTTTATAGGTTTAAAGTTTACCATGAAAAGAGGGGCGATACACTTCGCATCTGGACTGTCGCTTGGACTTGTGTTGATGTCTATTAGAATTTCCTACATGGTTACATCCGAGTCTCGGGCGGCTATGTTACGCAGGCCAGTAAGATACGACACTGCCACACACCTGGGCGCAAAAGCAGCGCCCCCTGACAAGCTTCTACTGATCCAGGAAGATGTCGAAAGAATACAAGAGGCTATAAAACCAGTCCAGCTTAATGATAAAGAACAGCACCACGGTAGGATGATATACAGTAAAACCTGTCTTAAGCAGCCAATCAAAAAGAAGACAAAAAATTGGTTTTCAAGACCGATTATCGCTTAATGCAGGTCAAAAGTATTGCAGAATGCTTCAAGAGAGCATTCTACAATACTTTTGACCTTCATTATGATACCATTTGTCTTTAAGACATTTGTTTTGTCTATTTTTGAGTGGCCGCTTAAGACAGGTTTTACTGTAGTTCAAGTTTCAAATTATATGTTGAGATGAACCAACGTTTTATAGAGTAAAACCGTGATAATTTTCTTATCCATCAGTTTTAACATTTGTTTTGGGTGCCTAAAACATACACAAAACGCACCGCCCATGGTTACGGCTGTAAGATTATTCAAGTTAGCCAACAACATCAAAAATATATTTGAGTTGTAAGACAGCCTTCACAACAGTCATGTCTACCTGTCCACAGCTTATTTTAGTTTAGCCTTTCTTGCTCGCTTAATTTAGCTCTCTGGTATGTCACACGTCAAACTTATGATGTCAGAGATACCAAAACTATTTTTAGCAGTCAGGCAGCCTTGCCAAAAGCCATGCATACCTGTTTACAGCTAATTACAGATCTGATGTTGTAGGAATCCTAAAGCTATTTGTAGCTTTCAGACAGCCTTGACAATAGTCATGATTACCTTTCCACGGCTAATTTTTGTTCTTAAACCAGCCTAAAAAACATACAACAAAACAATTGTTGCATTCGTTTGAGGTAATCAGGATTTAATTAGTCACCCGAAAAAATGACGTCCATTGAGGTGCCGAGGAGAAAGTGAAATCACTTCTCGCCTTGGTGGATATCATCTCTCAGGTTGACAAAATTTGATGTAAGCTGAAAAGAATACAGTAGTTATGTACTGGCACAGGATTTGAGCCACTTTTGCTTTACTTTCCAGACTCAACCCACTAGCAAAAACGACTATTACAATTGCAAAACTGTCTGGCGTTTATAATTTTCAGGCTATGACTTTATGATCCTGATGAACAAGGACTTACCAAACCCTGTTTTTGCAAGACATTTGAGTTTACTCAAATGTCTTGCAAAAACAGGGTCTGGCAAGAAAATAAAATCCATCGTTAAAGGGGACATATTAAAGTTCTAAATCCAATAAAATATGGAATACATGTTAATAAGAGCAATGCATATCAATTTTGGTGGTAAAAATAAGAATATCTTTTTACATAAGACCGTTGATTAATTAGTGGATAAAATTATTGAACGGATCATTTGCAAAAGTCAATATTCTTTAACCAGGGAATACAATCTGCTCGTATTCCAGATAGTCAATTTGGATGACGTTAACGTAAACTATGAATTGATCATTGATAGTCAAGGAGATAAATATTTGAAAATTGGATTCGCACAATTTTCTTACCGGACGCGGTTAGACTCCGTAAAGAGTTAGGACTAGCCTTCTACAGCATTTCTAGGCCCGTCGTACGGTCAAATTGTGGAAGCAGTTTTTCAGGAGGAGGCGCCCTATACACCTACCCCATTTATTTTACTATTAAAACAAAATTGCGACATTTGAGTAATAGATAATATCCAGATGGTATCCAGTTAATGCATACAGTCGTTCTTAACTGCCATCAGCATCTTTAAGGGCCTAAACAAGTATCAAAATATTTTTTTTGCTTCCAAAACACACCTTCATGCTATTTATTTCATTTACGTTACACCTTATAAAACATTAAAATTTTGTTCAATAGCTTCATTTGTTAAACGTCATAAAAGTATTTAGATTTTAACACCATGCTTCATAAAGACTATTAACTAGACATTCCAAAACTGCAAACAGCTTGTTTCTATCATAAATGCGTTAATAATGATAAGTTTTTGAATATGATGACCCAGAATAAAATGTTGATTAAGGAAAGAACCTTTTCATTTTGACAGTAAGCATGTCAATTTTTGAATACCATATATGAACTTTCTATGGATAAACAATGGAAGAAAGCTATACTTAACATAGTTTCTGGTGTAAAATATTAGTTTCTTGCTTGTATAGCAATATGTGACGTACATTACATTTAAGACTTACTATATATATATATGTTGCTTAACACCTTATATCATATGTCGTATGGTATTTAATTTCATTTCAAAATTGATTGTGTGCATTAAATTTCTAGTAAGATATCAGTATGTCGTAAAACAACTATCGGTTCTTATAAAGAAACTATAAATATATGTATACTTACATTTGCGACAAGTACATATTTGAAGGTTTAATATCCACAAAATATTATTTTGATTTGTCCAAAATTAGATATTTTAAAACTCATTAACAAAGAAAACGAAAGCTATTAAGTAACAGTAGAAGGATACATTCTTATTTTCTTTCAAATTATCAACGTAACATATATAACCATATAAAATATATCATAGGGTCCTGTGTTTTTTGTCGAAAATGTTATCAAAGACAGAATATATACTTAACAACATTTATAAGTGTGCACATATAAATTGGCTGCTATCTCCGTTAATACTGGTCAGATCAATTTCAAATTTTCAACAAATATAAACGATATGCGTGTTATAAAATTGCATTTAGTTTATTTTGAATAAAATAAAAAGTTAAAAAATGCGAACGCAAAATCCAAATCAAAGTTCACATCTTTTTCCAATACTTTAGAAGAGACCAAACTTGATCGAATATATCACAAAACAAAGTAAATATCACAATATTCTTAAGTCAAATCCTGCAGCAGCGTCCATGTCCATGTAAACTTAGTAGCTGGTATGTCCTCCGCACTGTTCACTACGGCAAGACAATGGCGTCTCATTGACGTCACATAACGCTGAACGTAGTTCTGAGGGAGGTTGTTCCACTCGTAGAGAATTATTGCTCTAAGTTGATTTAGTGTGGTCAGAATAGCCCCTGTTCTCCTTACATGGCAGTTTAGTTCATCTAAAATATTTTGAATTATGTTTAAGTCTAGTGATTTTGGGGGAAAGTCGACGACACTTACGTTGTTTGCATTCAGATATGCAGTGGTGGCTCTTGCCCGATGGGCTAGATCACCATCATGCAGCAGCTGCATTCCTCTGTTGTTTCTCAACAATGGATTGACCTCAGTATCCATCACTTCGTGTTGATAGCAAGCTACATTTAAGTTCCCATTTATGAAGACAATGTTAGTTTTATGAACGAAGGGCACACCTGCCCACACCATAACAAAACCACCACCATTTTATTCAAAAATGCTTAACTATAACATGATATACATAAATGAAATGTCATAGAAAGATAAATTCTAAAACAAAGAAAACTGTGAACTTTGATTTTACGATATATCTGGATTTTGATTTCACATTTAAAAAGTGAAAGTTTTATGAAAATTAAAAATTATGGGATATAATGTCATGAATGTCATCTATATCTGTTGAAAGTTTTGAAATGATCTGACTTTTATTTATAAAGATATGGGTCCATTTATATGTGCACACTCATAAGTGTTGTTAAGTGTTATTGGGCATGCGAGCTTATATATGGTAGATGTAGAGTGATGTTTTCTCTGAAAACCCCCACTAAGTTAAATTGAGAGAAAACTTATCACACTTAGAGGATCTTACATGAATGTTTCCTTTAGTGTAGATATAGAGGATCTTACATAAGTGCTCCCCTTGTTGAAGATAGAGAGGATCTTACATGAGCGCCCCCTCGTTGCAGATAAAGATGATCTTACAGGAGTGCTCCCCTTGTTGCAGATATAGAGGATCTTACATGAGTGCTCCCCTTGCTGCAGATATAGAGGATCTTACTTGAGTGCTTCCCTTGTTGCAGATATTGAGATGGAACATGAGTGTTTCCCTTGTTGCAGATATTGAGGATCTTGCATGAGTGGTTCCCTTGTTGCAGATATAGAGGATCTTACATGAGTGCTTCCCTTGTTGCAGATATAGAGGATCTTGCATGAGTGCTTTCTTTGTTACATATAAAGAAGATCTTACATGAGTGCTTACCTTGTTACAGATATAGAAGATCTAACATGAGTGCTTCCCTTGTTAGATATAGAGGATCTAACTCGAGTGCTTCCCTTGTTGTAGATATAGCGGATCTTACATGAGTGCTTCCCTTGTTGTAGATATAGAGGATCTTGCATGAGTGCTTCCCTTGTTACAGATATAGATGATCTTGCATGAGTGCTCCCTTGTTACAGATAAAGAGGATCTTACATGAGTGTTTCCCTTGTGACAGATATAGAGGATCTAACATGAGTGCTTCCCTTGTTACAGATATAGAGGATCTTACTTGAGTGCTTCCCTTGTTGTAGATATAGAGGATCTTACATGAGTGCTTCCCTTGTTGTAGATATAGAGGATCTTGCATGAGTGCTTACCTTGTTACAGATATAGAGGATCTTACATGATTGCCTTCCTTGTTGCAGATATAGAGGATCTAACATGAGTGCTTCCCTTGTTACAGATATAGAGGATCTTACTTGAGTGCTTCCCTTGTTGTAGATATAGAGGATCTTACATAAGTGCCCCCCCTTGTTGTAGATATAGAGGATCTTGCATGAGTGCTTCCTTTGTTACAGATAAAGAGGATCTTACATGAGTGCTTCCCTTGTTGTAGATAAAGAGGATCTTAAATGAGTGCTTCCTTTATTGCAGATATAGGGGATCTTACATGAGTGCCCCCCTTGTTGCAGATATAGAGGATCTTGCATGAGTGCTCCCCTTGTTGCAGATATAGAGGATGTTACTTGAGCGCTCATTTTTTATTGAATTATTTAAATGAGTTGGAGAAAAGAGATAAAATGCGAGGCTTGTCGAGCATTTTGTCTCTTTT
The DNA here is from genome assembly GCA_964019695.1 of Loripinus fragilis. NCBI lineage: Eukaryota > Metazoa > Mollusca > Bivalvia > Lucinida > Lucinidae > Loripinus > Loripinus fragilis. The sequence continues at coordinate 27,380,803 of OZ026527.1, forward strand.
TCACAACGCTTTTAATAATTTCAATAATACAAGATCACGAATGTTGGATTCTATTTATCATATGACATTAAGATAAGTTTGAAATCTTATTTCTGGCGTAAAAATTTTAATTGTGTCATTATGTTCGCAACGTTGTTATGGGCGTCATAACGTCTCCCGTAAATCTATAAACCACAAGCGGTTTGTCGATTTGATTGCATGGCGTTATTTCACTCCCAGACGCGTAGAAATTTTTTGTGTACCTCGTTTACTCATGTTCATTTTATGTAAACATGGTCAGTAACATAAAACAGGCTAATTCTTTGTGTATCTAGGTTAATTTACGAAAAATGCTGTTAATTACATGTACTAAAGGTTTTTAGAGAGGTGGTAGCGTACAATTGTTTTCCTTGCAGACATTCAAGATAGAATCAATCATCATATGTTACATCAGATATTATGCATCATACGTGTATTTAGTCGGTTAATTTGAAAAATACTGTCTCAAAATCAAAATATACTCATGCTGAAAAAAGGCCTACCCGAGCTTTGTTTAAGGTTCGTTTAATTTGCATAGTAATTCAGGGGCCACTTACAGGTCAAAGCTATGTAGATGAGGTTGAAACAATTTTCTCTTCCAGCAAGGCAATACCAGCATACCTGCAATATGGTAAAGAACTGTCAGACTGGTAATGTCATACCCCCTAGACTGGCCTACTGGGTCCCAATCTATCTCCGATCGGCCACCCATGGGTTATTCTAGGCCGGCGGATACATGATTGGATCCCTTACCAGCTGCCACATTTCCCGAATTTGAACAGAAAAAGCGCCGAACCAGTAGATATAAAATCCATTTCGACCAATCGGAGCGAAACAAAGCCTCAGAAACTTCAGGCAAAGGCTAACAATTGCTCTCTTAAGAAACTATACGCCTCATCTCGAAGTCATATTCAACTTAAAAAATTCATATTTTACAAGTGCTTATGTTCTTGTGAGCTGGTGTGACCAATCAGATATTTCTGGATATAAAAAGGATGAATATTTTGCAATACGAGGAGGGAGGAGAGGAGGAGGTGGCTTTATTAAACTTTGTTATTTTGAAAATAAAAGACGAGGTCTTAGCTCGAAGCTGAATCAGATGCATCCAAAAAGACAAAGGAAGTAAATAGAATGAATACTGGATTATCATAGGCTGAGAGGAGCGCTGAATATTCTGATTGGTCGAGACGCACACACCCTCGAAATACTTATATACAAACGATGTATCGCTGGGTTCAAAAGAATAGAAAATATCATGTCCATACCTGATACATAAAACACTTATGGTACTAGGACATGTAACCCACATGTTCTAGATACCTGGCTGCTAAACGAAGCTAGTTTGTCAAAAATAAAGAAGACTCATCATAGTTTGGCATACTAATAAATGCCTATTCTCAACTCAAACAAGTCTTCTTTATTAGTGGAAAAAACCACAACAAAGTGTGGGTATTCGTTTTCTTAGTTAGATCGCAAGGAAAATTTTGGTTATTAAGTTGTCGAGATTTACTGAAATCACTTTCTCTACTCCTGCTCCTATGGTTTCAGTTTTGGTCGACATTGCACATAATGCAGCGTCATCATTAATATGACGTATGTGCGAATGTGTATGGCGTCATTTTGTGCAGACAATATGTCACGCTTAAAATTGTATTATAAATCAAAAAGAAAATTCAATATTTGTCATGAATATGCTATTTATTTCATCCCGTGAAGCGAGAAAATGCATATTTCGTGAAATATGCGTTTATCGCTTCACTCGATGAAATAGATGGTATATTCATAGCAAAAAATTGAATATCCTCTGTATTAATTTTCTTATTGATGAGCACTCAAATAACAGTAATTTACATTAATCAGTAGTATTAACTCATATCGCGTTGTAATTGCACTAAAATACTCGTTTTTAAAAAAGTAACGTATATAACAGCAAAAACAGGTTTCCAAATTAGTTAAAATCATATTGTGGCAAAGAAGGTACACTGAAATTAATATTCCTTTTTGTGTAATACACGCTTTCTTAAACTATCATTTCAAATGGTATGCTCTTTGTTAGATTTTTATGACATGTCAAACAAGAAAAAACATACCATATAGATAAAGTTAAAACATGATGGAAAATATGCTTTTTTTCATTTGATAAACTAAGTAATAGGGAAGATTGCATTAAAAAAATGGATACAGTTATTTAATTGGGTGGGGTAAATCCACCCCTTCCATGCAGCATAAGTGCGTCTGATATGTCATTTATCTAGATAGTTTATATTGTTTGACTGTCTTATGCCAGTGCATAGATATTAAACACGTATTTAAAGGAAAGGTTTAGAAAAGAACAGCAATAGACGATCATCATGCATTTTCGCCTTAGCAGTATGCGGTGTAGGGTATGTATATAAAGATCGCATCCTACAGAAAAACTGCTACCACTATTTGACTGTATGATATGCCTAGAAATATTGATTGCGTTTTTGTAGTCACTCCTTTTCTGGCAGGTAAGTTGTGCCAAGTCAAAAACAAAGCCCGTACAGAAACCAGCTCCTAGACTATGAGCATGACAGCTTATCTTAAATGATGTTATTTCATCTAGGCATATTTTTGGTGCATTAACTAATGAATGCGTCCCCTGATCGATTTTCTTTTAATTCTGAATACCAAAGTTAAATCGAGAGCATTGACTCATCTAAAATATGACGTCGTAGTTTTATTATAGTTTATTCCACCCCTTTCTATGCTTCACAACCAATCAGTTTGAAGAGAAAAAAAAAGGCCAACATAATCACATATTTTCTCAATATTTGCAATATCTATTATGTAAAATCATTAAGTAAATCCGTTAAGTGGTCAATGCGGCCATTTCCAATGGAGTCGCCAGAGAAGGGGAGGAGAAAACATATAAGTAGGTCATAGGTCATATTTTACAATTATAAAGAGATTAAGTGGTTCTCTCGCTTGGCTTCCCCACTTAATTCATTTATAATTGTAATCATTATATGATCTATACCCTCTACAAAGTTGATACTCGCAAGCAATCTATTTAAAAACAAAAATGATCCAAAATTTAAGGCAAGTTTTGCAAAACGTCAACTACAAAAATTAGTAGCGACATGTGTTTTCCAACAATGTGGCATTTTGACATGAATAGACTCAGGCGAGCCTGTACAGCCTTCTGTTAAGCATGGAACCTCCAAATGCTGTAACGGTCATAGAATATTCAAGCGACTAGCAAATGCTCTGATTAAGAGCAGACTATGCGTATGCGCAGGCTAGCCTGAGCCTTTGCTAAACGAACATACCACGTTGTGTGAAATATCATGTCGCTGCTCAATTATATTGAGTGCAAATTGATATAGGATATTCAAATGTTATATTAAACAAAAACATTTGAATTTTCTTTTTATTATCTACAAATTTCCCATTATCTTTTAAGGTAAAGAGAAGCGAATCTTAATTTACATTAGCTTTTGTTTTGATGTTCTAGTTGTAGCAGACGAAATTATAAAAGCTCTTTCTTTTATTAAGCTTCCAAGCGACTCTGACGAAACGCCAATAGTTGTTTCCCTTAGAAAAGAAACAGATATGCCATAAAGAGTTGCTTCCCTTAGACCATATTGTATAAATAGAAAAAAAGTAGTTCGAATCTTACGGTTCTCTCCCGTGAAAATATCAAATCTTGTATTTTCACTACTGTGAAAATACAAGTTTTTATATTTTCACGGCTGTGAAATATATGCATTATATATAAACATTATTTTCCCCGTATTTCATTACATAGTAGATAATAAAAATTAATATTGCAGATGACGACACGGACGCCAGGATGTTGGCGGGAAAAGTCCGAGTTCTTTGTTGGATCATGACGTCACCACAGAATTTGGACAAAAAAGCTCAACATGTTAAGAGTACTTGGGGAAAACGCTGTAACATTCCTCTGTTCATTAGTTCTGTCACAAATGATTCTTTTCCGACCATAGGTTTAAACGTGTCCGAAGGAAGAGAGCATTTAACTGCCAAAACGATGTTAGCTTTTCGCTATGTTTATGAGAACTATTATGACAAAGCTGATTGGTTCATGAAAGCGGATGACGATACTTACGTCATTGTAGAGAACTTACGTTACTTCCTGTCTGGCGAAGACACAAATGCTCCAGTATACTTTGGCCAACATTTTAGTACGATAGTTAAGCAGGGATTTGTCAGCGGTGGAGCGGGATATATCGTAAGTAAAGAGGCATTAAGGCGCTTTGGTGAGAAGGGTAAAAATAGTTCATTCTGCAGTCAGGATGGCGGCCCTGAGGATGTTGAATTCGGAAAATGCATGCAAAAGTTAGGTGTTAGAGTGGGAAATTCCACAGACGCGTTAGGCAGAAGCAGATTTCATTGTTTCACTCCAGAGAAGCATATGATTGGCGGTTATCCAAAATGGTACTATGAATACGATGCTCATGGGGCAAACAAGGTGAGTGTTTCAGGCAATGGCGTAGCCAGAATGCTGAATAAGTTACGCATATCAAAAGGAGACTACTGTATCAAGGAATGATTCTCTACAAATACGTCCCTTTTCAAACTGGGAACTTCTCTTTAAAGGAAAGAATTAGCTCACAGAGGGAGCGAAGTCTTTCCTTTAAGAGTAGTTCCTTAAGGTATGGAAAATCACTTTTACAACATTACAGCTGTTTTGAGTGTTACTATTTTTATTACTCACGTGCGTATACTGCGTAATGGGAGCTACGTCATTGTTTCAGTAGTATTCATGCCCCGAGATTTTAATACTCTTTTATGCCCAACTCACAAATCATTTCATGTCATAGCAAACAGTTTGGACCAAGATTAGGTCAGACATTCTGTTGGACTGAGCTGGATCCCAAAATGTTTGACATTGATGGGGTTCCTGAAGGACAAGTAAATGCCCACAACTATGAAAATGTTGAGGGCATATTGCTTTGGACTTGTCAAAAAAAAGCTAGGGTTTTAAAATATCATAAATAAAGAAATAGTAGCTGACCTGTATTTTTTCGCTTGAAATGATTCCATTCGTTTAGTTGTGCCCTTTTAAAGGGTCCAAATGAAATTTTGTAATCAATAAATCTCAAAAACTATTATAGCTATGCACTTCAAACGTAGTCAGCTGAAAGAGGATAATCAGTAAATACCTGGTGATGTTTTTTTTTCAAAAAAAAGAGTTATTGCCCTTTACAAATTTGGCCATTGAAACATCTCAAAAACAATTACAGGTAGCAGCTTCAAACTTGGTCAGCTCATAGAGGATAAGATGATTACTTTGTGAAAATTAAAGAAAAAATTTGTTTGCTTGAAGTTATTGCCCTTTAGAAAGTTGGACATAAAAAACAAGTAACAAAGCTGTCTCGAATTTTTTTTACAGCTAAGAACGTGGTAAGTAGATATAGAATTACGAGAAGATCATCTGACGAGTTTTTAAAAACAAACGTTATTTCATTTTGTTCGAGTTATTGCCCTTTGCAAATTTGGGCAATGAAAACTTGTAATCAAGATTTTTGAAGAAAACTATGATAGCTAGGAGCTTCAAACATGGTCAGCTGATAGGGGATAATTCGTTGATTACTTGGTGTAATGTTTTAAAAAGATTTTCTTTTTGAGTTTGTTTCCTTTGCAACTTTTGCCAATAGAAAACTTGTAATCAGGATGTTATGAAGAATCTTCAAATTTAGTCAGCTGATAGAGCATGGTGAGTAGTATAGCTAGTAGCTTCAAATTTTAGATGACCAAAGGGCGGATCCAGATTGGGGGACAGGGGGTCCAGACACCCCTAGGAAAATCACAAAAATAAAGGGTTCCTTAGCAATTCTGATCCCGATCCCCTGGAAAATTACAAAGCCACCAAGTAATGTAGGGCCATCATTGCCCACCAGAAAAAACGCCATTTTAATGGCGTTTCGCTGGCGGGCCAAGGACGGCCAGCTTTTAGTGGTATAAGTTTCCCTTTTTCATCGACTAAAAGAGTTGTCCGGGTTCGCCGCATACGAATAAGTATACGTAAAAGGAAAGGTATAACAACACCGTATTGAAACATGTACACGATAGGTGAAGATGTGTATTAATGATAGGTTGCAGTAGAATTTTGACCTGTCCAAAGCTAATACTATACTTTGATAAGCAAAAGTGATAAACACTCAACTAATGCAGTGTGTATTGAATTTGTCTGTGTATACGCTTTACGTTCCAGTTGATGTTTTCAGCCATGTGGGGACGATTTTCTGTCTTCCTATATTTGAACAGTACTAAGAAACGAATAAAGTAAAACATAAAACAGCGACTCCGGTACGTCTCGAGCTAGCAGCCCTTCGATCCCCTGCCTTACACTGAAGAAACTGAGCAACTTTGCCCCGCGTGCAGCGTGTCTTCTAGATTTATGATCTATCCCATACAGTTAAAATGCTAATAAAACGCCTCTTTAGGCAAATAAAGGTATACTGAACAAACAAATCTGATCCCCGCCGAAATTATGAAATTTAGGCAATAAGTCCTGTTCTAATGAATATTCATGTGCAATGGAATGAGTATTTATGTGTACCGCCCGAAATTCATTGATATTAAAGGGGACAGCAACCCTGATGATAACTATGTTTCATATGAAAGATCTTAATAAACCATGAATTTTGATACCAATTTCATCTAAATCGGTTGAAAAATGTGGAAGTTGTGGGCGTTTGAATATTTGCAATTTGACTGAAATGGAAGCAGCCATATTGTAGGCTTAGTGACGTCAATCAGCCTAATTAAGTATGCGTAATCAAATTAAAAGACAAACCAATGGATTATTTGCATGAATCTTTAACGAAACATTCTCTTTATGATTAAAGCTACATATCTGCTGAGACACAAATGATGTGATAGTAGTGATAACTAAAATTAAGCAGTTGAAAAAATTCTGAAAACTAATCAAATATTCAAAATGGCGGCTAAATGTTGGCAATATTGAATTATTTAAATGTCCATAATTTGCCCATATTTCAACCGATGTTGATGATATTTGTATCAAAATCCATGGTTCATAGAGCTCTTTCTGATAAAACATACTTATCATTAGGGTTGCTGTCCCCTTTTAGGCAATCAGAGGGCAATAGCTTCTCTGCGTCCAATGGCATCCTGATAAATCTTCACATGCATCATCACACCATTGTCATATACAAATTTCATGAAAATCCTTCTATTGCCTGCTAATCAATGGCTGAGGACTGGAAAACCCATAAACATTCTGAAAGCTAAAGGGCAATAACTCATATATTGCCAAGGAAATCATGACAAAACTTCATGTGCATTATAGTATCGTCACATATCCATGAAATTTTATCAAGTGCTTACATAAACCGCGATAACATTGATCCCGACGACAGTGTGCGGACTGTCAGTGATCGGAATCGGCCGACAGTTGGCTGATTTTGTGTTCGATTTTTGCTGCTTTTTAGGATCAGCCGGCGGCAAAAAATTATAACTGACCAGTTTGATTATTTTTCGATCGGCCGACTGTCTTTGGGACTTGGTAAACGGTTTGATCTAGACCGACCGTCTGTCGACTATTGGCCGATTATCGGTCGACGGTCGGCTGACACTCCGCCAACTACTATTTTTAAAATGAGTCTCTCAAACCTGTCTGACTGTCAGCTGATCATGGGGCGTCAGTCGCCGGGCTGACATCGGGTGACAGTCGGCCGAGTGATGGCAGATAATCATTGTTATCGACCGATAGTCGGCAGACAGTCGTCTGATTCCTGTCCCTTATAAGCCACGTTCCATATTTTTATTGCATACATGTATATCTTGAAATTTCTGCTTTCTGTTAATGTTTTCTTCTTTAGGTGGAAAGCGACTAAATACATACTGTCAATTTCGCTACTATATGCAAAATACGCATTGATAAAGCCAAAGTAATATTATAGTTTGATCGGTCGGCGAACAGTGTTGGTCTAGATCAGACTGCTTGAAGATCAGCGTCCGCTTGTATGTCTCTATGCTTAAATAAGTGACTTAAGTTAGCAAATATATGCAGCGGATGTCTCACATGGCCATAGCTGTTGACTGGGGCGTAAATCGACAAACCAGCCAAACAAACCAGCCAAACAAACTTACGAGTTCATTTATTATGCCCCAAACATTGGAAAAGTTGAAGGGGCATAATGCTTTGGGCTTGTACGTTCGTCCTAACACATTTTAAGATAGGGTGTTGAAATTTCATAGATGGATTCCTCATCAAAAAATAACTGACCCATATTTTTTTTTTTAATTTGGATTATCTCCCTTTGTGGGTAATGCCCCTTTTGAAGGGTTATAATGCAATTTTGTAGTCAAGATTTCTAAAAAATTATCACAAAACAGAACAGAACAGAAATTTTATTTTAGGCTTAAGCACAGCTAGGAGCTTCAAACTTGATCAGCTTAAAGACGATAATGACGATATCTGGTGAAAATTGCCAAAAAAATCATTTTTAAAGTTATTGCCCTTTGCAAATTAGGACATAGAAAACTTGATATCTCAAAAACATTTACCGCTTAAAAATTCAAACTTTGGAAGCTGGTAGAAGATAATGAGCAGATTATTTGGTCAAAATTTCAAAAAAGTTATAAAAAGTTTTTTTTAGTTATTGCTCTTTGCAACTTTCGAGTAAAAGACATTTGCAAATTTGGACATCTAAAATTTGTAATAAAGATATCTCAAAAACTATTACAGCTAGTAGCCTCGGATTTGATCACCTGATAGAGATTGGTAAGTAGATTAACTGGTCAAAAGGATGATGGTGAGATCATGCATATCGACAAGCTAATGGTTTGGGGCATAGTGTTTCATAAACACTGTTTCTAGTTTAATCTTAGTTTTCAGCAATCAGTATACTCATTTTCAAGTTGTGTTTTAGCTCACTTGAACCGAAGGCACCTGAGCCAAACGCTCATGGGTGAGCTAATAGTAAATTTATGACTCTTGTGTGTATCGCCCGTCGACCTATTCAAACATTTTCTCTGAAAGTACTGGACAATGTGAACCAAATTTAATATGGGGACCCCTCAAGATAGTTGAACGTGTTCAAATTGTTCTGGTCACAATACAAACATGGCCGCCACACTCGTCTATGTTAAAAAGATCTTTAAAATATTTTACTCCATATCCTAGTGATCCCATCTTGACCTTAAATAACCTAAGACCAAGGCCAAAGCCTCTGTCCCACAGAGCTTGCGACTGCCGCGCGACTTCTCGGCGACTAAGCTTGTTTGCGGCCTTTGCGACCATTGCAACCCCATTTCTACTACTGAAATGATCGCTGACAAGTCGCCAATAAGTCACCAAACAGTCTCCGATCAGTTCCCCGCCAGTCGCCAAAAATTCCGCGGTCGGTTAATAATAAGTTGGCGAACACTCGGCGACTTCATGTAGTTCAGTATAATGTCCAGCGACAAATCGTCGACCAATTTGCGACTCGCCAGCGTTTGGTGAGCAACTAACTGGTAACTGGTTGGTTCTACCACCATTTTTAAACTAAAATAATTGGAAAGAATAACACAATTTCTTTTTTTAAGTTGCCATCATGAAAACACAAGAGATACAGTTACATCGCTTGAAATGCATAAGAGTGCCGCAGTTGTGATTCGGACCATTATCTCTGACCTTACACTTTCAGCATCTGATATTTCTGATAGGACAGCTGACATTCATCATCAGAATCATGAGTCTGAATTTCAGTAATATTTTTTTACCGTCGGCTATGGTGATACTGTCTATTTTTGACCATTTTATGTCCCATGTTGCAAAAACTTTGAATGTTTGCCAGGAAGACAACATAGCTTTTGTTTAAGCTGGCACTGCAACCTGTGGGCAACCGGTCACCATTTAGCCATAGACCAGGAGCCAGAGCTTAAAGATCTAAATTATTCATGAAATTGGTCTGAGAGTGATTGGCAACCGTTTAGCGACTGTTCGGCGATTTGACTGATAAGCGGTTTCTAGACAACGATCAAAATCAATTGCAGCTCGTCCTTGTGCAAGCTCAAAATACTGGTGGTGACTTAACATGATTGGTGACCTAGCTGCGACCTTTGTAAAACTTTGCTACGTCCTGTGTAACCTCTCTGCGATTGTCATTTTTTTCGGTCGCGGAGAGGTTGCAAGCTCTGTGGGACCGGGGTTAATATATTAAGGATGGCCTGTGAAAAGATAACTCAACAAGTCTGCACTTTTGAAGAAAGTATGTTGCAGCAATGAGCTATATGTCAAGTAAAGTTTAAACATTTGATATTTTCCAATGTCTTGTTTTACAAATGCATTTTTGCGCTGTGATAGGACCTTAATGTTACCTTATAAAGTGTCCAAGTTAGACTGAACGAATGTATTATTTTCAAAAAGAAACACAAAAACCAAACCAACTCTGTGTTTACTCAATTTCACCTTACAAATATTAAGGGTTTGTGTGCAGACAGATGCTCAAGTTTTGATATTTCTTTTTTACGCAAGTGCCTGTACCATGCACGGCTCTATCATAAGGCCCGATCCGATTCCAGAGAAAACTAATTATTGTTTTAATGAAACTGACTTTATGTTTGGCCCTAAGCTATCCAAATTTCACGTTATTTGTGCTAATGATTCTTAGGCTTATCAAAACCTGCAAAGGGCCAGTACAAATCTCGAAGGGCCCATTAATACTTGGATATATGCATGTGTTTGAATGGGATATTCGCCGTTGTCTCATTTAAGTGCATACCATCATTTGAACCTGGTTTATCACTGCCCTATTAAGATCGAGCATGCATGAACGCTGACCCCAACTATTTCTACCTTCGTATGCGATAAGTATCGAGCATACATATACATGTACAACTTTGCATTCTATATTGTATTAGCAAACACGCTACCTACAATTTTAGACGCCAGGAAGACCACAATATGCAAGGAAATACAAATCAAAATAAGATATTAAAAAGGATTCTCTCTCTCTCTCTCTCTCTCTCTCTCTCTCTCTCTCTCTCTCTCTCTCAACATTGATGATTTGCTCCCCTGTATTCCGTGTAAGCAGTTTTGATATCGACAATATTATATGTATTATATTATATGATTTTATGAAATACACTGCACTGCTCAACGTCCTCATGAGCTCCGTACTACTTCCACTATGGTGAAATAGCTTTAACGTTTACCTATCCGTATATGTATGCTTATGCCGCTTATCCCGGACATCTCTATTAGGAAACAAAAAAATAACAACAACAACAAAAACACGTTTAATGGAACCGCTCACGCTCACGCGTCGCCGTAAAACTCAATTTCCGACCGTATATCCCACGATATACCTCCCCAAATGAAAATTTTGAATACAGCTATGATCCTTAAATAATTCAAAGGAGGTTAAGCGTCGTTTAAACGATATATTTCAGCCAACGAGATGCAGTAATTATGTTGAACCTGCGACATTTAATGATTTAATTCCTATTTTGTTTTCTGGTTTAAAATTCCATTCTAATTCGATTGTTTAAATTTCTTTTCTAATTTTCTCGTTATAATTTCTTAGAAATCGTTATAATTTCTTAGAAAGAAAATGTCCCTTCCGGGGTTTCGTAGTGATTTGTCTTTTTTTTACCAGAGTCATTATTTCTGAGTTGGAAACTTTGCACTTCGTTTTCTTATGACTAAACTGCCGTCTTTGTTGTCCAGGTCCCGAGGTCATAAAACGTTTTCATGCTCAACTCAGCTGAGCAAGAAATTTATCCTGCTCATAAATATTAAAATGCTAACAATTGTTGGCATTTTAAAATTTATTAGCATGATAAATAACACATCTGAGAGACTTTAAGCAAGAAACTTTTTTATTTGTCAGAATTTTAGTTTTTATGGGCTGTTGAACTTTCGTGCTCAGTTGAGTTGAGCATGAAAAAAGTTTTATAACCTCTTTGCCTGGGTTTTAGACCTTTCTCCACCTTTCTTTCAGGGACAAGAGAGCATCAGCGACTACGCCATCAGTTTCCATTATGTGAACCCACGGCAAATGTATACAATGGAGTTTTTCATCTATCATCTAAGACCTTATGGAATTAGCTCTAAAAAGCAAGATCTTAACCAGAAACGGACACACACATGATCTAAGTGTATGTTGGTCAGCTCGAAACAAAATATGATCTAAGTATATGTTGGTCAGCTCATAAGGAAACGACCCAAATTGGATGTGCAGCTATTGATGTCACTCAGTGTCACATCTCTTTATTCATTTAGTCGAGAACTTTTGTTTACATCACATCTGTACAATTATGTCTTGTCACATTGAAATATCACCACATCCAGTAGTATCGAGATGTAGTGATTTTGGGCTACATTTTGGTGTCAAAGCTAAAGAAAACCAAGACAAAAATCCTACGTTGTACTGGTTACTTAAACTCCATAAAAAACATATAAAGCAAGATTTATTGCTAATTCTAGTTCTTGTACGACAACAGAACTTTTCTAAATTGTTAACATCGTGTCTTACAGCTGTTAAAAACATTTTATCAACTACTATAGAAATGTATATGAGAGATCCGGTAAAAATCTATTTTGGTCTATCAAAAATTCAGGTGAAAGTTTAGATAAACTTAAAGCTAGAGATTTCAATGCGACCAGTTTGTCTACTTATGATTTTTCTTCTCTTTACACTACTTTACCTCATAATTTAATTAAAGATAAACTTATTGATATTATTGAAAGAATCTTCTAGAGAGAAGGCTCTCCGCACCTTGCATGTAATGACAGAAACGCATTTTTTACTTCGGAAAATCCTAAAAAAAATTCATGCATGGTCGTGTCAAAATGTATGTGATGCGCTGACCTTTTTTGGACATAATTTTTATTCGATTTGGCACCAAGCTGTATAGACACGTAGTTGGAATTACTATGGGCACTAATTGTGCTCCCCTGGTCGCTGATTTGGTCCTTTTTTGTTATGAGAGGGACTTTATGATGTCTCTTTCTGATGATAAGCAGGCTGATGTAATTGATGCTTATAACATACATCCAGATATTTGGACGATATTTTAAACATTAAAATGTTTATTTTGACAATATGGTAGGTCAAATATACCCTTCAGAGCTCCAACTAAATAAAGCCAATACCTCTGATAACGAAGCCGCATTTTTAGACTTGCACTTGTCAATTTCTAATGATATTGTTTCTACCAAGATATATGATAAACGTTACGACTTTGATTTTGAAATTGTCAATTTCCCATTTTTGATGGTGATGTTCCTCGCTCTACATCCTTTGGAGTCTATATCTTTCAACTCATAAGTTATGCTAGAACATCTAGCCATATTACTGACTTAAACACTCGCAATAAATTGTTAACTCAGAAATTTCTTAAACAAGGTTATTGGTATCACAAACTTCGCAAAGCCTTTTCTAAATTTTATAGACGATACTATGATTTGATATCTAAGTTCCAAGTTGGACTTAAATCTCTCTTATGACAAGGACTTTCGGAACCTGAATTCTATGGTGACATGGTGTATAAATTGAAGAAGATTGTTGGCTCTAATAATTTTTCAGCGCAGTTCATTAAGATAAAAAGGTTGGCTATATAATTAATGTATTGCAACAGACTGCATGCTTGGTGGTCAACCTAATCACGGTTGGCAACTTTGCATTCCTCTTTAATTGCATATTGGTGGGTCGGACTTCAGACTCTATGACGAATCAGATTTAAAGTATTATCTATTGATGAGATGTAGGGGCCTGATGCTTTGGCTGTTTGTCGCGGCCACCGGGGTTTACCTGTTGGATATCTTTTGCTCCGGTATTCAGATTTATTTACTGTTGAGTCCTTATCTTTGCTCCTATTTATATCTTGATCTATATGTTCTAGGAGATGATGCATTGGTGGGTTGTGGGTCTTTCATGCAAACCAAATATTTATGTGTCTTGATCCACATCTGAATCAAGGGTGAGGTTGGCGCCGTGTTACCGGTTTAAGCCCTCCAGTAAAATATTTTTACTTACCGTTTCAAGGCGGTACTTTTTTGTGGATCATTTATGTTTTTTCTGGCTTGTGTTTGTTATGCATTTGTGCCCGTCTATTTATTTGTGCCTTGTGGTCACCTGCTGGGAAAGGGTTGCACTCTTGGCTCTCGTCTATGGTGTCTTTCTGTAAGTTTGTCACTTTCCCATCGGTATCCTTGGTCAGGTGTGGTACTTGATTGTATCGATTCCTGATCTTTGCACCCTTACTTAATTTCCAATTGCTTACAGTAATCGCCTATCATTTCTCTAATTTTTTTTACATTGTAGTAGCAACTTATCAAAATTTTCCCCCTTTTCTTCGATTTATCTCTAAACATTTTATAGAGGTGTTATAAAGCGTAGTTAAGTCTGACGTAAGATTGATATAAGGCCCTGTCAAATACGTTTGCTGATATACTCTGATTTATTATTATAACCTATCTTAGAATTAGTGATATAAAGTGTAATCATGTCTGGCGTAAGATTAATATAACTCTATATCAAAAAGGTTTGATAATATATATACTTTCATTTTTCGTTCTTTCAATATTTTGACTAGTGACTTTTGTCTGCCAGTTCAAAAGATGCCTCTATTTCCACTGGAACGGTGGGATTTTTCTGTCCCCATTGAATACTATCGATGGACTTTGTTTACTCCACCCTCACACTAATGATAGATTCTTATAATCTCACATGCCCCATACTAGCCCATAGAAAGGTCAAACAAAAACAACAACTTAAAATATTAATACAAATTACCAGCTGCACGTGATATCATTGCTATGTTAAAGCCATGTCGTCATTTCATGTTGCATTTCAGCGTGTTTAGAAATATCACACTTATCGTTCTACAATTTTGTGAAGCATTGAAACAGGACAGCATTTTGAAGGCTGTTTGCTAGTCATATATTTATAAGCGATAGTTGTTACTTAGAAAAACTGCTTTCCATTGTTAATATTGTATTGTTTACATGAATCAATGTATGAACATCAATATTTCATTGTTAGTTTTGCTTTTACATAATTTCTGTTCATTAGACTTTGTCTAATATTGAAATTCTATTTCATATAAAATGATATTTTGCAGTCTAATAGTGAAATTTGGTTCATATAAAATTATTATTAGCATGCGAAGTTAACACATTTTGTAAACTTGAGCTTTGTGCGACAATCCATCACCCTGGAAGCATCACTTCCTGATAATGAAGCTCTTAATGTTTTTTTACATCCCTTGTCAACATAGATATTCTGTAAAATCACATAAACCAAAAGCTTTACTGAGCTTAACTGACTACAAACAAAATAAAAAAAGTATTTCCAGCAACCATAAAAGCAAACGTTTTAATGTTTAACTCTTTTTTTTAAATTCATTTTACTCATATCAAATATGTCTTCATCTTCTTTGTCGTATGTCTTTTTTTTAAAGAAGTTCTTCGCTCAAATGAGTTACAAGTGGTCACTCCACACAAAGAATTGCCAATTCTTCATTGAGATCAGTCATCTACGCTTCTAGTTGGTGCTAGTGGTGAGATGTGGGCCTATTGTTGGCACTCTGATGTTGGTTGCAGACCTGGAGGATTATTTGAAATCTTTTGTAAATAGAAGTAAATGACAATCATCACCAGTGTGGTGCTTTTGGTGAGTTGTGGGCCTACGGTTAGAACTGTGATGTAGTTTGCAGACCTGGCTGACTATTTGAAATCTTTGTAAATAGAAGTAAATGACAATCATTACCAGTGTGGTGCTTATAGTGGGTTGTGGGCCTATGTTTGGCACTGTGATGTTGGTTTTAATTGTTGAAAATTACCATTCGAATCATTATTGCCATCCCATTCTATAACTGATATTAGTGAATTTTGTCAACATTGATGTCACTCAGTGTTATATCTCTCTATCCATTTAGTTGAGAACCTTTGTTTGCATGACATCTGTACAATTACATCTTGTCACATTGAAATATCAGCACATCCAGTGGTATTAACATGTTGGGATTTTTCGCCTTCCACTTGCCTACAGTAATCGCTTATCGTTTCATTGCAATAGCTACTTATCAAAGTCTTCCCTTTTCTCTCTTATTTGTTGTCTAAACAGTTTATAGAAGTGATATAAAGCGCAGTTCAGTCTGACGTAAGATTGATATAAAGTCCTGTCAAATGCATTTGAAGATATACTCTGATTTGTTATTGTAACCTTTCTTAGATGGAGTGATATAAAGTGTAGTCAAGTCTGGCGTAAGATTAGCATAAATTTATGTCAAAAATGTTTGACAATATACTTTCGTTTTTTGTTCTTGCAATATTTTGACTAGTGATTTTTTGTCTCCCAGTTCAAAAACTGCCTCAATTTCCACTGAAGCGGTGGGATTTTCCTGTCCCCACTGGACACCATCGATGGATTCTGCTTATCCCACCCTCAAACTCGTGCTTTATAGACTTCGAGCTAAAAAAGGTCCTGCTCCCCCCCCCCCTAGGGAATTTTGCAGACATATCCTATCTTGAAGAAAATTTCAAGCCGCATCTTTTAAGAGATGTTTGCACTCTGTGCTCCGGGGCGTTAGTCTCTGACAGCCTGTTACATATGTTACTGTAACAAACTAAGGAAAAAATCAAAATGAAAGTTTGAGCTACAGATAGAAGACATTAAACCATCTAATTATTCAAATTTCTTATGTAGTTTGCAAGCTGGATGCCTAAGCTACATAAAAGCAGCATTTTAAACAAAATTACAGCCTTCAATGGTGTTATATGCGTTACATAGATTAAATTTCGCTTTGAAAGTTGACATCGTGACTAACATCATTCATTTTACAGACAATTTGTGCATTTTTACAAGTGTTTTTAATTTTAGTTTACTAAAATACTCATTTGACTAATAGAAAAAACAAAGTTTGCTTTTCTATCTCAAATACATTGTTTTATATGAGCTATTAAACAACTCTACCCCCAATTTTAAGTATCCAATTTTGGTATCTATTATTGAAGAAAAATATGAAAATATTTGACGCTCATGGATATCTTACATTTTTGGCACTGTCTTGCTAATGCAATAAAGCGTCATACATTTGCAAGTTTGACATCAGGATCAGCGCACTTATTAAAATATGTAACGTATGTTACATGGCATAATAAATGAGCTAGGAAATTTTCTTGGAAGTAAGAGATGATATTTCAGAAAAATACCGTTTTTCACATGTTTTCCTATTAATCTCTAGCCTCTGGTGCCTTAGTCTTAGTAATTACAGTCATTGCTGATAACAAGCCCATGGAATTGTGTTACCTATGCTATACATAACCTTTTTAATCACATATTTCCTTATGCCTATAATATTAAAATATATAGACATATCGATAGAAAATAATAGTTCTCATTTAAATGACACAATTTAATAAATATTCCTATTAATAAAATTATTCAAAAACTATCTTTATTCAAGTCACCCTCACAATGTCTATCATTGTGTCTGCTTCTATGGCAAAATAATCACCCATTTCATCACAACCAGTAGAATCATGGCATTGTATTAGGACTGCAAACTGAGTACAATCCTGTTCCTCTACACCCCTTTGGGAATTGTGCAGACATATCCTACCTTAAAGAACAATTCAAGCTGCATCAAATTTGAGATGTTTGCACTCTATCAACTAGGGATTTAGCGTGTAATGGTATGATACGTATGTTACCATATCAATTTAAGAATAAATGAATTGAAAGTCTGAGAAACAGAAAGAAGACATAAAACTATCTATTTATTTGAATTATTCATATAGTTTGCATGCTGAATACCTTTGAAAGGTAAGAAAAGATTTTTTAACAAATATACAGCTTCCTATGACGTTATATGTGTTACATTAATTAAGATTGCTTTTTAAAATTGGTAATTGTGACAACCATCACTTATAAGCATTTTGTGTGATCCTCCTTTTTTGCCATCAAAAGACTTAATTTTCTTTGTATGTATGGCCAGTGCCAGCGTCAAACAACTTGACTCAGCCAAACTTGAATCCTTAGCATTCTTCAAAAGCAGAAACAGCATGTCAGTGTCATGGGATCAAACACCTGATTAAAATTGGGTTTAATGCCATTTCACATATATGCATACAATGGAGTATGACTCTGGTATATATCTCTTCCTGTGAAGTGGCAAGAGCAATCTAACTGCAGCTGCATCTGCATCCGTACTAGTCAAATGATAACTTTGCTCTGATTTTGCAAAATCTATGTCTCTACCGTGTACCTCTAAGAATACTTTAAGATTTCTGACATTGGTCAAACAGTAATTTGATAGGCTGCTTTTTTGCATCATTTGCCATGGAACCTATCCAGTCGTTTGGTGCTTAAGTCCTCAGGTCTTAGATCAATAGTATTTTGCTGCGCCCAAAGAACTTTATAAGTTTTCTTTAGTTACAATGTTGACTCTTGGTGGTTTTGGCAGACCGTCTGAAACAATTTCTGTTACACCTTGAAAGTTGGAGTTGAAGTTGGACATTGCCATCAATTATGTTTGCAGTAGGTTGTTTTTTGATGTCAGTACATTGAAGCATGTCAAAAAATAATGTAAAACCTATGATTTCTCAGTTTTTGCAGCCATATCATTAGCTATTGCATTCAAAAGAAGGAAAGTGGACTATAGGTAGAATGGGATAACCAGTAGTTCTATATCATGCTCTATGGAAGATTTATACAGAGTAAACAAGTTGATAAGGTGCCTCATTTCATGATCCATTGAAAACACTGAAATTGAAAACACTTGCCTCTGACTGTGTAATCAAAAAGGATGTCACGACAATGCCCTTGCTCATTTATTATGACGAGTTATATATGTTACATCCTTTAATAAGCGCTCTTAACTTAGAAACTTAGTGAATCATTAAATTGAAAGGGTATATTTGCACTCTGTTCATCCTGAATTTCATTGCTTTACCTGCTGTGATACATCTAGTTCGTTTATCTGAAGGGAAAAGGTTACCTCGGTTTCAGCACTCCAGAAGTACTAAGACTTTAAATAAGTTTTTGAATGCTTGGGGAAAGATAATAAGTGCAGAGACATTATTAGATGAAAATATGTGGGTTGCATGTATGGAAAGGCTACATTTATAAAAGTTAACCAGCTAAGATATGATTCTTTATCACAGAAATATCAAGGTACATCAGTCCAGGTACTCATTGCTCTTAATGGCATAGTTATCCTCCTTGTAAAGCTTTAGTCTTTCTCCTACTTGCAGAGTATCACTTGAAACACATACTCAAAGAGCCAACTATTAGGAATTCATATCAGTTTCCGAATGTTCCAAGCCATAAATGGCAAAATTGGAAAGTTGATAATGGCTCATCAATTTTGAGTGGACTGGTGGTAAAATTGAATAAAAGTAAATGATTGAAATATTGTGTGATGATTCTACTAGTTGCAAGGAGGCGTGTGATAATGATTACCACAGAAGCAGACAACGACAAGCCTTTAACGTGAGTGTTAAATCGATGAGAAATAGTTTGGACCATTTCATTAATTGCATTTTCTTGTAAAAATGTAAAACTATCTTTTCTATTTGTGGCTCTATATTTAGCATTATATGCACAGTATTAGGAAATGTTTCCAAAAGGTCATTGATAACATCTGTAAAAACAGTCTATGGGCTTGATAATCACAAATGAATATAATTTCTAGTGTTTTGGCACCAAAGACTTATAAGTACTTATTAAGTGTCCTGATCTTAAACTTAATGACATCTTGCAGATATATGAGCAAGACAGACTAAGAAAATGAAAAATATCCACATGCTGTAATCGCTTTCTTGTGTTTTACTTATACGTTAATAACAAAATTTGCTTCTCTGTAAAACTGGGAGTAGGGCTGTGTATTAGCTCCTATAAGACAATATATTTAAGATAGATAAGCAAACTTGGTTTTTCCTATTCATAATTTGAGTATATGTTTGTAAAATCTAATAAAACAGTTTGAAACCAAGTCATAGAAGTTGTTTAAGTAAATAACAATAGACACAATTATAGCTTTTAAATTATAATTAGGTTCATGTAACGCACATAACACCACAGTTAGCTGTATTTATGTTAAACAGCTTCTATATGTAGTAAAGACATCCAGTATAAAGACTATAAGAATGCCAATTTATAAGATAATTTTAATGTCTTCTTTTAGTAGCTCAAACATTCAAATTTCTTATTCTCAAATTGATATAGTAACATATGTAACAAGCTGTTACAGGCTAACGCCCTGACTTACAGAGTGCAAACATTTCTTATTAAATGCACCTTGAATGGCTACATAAGATGTAATTTGTCTGCAGAATTCCAAAGGGGATAAGGATGGAGCAGGCCCTTACTCAGCTTGATGTCAAAATACTGTTTGATGATTTTACTTATCACGCTAACATATGTAACGCTCTCTGATCTTTAAAACTTGATGACAACAAGCAGATCTATAAGTCTTTATCATAGGAGCCAGTTTAAAATCCCTAAACAATGTAAGATATCCAACAGCTGCAAGTTTTTTCACAATTTTAGCTCAAACTTTCAAACTACATTTCCTTTATTTAATATAGTAACGCATGTAACACGCTGTTTCAGACTAACGCCCCAACATAGAGAGTGCAAACATCCCTTATTCGATGCAGCTTGAGTTGTACTATAAGAAGGAATGTGTCTGCAAAATTCCCTCGGGGAGATTAAAACATTTTTAGGCATATCTTACGTAAAGACAATGAGCTTGCCCATTTATTACATCAGGTAACATATGTTACAGCCTCTGATATTAAAAATTTTGCAACAAACTTGCAGATTTATGAGTCTTTTCATATAAGCAAATAAATCCCAAACAATGAAACACATTCATCAACTGCAAATATTTTTTAACTATTTTTACTTTAGTTTTAATACCAAACATTTCACCTTAAAACTGGGTAGGGGTAGGGTTGTTTAATTGCTTATTTCAGAAAAATATTCAAGCTAGGGAAACAAACTTTAATTTTTCTGTTAGCCAATTGCATAAGCTAGTCAGACATGGTTAAAAACATTTTGCAAAACACACAGAGCGATCGTGAATGTAAATGATGTTAGCCACACTTGCAAATTTTAATGGGTTATCTGATTTATGTAACGCATATGACACCTTAGGAAGCCGCAATTTTGTTCAAATTTCTGTCATATGTAGTTAAGATATCCAGTATGCAGACTATATGAATGATTTTTAAAAATAAATATTTTAATGTCTTCAATTTGTAGCCCAAACTTTCAATTTACTTTTTCTTAGTTTGATTAAGTAACGTATGTTACAGGCTCTTACAGACTAACGCCCCAAAGCACAGAGTGCAAACATCTCTTAAAAGACTCCGCTTTCAATTCTCTACAAGATAGGATATGTCTGCAAAATTCCCTAGGGGGGGGGAGCAAACCCATTCTCAGCCATCCGTCTATTATACTTTTAATCTCACATGCTCCGTACTAGGTCATGGAAAGGACAAACAAAAAAACCAGCTTAAAATATAAATACAAATTTACAGCTGCACGCGTATCCTTGCTATGTTAAAGTCAGGTCAACATTTCATATTGCATTTCAGCATATTTAAAAATCTTAAACTTATCGTTCAACAATTTTGTGAAGCATTGAAACAGGACAGTATTTTTAAAGGTTGTTTGCTTGTCATATATTCAAAAAGAGATAGTTGATACTTTGAAAAACTGCTTTCAATTGTGAATATTGTATTGTTACATGACTCGATGTATGAACATCAATAATTCTTTGCTGAGTTTGCCTTTAATTTTTTCTGTCCATTTGAATGCGTCTAACAGTGAAAAATTGTTTCATATAAAATGATATTTTGCAGTCTAATAATGAAATTTTGTTTCATATAAAATGATATTAAGCATGCAAAATTAATACATATTGTAAACTTGAGTTTCTGGGACAACACAGCATCCTGGAAGCATCACTACCAGATAGCGAAGCTCTAAATGTTTTATTGCATCCCTTGTTCACGTAGATATTCTAAAAATCCAATAAATCAAAAGCTTTACTGAGCTTAACTGACTGCAAACAAAATAAAAAAAAGTATTTCCAGCAACCATGATAGCAAACATTTTATTATTTTCCTCTTTTTCTTTAATTCACTTTACTCATATCAAACATGTCTTCGTCCTCTTTGTCGTATATCTTTTTTTAAAGATGTTGTTCTTTCAAATGAGTTACAAGCGGCCACTCCACACATAAAGAATTTCCCATATTGCATGGAAATTATTCATTTCCACTTCAAGTTGGTGCATGTTGTGAGGTGTTGGCCCATCGTTGGCACTGTGATATTTGTTGCATACCTGGCTTACTATTTGAAATCTTCTGTAAATAGAAGTGAATGACAATCATCACCAGTGTGGTTGCCCAAATGAACACATCCTTTTAGTGTATACGTACACTTACTCTCTTTCCATAGCAATTCAAAGCAAACGTGTATCAAATGATAAAACATTTATATATATTTTTTTAATTTTCAATGTGTAGTTATTCTACATGGTCCTTTAAGAGAACATTTTCATTTACAATAGAATTAACATTGCCAACTACAACTGTCTATGGTGGTCGTTTATCAGTTTCTTCCTCGATAAAAAATGACTGAAAATGTTGCTTGCGTCAACATTGCCCTCACTGTCTACAACTGCCAATTATGGTGATTTATTTTCATTTGTACATGGTTGTTTGAATTTTTGAAAAGAACCATTTGCATCACCATTGCCATCCCATTCTGAACCTATTAGTAGTGAATTTTATCAACATCTCTCTATTCATTTAATTGAAAACTTTTTAGCATCACATCTGTACAATTATATTTTGTCACATGAAAATATCACCACATCCAGTAGTATCAATATGTAGTAATTTTTACGCTTTCCAGTTGCCTACAGTAAGCGCTTATCATTTCATTGCAATAGCTACTAATCAAAGTCTTCCTCTTTCTCTCTTATTTGTTCTCTAAACTTTTTATAGAAGTGATATAAAGCGTAGTTAAGTCTGACGTAAATTGATATATAGCGATGTCAAATGCGTTTGATGACATACTCTAATTTGTAATTCTAACCTTTCTTAGAAGGAGTGATATAAAGTGTATTCAAGTCCGGCGTAAGATTAATATAACTCTATGTCAAAAATGTTTGAAAAAAATATACTTTCATTTTTCGTTCCTGCAATATTTTGACTGGTGACTTTTTGTCACCCGGTTCATAAACTGCCTCAATTTCCACTGGAACGGTGGGATTTTCTTGTCCCCACTGAACACAATCGATGAATTCTGTTTATCTTATCCCACCCTCAAACTCATGCTATATACTTATAATCTCACATGCTCAGTACTAGGCCATGGAAAGGACAAACAAAAACAACAACTAAAAAAATTAATACAAATTAACAGCTGCATGTGTATCATTGCTATGTTAAAGACAGGTCAACGTTGCGTGTTGCATTTAAACTCTTTTTAAAATATCAAACTAAATGTTCTACAATTTTATTAAGCATTGAAACAGGACAGCATTTTAAAAGGTTGTTTGCTAGGCATATATTAAAAGGGATAGTTAATACTTAGAAAAAAAACAACAATTTTCCATTGTAAATATTGTATTGTTTACATGACTCGATGTGCGAAAAGCAATAATTCATTTTTGAGTTTGCATTTAATTACTTCTGTCCATTAGACTGCGTCTAATAGTGAAAATTGTTTCATAAAAAATAATATTTTGCAGTCTAATAGTGAAATTTTGTTTCATATAAAATGAAATTTAGCATGCGAAATTAATACATTTTGTAAACTTGAGTTTCTGGGACAACCCAGCTCCCTCGAAGCACCACTACCTGATAATGAAGCTCTAAATGTTTTATTGCATCCCTTGTCCACATAGATTTTCTGTAAAATTACATAAACCAAAAGGTTAACTGAGCTGAACTGACTAAAACAAGATAAAAACGTATTACCAGCGACCATAAAAGCAAATTTTTTAATGTTTAACTCTTTTTTAAATTTGTTTAACTCATATCAAACATGTCTTCATCTTCTTTGTCGTATGTCCTTTTTTAAAGATGTTCTTCTCTCAAATGAGTTACAAGTGGCCACTCCACACATAAATTTTAACCATACTTCATGGAGATCAGTCATCTACGCTTCTAGTTGGTGCTTGTGGTGAGTTGTGGGCCTATCGTTGGCATTGTGATGTTGGTTGCAGACCTGGCTGACTATTTGAAATCTTCTATAAATAGAAGTAAATGAAAATCATAACCAGTGTGGTAGCCCAAATGAACACATCCTTTTGGTGTAAACGTACACATACTCTCCTTCCATAGCAATTCAAAGCAAACGTGTATCCAATGATAAAACATTAAATTTTTTTTTTAAAATTTGCAATGTGTAGTTATTCTACATGGTCCTTTAAAAGAACATTTTCATTTACTATAGAATTAACATTGTCAACAACAACTGTCTATGGTGGTCATTTATCAGTTTATTCATCTTTGTTTTAAAATGACTGAAACATGTTGCTTGCGTCAACATTGCCCTAACTGTCTACAACTGCCAATTATGGTGAATTATTTTCATTTGTACATGATTATTTGAATTGTTGAAAAGAACCATTTGCATCAGCATTGCCATCCCATTTCAAAACTATTAGTAGTGAATTTTGTCAACATCTCGCTATTCAGTTAATTGAAACGTTTTTAGCATCACATCTGTACAATTATATCTTGTCACATTGAAATATCACCACATCCAGTAGCATCAATATGCAGTGATGTTTGGTTTTCCACTTGCTAACAGTTTTCGCTTGTCATTTGAGCCGTAACGCGAGAAAACCTGTCTTCTGGGGTTTGCGAACAACACAGACGAAGACCAGCCTGCGCATCCGCACAGACTGGTCAGCGCCTTTGTTATTTGCATTTTGGTAAGTTTCATATGTAAACTTGCTACGGGTGAAATTTCGATTTTCTAGAGCGTCTCTGTAGCTGAGGAGGCTGGTTTGAAACTCGCTTTGTCGGAAACCCCGAAGACAGGTTTTGTCGCTACGAGGCCCATTTAACTCTTTACATTGCAATAACTCTTCACCAGATCTTCTCCTTTCTCTCTGATTAGTTATCTAACCCTTTTATAGAAGGATTGATATAAAGCGTAGTCAAGTCTGGCGTAAGATTGATAAAACTACCTGTCAAATGCGTTTGATAATTTTCTCTGATTTTTTTCCTTGTAACTTATCTTAGGAAAGGGTGTTATAAAAATTAGCCAAGTCTGTTGTAAGATATACATATATATAACTCTATATCAAAAGTGTTTGATAATATACTTTCATTTTTCGTTCTTGCGATATTTTGAATGGTGAATTTTGTCTCCTAGTTCAAATACCGCCACCATTCCCACTGGAACGGTGGGATTTTCCTGTCCCTACTAAGCGCAATCGATGGATTCTGCTAATCCCAATCTTGCACTCATGATATATTCTTATAATCTCACATACCCGGTATTAGCCCATGGAAGGGACAAACAAAAACAACAACAGTAAAAAACAAACACAAATGAACAGCTGCACGTCGATAGACAAGTGGCATTATTGTAATTTAAAGTCATATCATCATTTTATGTTGCATTTCAGCATATTTAGAAATATTTCACTTATCGTTCTACACTTCTGTAAAGCATAGAAACAGAGCAGTATTATTTAAAAGGGTGTTTGCTAGTCATATATTTGGAAGGGATGGTCGATACTTGGAAATATGCTTTCCATTGTGAATATTGTATTGTTTACATGACTCGATGTATGAACATCAATTATTCATTGTTAGTTTTGCTTTTAATTGTTTCTGTCCATTTGAGTTTGTCTTATAAGGAAATGTTTCATATTAAATCATATTTTGCAGTCTAATAGTGAAGTTTTGCTGCATATAAAATGATATTAAACATGCACAATTAATACATTTTGTAATATTGAGTTTCTGGGACAATCCAGCACCATGGAAGCATCACTACCCGATAATGAAGCTCTAATTTTTTATTGCATCCCTTGTCCACGTAGGTTTTCTGTCAAATAACATAAAACAAAAGCTTAACTGAGCTTTACTGACTACAAACAAAATGAAAAAGTATTTCCAGATACAATAAAAGCAAACATTATAATGTTTTACTTTTTTTAAAATTCACTTTACGCATATCAGAGGGGGTGGACAGGGGGGTACCCAACCCCCACTTCCCTCCCCCTTTCACCCCACTTCCCTCCCCCTTTCGACCCACTTCCCTCCCCCTCTCCCCCCACTTCCCTCCCCCTCCAACCCCACTTCCCTCCCCCTGTCAGATTTTTCCCTCCCCCTGATAAAATTTTGTTCTTGTTCATGAACTTAAGCGTAGCCAAGAACCAAAATTAATTCTAAAAATAGCTTACCAAAGACCCATCTGCATTTTCAGGGGACAAAGAGTTAAACATACTTTAGTTTGTTTGTTTTTTATGCTTAACCCTACTTGAATCAGCGGAAGGGAGGAGAATGGCTGTAGAATTTATTTCAAGATCAAATCTCCACTAAAGTATGGGACCAGGCCGAGATCGAACTCTCAGCCCCTGTATCTGCAGTCAGACTTGCATCAGCAATTCGACACGTTATCGTCTGCGCTGCGGGACCCCTTAAAAGTATTGTCACATGAGATGAATGTCTCTTCTGGAGTGAGCAAAGTAAACAGTATTTACGTGTATATTAGGCCAAAACACTTCTTGTTTTCGGTTACCCTAACGACCCTTATATTTTGGGGCCTCCTTTTTATGCCCCAAAGGAACTTTGGGAGGCATACAGTAATCGCACTGTCCGTCCGTCAGTCCGTCCGTCCGTCCATCCCGCTTCGTGTCCGGTTCATATCTCCTTTATTCTTTGAGGTAGGAATTCCAATTTTGGTATGTGGATACATCTTGGGATGGCGGAGTGTCGCGTACCCTTTTCGTGTCACTGTGACCTTGAACTTAACCTCTGACCTAGTTTTTAGAATAATCGCGTCCGGAGCATATCTCTTATATTATTTGAGGTAGGAATCTCAAATTTGGTGTGTGGATGCATCTTGGGATGACAAAGTGTCGCGTACCATAATTGGGTCACTGTGACATTGAACTTGACCTCTGACCTAGTTTCTAGAAACTTCATTGAGTCTGATGCATATCTCCTATATTCTTTGAGATAGAAATTCCAATATTGATGTGTAAATGCATCTGGGGATGATGGAATGTCACATATAATTTTCTGGTCACTGTGACTTTGACCTTCACCTCTGACCTAGTTTTAAGAGTTATTGTGTCCAGAGCCTATTCCTTACATTCTTTGAGGTAGGAATCTCAAACTTGTAGTGTGGAAGCATCTTGGGATGACAAAGTGTTTCGACCCATAATTGGGTCACTGTGACCTTGAACTTGACCTCTGATCTAGTTTTTAGAAACTGCATCGAGTCTGGTGCATACCTCCTATATTCTTTGAGATAGGAATTCCAAATTTGGTGTGTAAATGCTTTTTGGGATGACGGAGTGTCACATACCATTTACAGGTCATGGTGACCTTAACTTCTGACCTAGTTTTTTTGTTATCGTGTCCGGAGCATATCTCTTATATTATTTGAGGTAGGAATTTCAAAATCGGTGTGTAGATGCATCTTGTGATGACAAAGTGTCAGGTAGTATAATTGGGTCTCTTTGACCTTGAACTTGACCTCTGACCGAGTTTCTAGAAACTGCATTGAGTCTGGTGCATATCTCCTATATTCTTTGAGATAGGAATTTCAAATTTTGTGTGTTAATGCATCTACTCATAACTTGAAGGTGGAGCGGCTCTTCCTCGCGGTGCCACAGGGTTGTCTGCGGTTTGTGATTGTGGTATTTCCTGATCATACTCACTTACTATTTTTGGCAATATTTCAAGTGACCTTGATGTCACAGTCAAGTTCATATACTATATTTTCTAGTAAATACATTTCTACCTTAATGGTTGGATGTAACAACTTCAAACTTTGCAGGTGCTTAGGTCACATGATGTAGATGGCACGGGCAACATTTCATGTAAAAGGCGGTCATTTGCGATGGTGTAACATCGACTGAAGTCTGAATAACACCGACTGAAATCAATAAATACATGTTTTTGTCTTACTCTTAAGTGTCAATTAATCATTTGCATACTTGGTGATTTTTCATGCATTTGTTTCCATCTGCTGATTTTTTTCAAAATTAACCTTTTCGATTTTTTTCATGAACATCAGAGCCAAGGTGTCAAATACTTTGGATCCAGATCAGGACCAGTAGAATCCAGATCAGGACAGGCATTCTGTCGGTGCTGACCTGGGTACAAACTGTTTGCAAAGGTTACCAGCAGAAGACAAGAAAATAAAGTAAACTTGTTCAGTCAGATCCGGGAGATTTCTTGATCTTGTAAAAAGTTGTATTTTATGCTTAATTTCAGGGAGTCTCCCTGTACGATAAGCGATGGTTTGAGTCGGGTAGACATTATAACATAAACATAAGCGCCAAGGAGCTTTTGAAACTTCATGAAACATTTACGCATGTGTGGAAAAAGGGAATGACTTTCCTCTGCATTTAAGCCTCAATACATTTTCTTTTTCTTGCCAATATCACTGTATAATGCGTGATACATCGATCATGTGAAAAATCAAGACACTAGCATAAATTTTCCGAGCTTGACGATATGCGTGGTATTAAACTTTCGGGTCTGTCAAACAATCATTGTTTAGTTAGTTTCTCAAACACTGACAATTATATATCAAAATGCGAACTATCGAACATAGCACTACTCATGTTGTGTTTTAACTTTTTATTAGTTTACAGAAGTCAATTTGGTTCTTTGAACAATTAGGCTAATCGATTCCTTAAAATAGTAGATTTAAAGCCTCCTATATTAGTTGGATTTGTTTCTGTCACTGAGTGACAAGATCTATCATTCACCTAAAGACAACCTACCCTGATAATCTCGTTTTCTCGGTAATCTCTGTCCTTTGAACGACAGTAAAAATCAGGCTGAAATCCTACTGGCGCCATACATTACGTGGGTCGTGTGACAAAATAGTCCACACAAATATGCATATTTTTCTTGGTGGACCTTAATATAACTTATAGGCATAAAACTGCCATTTTCTTTGAATTTTCTATAATAAAAATAAATTTCCCGCCCCAATCTTTCCAGGCTCCCCGCCCCCTCTATCCCCGCTTCCCGCCCCCTCTACCCCCGCTTCCCGCCCCCTCCATCCCCGATTCCGCACCCTCCACCCCCGATTCCGCACCCTCCACCCCCGTACCCCCGCCCCCCCTGTCCACCCCCTCATATCAAACATATCCTTATCCTCTTTGTCGTATGTCTTTTTTAAAAGATGGTCTTCACTCAGATAAGTTACAAGCGTCCACTCCATATGTAAAGAATTGTCCATACTTCATGGTGATCAGTCATCTCCGCTTATAGTTGGTGCTAGTGGTGAGTTATGGGCCAATGATTGTCACTGTGATGCTGGTTGCAGACTATTTGAAATCTTATGTAAATAGAAGTAAATGACAATCATCTAAGGTATGGTGCTTGTGGCGAGTTGTGGGACTATGAAAAGGCTCTAATTTATTAGCAGGAACTGATATAAGCAAAAATAGTACTGTAGCATCTGGGTCCAGCCCTATTAAGTTCCATTATTTTGATTACCCAAAAATTTTTATCTACCGAATAAATGAACTTTGTTGTTGTTGTTTGTGATTGTGTTGACATGGTGTCTGTGACGTCAGCGCCAAGTTTTTGACTAGAGCGTTACATTTTCAAATTAGTGCTCCTCGATCGACGGTTTGATTCTGCGGAAAACAACGCAATTGAACAAGGCAGTCGCAGTTGTGTCTACAGCTTCAAATTATGGTTGTTTATCTTCATTTGTGAAGGTTGTATATGTTATACTATTGTGTAATAATTTAACAAAAACAGCATCTATGGTGAAGGTTTGGTTCCTGTAAAATTTATGTAAGCCCCCCCACCCCAGTGGCTTAGGCTACTGTCCGTTCTAAGGCGGTGGTTTTGTTGTTGTTGATATATTGTTTAATGTATTTTCCATTGTTTGTTGGGGTTCTGTGTTTGTATTTGTTTTGTCAAGCATTATTTGTGTCCATTTTAATTTTGCAATTATCTTGAAGAGGAAGAGAAAGCTGGCTGATTTGCTTTTATTGTCTTACAGATGTCTTGTTACTGTAAATGTTCTGTGGCTCTTACTCATGGTGCCCTGGGTTGGTTTGCAGTCTGTGATTGTGGTATTTCCTGATCATACTAGATTACTTTTTAATTGTTGAAAAATACCATTTGGATCATTATTGCCATCCCATTCTATAACTGATAATAGTAAATTTTGTCAACATTGATGTCACTCAGTGTTATATCTCTCTATTCATTTAGTTGAGAACCTTTGTTTGCATGACATCTGTACAATTACATCCTATTACATTGAAATATCACCACATCCAGTTATATCAATATGTAGTGATTTTTCGCTTTCTACTTGCCTACAATAATCGCTTGTCATTTCATTGCAATAGCTACTTATCAAAGTCTTCCCCCTTATCTCTTATTTGTTCTCTAAACATTTGATAGAAGTGATATAAAGCGTAGTTTAGTCTGACGTAAGATTGATATATACATGTAGCCATGTCAAATGCATTTGATGACATACTCTGAGTTGTTATTGTAACATTTCTTAGAAGGAGTAATATAAAGTGTAGTCAAGTCTGGCGTAAGATTAGTTTAACTCTTTGTCAAAAATCTTTGATAATATACCTTCATTTTTCGTCCTTGCAATATTTTGACGGGTGACTATTTGTCTCCCAGTTCATAAACTGCCTCAATTTCCACTGGAACGGTGGGATTTACCTGTCCCCACTGAACACCATCGATGGATTCTGTTTATCTCACCCTTACACTCATGCTATATACTTATAATCTCACATGCTCTGTACTAGGCCATGCAAAGGACAAACAAAAAAAAACAGCTTAAAATATAAATACAAATTAACAGCTGCACGCGTATCATTGGTATGTTAAAGTCAGGTCAACATTTCATGTTGCATTTCAAGGTATTTAAAAATAATAAACTAACCGTTTAACAATTTTGTGAAGTATTGAAACAGGACAGCATTTTTAAAGGTTGTTTGCTAGTCATATATTCACAATGGAAAGTTGATACTTAGAAAAACTGCTTTCCATTGTGAATATTGTATTGTTTACATGACTCGATGTTTGAACATCAATAATTCATTGTTGAGTTTGCCTTTAATTATTTCTGTCCATTAAACTGCGTCTAACAGTGAAAAATTGTTTCATATAAAATGATATTTTGCAGTGTAATAGTGTATTTTGTTTCATATAAAATGATATTCTGCATGCGAAATTAATACATTTTGTAAACTTGAGTTTCTGGGACAACCCAGCACCCTGAAAGCATCACTACCTGATAATGAAGCTCTAAATGTTTTATTGCATCCCTTGTTCACGTAGGTATTCTGAAAAATCACATAAACCAAAAGCTCTACTGAGCTTAACTGACAGAAAACAAAATAAAAAAAGTATTTCCAGCAACCATGAATGCAAACATTTTAATATTTTCCTCTTTTTTTAATTCACTTTACTCATATCAAACATGTCTTCGTCCTCTTTGTCGTATATCTTTTTTAAAGATGTTGTTCTTTCAAATGAGTTACAAGAGGCCACTTCACACATAAATAATTTCCCATACTTCATGGAGATCAGTCATCTACGCTTCTTGTTGGGGCTTGTGGTGAGGCGTTGGCCCAACGTTGGCACTGTGATGTTTGTTGCATACCTAGCTGACTATATGAAATCTTCTGTAAATAGAAGAAAATGACAATCATCACCAGTATGGTAACCCAAATGAGCTCATCTTCTTTGTGTGCACTTACACTTACTCTCTTTCCATAGCAATTTAAAGCTAACATGTATCCAATGATAAAACATTTATATTCTTTTTTTTTAATTTGCAATGTGTAGTTATTCTACATGGCCCTTTAAGAGAACATTTTCATTTACAATAGAATTAACATTGTCAACTACAAATGTCTATGGTGGTCATTTATCAGTTTCTTCTATGTTTTAAAATGGCTGAACAGTGTTGCTTGCGTCATCATTGCCCTCACTGTCTACAACTGCCAATTACGGTGATTTATTTTCATCTGTACATGATTGTTTGAATTGTTGAAAAGAACCATTTTCAACAGCATAGCCATCCCATTCTAAAACTATTAGTAGTGAATTTTGTCAACATCTCTCTATTCACTTTTATAGCACATTAATGAACACATCCTTTTGGTGTAAACGTACACTTACTCTCCTCCATAGCAATTCAAAACAAACATGTATCGAATGATAAAACATTAATATTCTTTTTGTCTCCCAGTTCATAAACTGCCTTAATTTCCACTGGAACGGTGGGATTTTCCTGTCCCCACTGAACATCATTCATATATTCATGCAATGTGTAGTTATTCTATATGGTCCTTTAAGAGAACATTTTCATTTACAATAGAATTAACATTGTTAGCTACAACTGTCTATGGTGGTCATTTATCAGTTTCTTCTATGTTTTAAAATAACTGAAAAAATGTTGCTTGCGTCATCATTGCCCTCACTGTCTACAACTGCCTATTACGGTGATTTATTTTTATTTGTACATGATTGTTTGAATTGTTAAAAAGAACCATTTGCATCAGCATTGCCATCCCATTCTAAAACTATTAGTAGTCAATTTTGTCAACATCTCTCTATTCATTTAATTGAAAACTTTTTTAGCATCACATCTGTATAATTATATCTTGTCACATTGAAAATGTCACCACATCCAGTAGCATCAATATGTAGTGATGTTAGGCTTTTCACTTGCTTATAGTGTTCGCTTATAATTTCATTTAACTCTTTACACTGCATTAGCTCTTCATTCAATGTTCCCTCTTCTCTCTGATTTGTCCTCTAACCCTATAACTTTTATAGAAGAACTGATATAAAGCGTAGTCAAGTCTGGCGTAAGACCGATAAATCAATCCGTCAAATGCGTTTGACAATATTCTCTGATTTTTATGTAACTTTTCTTAGGAGGGGTGATAAAAGTGTAGTCATGTCTGGCGTAAGATTAATATAACTCTATGTCAAAAAGGTTTGATGATATACTTTCATTTTTCGTTCTTGTTATATTTTGACAAAAACTGTCTCAATTTCAACTGGAACGGTGGGATTTTCCTGTCCCCACTGAACACCGATGATGGATTCTGTTTATCACACCCTCACACTCATGATAAATTCATATAATCTCACATGCCTATTGTCCCATGGAAAGGACAAACAAAAACAATAACTTAAAATATAAATACAAATTAACAGCTGCACATGACATAATTGCTATGTTAAAGTCAGGTCATCCTTTCATGTTGCATTTTAGCGTAATAAGAAATATTACACTTTCATTCTACAATTTTGACAAGCATTGAAACAGGACAGCATTTTTAAAGGTTTTCTGCTAGTCATTTATTTAAAAAAGGAAAGTTGATACGGAGAAAAACTGCTTTCCATTGTGAATATTGTATTGTTCACATGATTCGGTGTACGAAAATCAATAATTCATTGTAAGTTTTGCTTTTTATAAATGCTGTCAATTAGACTTCGTCTAATAGTGAAATTTGTTTCATATCAAATGATATTTTGCAGTTTAAAAGTGAAATTTTGTTTCATATAAAATGACACAAATAAATAAATTGCTAACTCAGAAACTTCTTAAACAAGGCTATCAGTATAATAAACTTTGCAAAACATTTTCAAAATTTTATAGACGATACTATGATTTGATTTCTAAATTCCAAGTTGGACTAAAATCTCTTTTGCGTCAAGGACTGTCGGAACCTGATTTCTGTGGTGACTTGGTGTATAAGCTGAAGAAGATTTTTGGCTCTAATAATTTTTCAGCGCATTTCATTAAAATAATTTCCCACTATAAAAAGATTTGCTATAACATTAATGTATTGCAACACACTGCATGCTTAGTGGTCAACCCAATCACGGTTGGCAACTTTGCTTTCCTCTTTAATTGCACGCCGGTGGGTTGGCTTTCAGACTCTATGATGTTTCTGACTTAAAGACTTATCTAATGATGAGATGGTAGGGGCCTGATGCTTTGGCTGTTTGTCGGGCCCTCCTGGGTTTACCTGTTGGATTTCATTTGCTCCGGTATTCAGTTTTATTTACTGTTGAGTCCTTATCTTTGCTTTATCTCCTTGTTATATCTTAATTTATATGTTTTAGGAGATGATGCATTGATAAGTTAGGGGTCTTTCATGCAAACCAAATATCTATGTGTCCTGATCCACATCTGAATTAAAGGTGAGGTTGGCGCGCCGATAAACCGGTTTAAGCCCTCCAGTAAAATATTTTACTGACCGTTCCAAGGCGGTACTTCTTTTGTGGATCTTTTATGTTTTTGTTCTGTCTTGTGTTTGCTATGTCTTTGTGCGCGTCTGTTTATATGTGCTTTGTGGTCACCTGCTGGGAAAGGGCTGACCTCTTGGCTCTCGTTTGTGGTGTCTAACTGTGAGTTTGTAACTTTCCCATGGGTATCTTGGGTCAGGTGTGGTACTTGACTGTATCGACTCCTGATCTTTGCACCCTTACTTACTTTTTTTAGCATGCGAAATGAACATATTTTGTAAACTTTAGTTTCTGGGACCATCCAGCACCCTGGAAGCATCACTATCTGATAATGAAGCTCTAAATGATTAATTGCATCCCTTGTCCACATAGATTTTCTGTAAAATCAAATAAACCAAAAGCTTTACTGAGCTTAAATGACTAAAATAAAAAAAAGTATTTCCAGCAACCATAAAAGCAAACATGTTAATGTCTAATTCTTTTCTTTAATTCACTTTACCCATATCAAACATGTCTTCATCCTCTTTGTCATATATCTTTTTCAAAGATGTTCTTCTCTCAGATGAGGTACAAGCGGCCACTCCATACACAAAGAATTGTCCATACTTCATGGAGATCAGTCATCTCCACTTCTAGTTGGTGCTTGTGGTGAGTTGTTGGCCTATGGTTGTCACTGTGATGTTGGTTGCAGACCTGGCTGACTATTTGAAATCTTCTGTTAATAGAAGTAAATGACAATCATCACCAGTGTGGTGCTCGTGGTGAGTTGTGGGCCTATGGTTGGCACTGTGATGTTGGTTGCAGACCTGGCTGACTATTTAAAATCTTCTGTAAAACTGTAAAAAGAAGTAAATGACAATTATCACCAGTGTGGTAAGCCAAATGACCACATCCTCTTAGTGTAACGGTACACTTACTCTCCTTCTATAACATTTTGAAACAAACATGTCTCCAATGATAAAACATTTCAAGCTTTCTTTTTTTAATTTGCAATGTCTAGTTATTCTACATGGTCTTTTAAGAGAACATTTTCATTTACAACAGAATTGACATTGCCAACTACAACTGTCTATGGGGGTCGTTTATCAGTTTCTTCTACGTTTTAAAATGACTGAAAAATGTTCTTGCGTCAACATTGCACGTACTGTCCACAACTGCCAATTATGGTGATTTATTTCCAGTTGTACATGATTGTTTAAATTATTGAAAAGGACCATTCGCATCAGCATTGCCATCCCATTCTAAAACTGATAGTAGAGGATTTTGTTAACATCTTTCGATTCGTTTGATTGAAAACTTTTTTTGCAACATGTCTGTAAAATTATGTCTTGTCACATTGAAATTATTACCACACCCAGTAGCATCAATTTCTAGTGATGTTTGGCTTTCCATTTGCTTAGAGTGTTCGCTTATCATTTCGTTTAACTCTTTACATTGCAATAGTTATTCATCAAATCTTCCCCTATTTTCTCTGATTTGTTCTCTAACCTTTGTATAGAAGAAGTGAAATAAAGTGTATTCAAGTCTGGCGTAAGATTAATAAAACTTGCTGTCTAATGCGTTTGATTATATTCTCTGATCTTAAAAATTCCAACTGGAACGGTCGGATTTTCCTGTTTCCACTGAACATCATCGATGGATTATGTTAATCCCACTTTCACATTCATGATATATTCTTATAATCGCACATACCCCATACTAGCCCATGCAAGGGACAAATAAAAACAACAGCAGTAAAAAATGAACACAAATTGAAAGCTGCACGTCAATAGAAAAGTGATATTATTGTTATTTTAAAATCACATCATCATTTTATGTTGCATTTCAGCATATTTAGAAATATTACACTTATCGTTCTACACTTCTGTAAAGCATTGAAATAGAGCAGCATTGTTATAAAGGTTGTTTGCCAGTTTTGCTAGTCATACATTTCAAAGGGATTGTTGATACTTAGAAAAACTGCTTTCCATTGCGAATATTGTATTCCTAACAGGACTTAATGTATGATCATCAATAATTCATTGTTAGTTTTTTTTATTATTTCTGTCTATTAGATTTCGTCTAATAGTGAAGTTTTGTTACAATTAAAATGGGATCTTGCATGCAAAATGAATACATGGTGTATGCATATCATCATGAAACATTCAGAACTTGAATAGATTGACCCATATTTTTGGTTTGAAACGTTTTTGCGTTTATGGTAGCTACACTCCTGTAGGTAGTGACATTACAAAATACGGAGCTTCTTTTCTATTATGATTTGTCAAATGTATAGACTAATGTACAGACTCAGTGAAACCAGGTCTGAAATTTTGAAATCTAAAGGAAGAGATAGTTGGTTGCTTTACTTTAATTGATTTCTTTATTTTCGTGCCCTTTTTGTATTTTGTTTCGTTTCTACCCGGTTTTATAGACTGTGAATTACAAACCATAAGTCATAACTGCTTTATAAGAATACCCCCTGCCAAAATATGAAAGAAGAGGTCAATTATTAAGTTTAAAAACCTTGACATTTGACTCCAATGTCATAATGGTTACGGAAAAATCCCATGATGTTATAGACGCACCATAAGCAATCATTATTTCAGGTAGGAACACCATCAGACAAATATTTAAGAGAAATTAAATATGTGATTTATGGCATATTAGCCCTTGACCAGTGCGTCTAAGTTCATTTTGGTGATTTAAAACCTCAGTTATTATCAACAAAACATAGACATCCGTTATGCTTGAAATTTCTTTTAATTTATCTTTCATTTTATGACTGAGAGTGTACCCTCAGTCACAAAATGAAAGAGAAGTTCAAGCCATATTACAAATTGTGAGTAAAATTGACCTTGACTTTTGACTCTAAGGTCATATTACCTATATTATCATCAACACACCATTGTCATTTATTGTGACAAATTTGAGCACATTTGATTATTATATAAAATATTAAAGAGGAGTTTGCGTTGTTGCCCATAAAATTTTAAAGTCTATTTGACAGTAACTCTAAGTTTATACCAGTGCTTTGAAACATTTTAAAAATCTACGTTCAATAGGTATTCATATTGACAAGAAGGCGCATCTTCCAGACTCTGATCTTTATATCCTCTCTGTATTTACACAATATTCAATTTTTTACATATATTTAAACCGTTTATGGGGATCAACAGTTTAGCTCTAGTTCCGGCTACACATGCTGTCAGACCTGCTCTGGATCCAAAGTATGTATATGGGAAGGTTTTCAGCAGATGACAATAGCAGTCAAAACATTGCGTGGACAGTTTTGAAAACAAAACAAGATTATCGAACAAAAACTATTTCACAGGGGAAAAATGCAAATACTATACATCAGGGTCTCACTAAACTATTAATGTACAACGCTTCTATTGTTTTACACATCAAACAGTGAAAAGGCGTGATATGTTTTAAATGTGTGTTATTTAAGGCGCATGTCATGCATT
The DNA here is from genome assembly GCA_964019695.1 of Loripinus fragilis. NCBI lineage: Eukaryota > Metazoa > Mollusca > Bivalvia > Lucinida > Lucinidae > Loripinus > Loripinus fragilis. Next base: position 27,418,707 of record OZ026527.1, read on the forward strand.
ATTTTTGCATTCTGACTCCAGTATTGTGATATAATCCTGCATCCTGGAAGCATCACTTCAAGATGATGTAGCTCTATTTTTTATAACGCCTCTTTCCCACATACATTTTCTATAAATCACGTAAGCAAAAAGCATGACTGAGCTTAACTTTCTACAAACAAATAAAAAAAGTATCTCCAGCAGCCATAAACACAAACACGTAAATGTTCTTTTTTTTAATTCGCTTTACTCATATCAAAGATTTCTTCTTCCTCTTTGTCAAATACATTTTATAGATTTTCTCCCAGATGAATAACCAGCGGTCACTCTATTCATCATGAGTTGTCCATGCTTCATGGAGAAAAGTTCTCTCCTCTTCAAGTTGAAAAAAAAAAATGTTCGCAGTAATAACTTTTCAGCGCAGTTTATTGAAATAAGTTCTCATTATAAATATATTGGTTATAACATTAATGTATTGCAGCAAACTGCATTCTTGGTGATCAACCCAATAACAGTTGGCAACTTTGCTTTCCTCTTTAATTGCACACTGGTGGGTTCAACCTCAGATTGTATGATGGTTCCGTCTTTGAGAGTTGGTTTGAAGCCTGGTTCTGCATCTGTTGCCTGGACCGTTTGGGTTTGACTGTTGGATTTCGTTTGCTACCGTATTCAGTGGTATGTACTGTTGAGTCCTTATCTTTGGCTTATTTTCTGTTTTTATCTTGATTTGTATGAACTACGAGATGATTCATGTATTTGTTAGAGATCTTTCGTGATCCACAACAGAATTAAGGGGAGGTTATTGCAGTGAAACTAGTTTAAGCGTTCCTGTTATTTTCTAACCGACCGTTCCAAGGTGGTTCTTCTTTTGTGGATCTTATTTGTTATTTGTCTTTGCTTTATTGCAATGTTTGTTCCCTGCAGCCTTGAAGTCACCCGTCGAGAAAGGGCTGACCTTTTGGCTTTCTTGTATGGTATGTATTTGTGATGTTTTCACTTTCCCATACGTTGGCCTGGGTCAGGTGTTGTACTTGATTGTATCCATTCCTGATCTTTGACTTCTTTCTGACTTTGTTTAACAACTTATTTAAGATAAATATTTAAGATGGAGAAGCAAACTTTTTCAATTAGTCAAATAAGTATATTAGTAAACTTAGATTAAAAACAGTTGGAAAAAATGCACAAATCAGCTGTAATGGTCAATGATGTTAATCATAATTACAACGTTTAAATGGAGATTCAATATATGTTACGCAAATAACACCATTGAAAGCTGTAATTTTGTTCAAATGCATTTTTCGTGTAGCTTAGACATCCAGCTTGACTTCAAATGCAATTTGAATAATTTGATAGTTTAATGTATTCTTTCTGTAGCTTGAACGTTCATTCTACTTTTCTTTTTGGTTTGTTAGAGTAACATATGTAGCAGGCTGTTACAGGCCAACGCCCCAGCGTTCAGATTGCAAGCATCTCTTAAAAGATGCAGCGTGAACTTTTTTTATTAAGATAGGATATTTCTGCAACATTCCCTAGGATAGGAGCAGGACCTTTCTTAGCTTGACGTCTACATGTTCAGTCTTTATTTTCAGCATATGCAACAACTGGGTTTTCTTATTATAGGGCTTTTATGTAAGGCTCAGAGAGATAGATCATGCGCTGTTTCATTTTAATTTATTTCAACCCAGATTCCATAAAAAAGATAACTTTTAGTACTTCTTAAATGCTCATGTGCTGTTTTGCTGTAACCAAAACAATAGCCTTCCACTACATTTTGGAGACTTCACTCTAAACATTGATAAGCAAGATAATACAAGTTCACTAATAAAGCATAGAACACCTTATTCCCTAGTTTTCGTTCCTCTAAGCCAAAGCTGTCTTTCATAAATCTTCGTACAAAAGGGATAGATATTCGAAAATGTGTCACACTTTACATTTTTTCATCTATATTTGAACCCTTTTGCTCTCTGTGGCACCAACTGTTACTGTAGCAATTATCCATTTTGAATCTATTGTTCATATATGCTTCCCCAGGTCTCCAGATAAGAGTGCGCATTGTAAAACTATTTTCTTTATTTCTCATCTAAAACATATGTCGTGTGTACTCAAAAGAACCGTCTTTATGAGACGGTTCTTTTGAGCACCCAAAACACATGTTTAATTGAATGGTAAGAAAATAATTACACTTTTACGCTAATAAAATTTCCTTATCTGGATCTATGCTTCCCTATTTCCTGGCATGGGTAAAATAAGGTTTTCTATGGAAACATGTGCAACCTGATATTGAAAAGTTTAGATCCCTTCGTCATAGTGACGCCATACTCATGCGTGCATTTACATCATAGAATGCAATCAATGTCAATAAAATGCCATCTCCAAGGATACCTAGACGCATGTGAGAAATTATAATGCAAGAATTTTTAAATGTTATTCTTCGGAGCAGCCCTAACAGCAATATTATCAATGTTATTTTTTTTAAATATTGAGTTAATGTGTATACATGAGCTAATGATAAAAGTTATTAACTCTTATTTCATTCACATCGACATGGAAATATTTGTTCTTAATAAATTATTTACTTATAAAGTTTACATTGCTTTAGCAAATCATCAGACATACAATGTTGATTTCGTTTACAATATTATTCATGAAACAATAAAAGCTATGCTGAAAATAAAATAAAGTAATTATAAATAAATAATGTATCACCATCTGCATATATATGCAAACTTTGAAAGCATCAAATTTTATTTGGAGACAATTTTTTAATGTTATCATACATTACATACACTAACAATGCCTAGTATCTAATGTAAAATATACTGAAACAACAAAGTTATGTCCGCTTGACGGTCTTGTCTGCCAGTTCTTAATGTATGAACGCATTTCATATACTTTTTTACATTACAAAGTGTTATCATTTAGGAACGTTATGCGCCTAAACGAAATTCATTTGACAACCAATAGAGCTGCTGACAACTCAGAGAACACGAGTACCCTTAAAATCAAAAGTCACAACATCAATAGCTTGTGTGTCCATCATAATTCCCAACCGTTCAAGCACATTAAAACATCCCTGAGCAAACTCTCTAGTAAGATGGTATGCATGTTAGCTGTATGCATTGCTTTTACGGCCCAACCATTAATCTGTAGCATACTCTGACGTCACAAAACATCAGTCAAGAGCGTGGGTGAAGACACGCAGAAAATTCATTTTTGGTCCAGCATTTTGATAATCAACAGGGTCAGTCAAATTTGAATTTCTTTTTCGTCATCACACGCATCTTAATATTAATTAAAGACTAATCAGCATTAAAACAATTGATACTGGGAATTCACGTGCGTTTTATTTTCATTAAGGGGTGGAGTATACAACACAGATCTAGTGAACATGTGATGGCCGACATCAACCATAGTTTTTATTTTTATCTTTTGTGTAATCGTATTCATACACAAGCACAGCAAATTAAAACAAAAACGGTGTCAAAATTATGTTAGTTTAATGAGAATGGGAGGTTCTTAAATTGTTATTTGTTTAATTCAAAGGGAGGTAATTTCAGTTAACTTCGTAAATTAAAGATTTTGAATTGCAATGTCGTTCGTTTAATAAGCACATTTGGGATTTTTAGATGTTTTTTCATCGTTGGACGTACCTGGTTACCATTTAACGCAAAATGTGTCACGTTTTGATGATAAACATGCTGATTATAGTGGAATGAGCTGTTTTCACTTTAGGGTCAATAACTCTTCCGGATAAGAAAATAATATCACATAATTACCAACTTTTGTGTGTCAGACGTTTAATTAACATTTTGGTATATTGTTTGCTGAGACATCTTAATTGGATCAAAAGATGCGGTACCAAGAAAATCGGACGTATCTTTTTTGTATGAGTATATATCTTTATGTTTTTGTTATACCAAGTTACAAAATGCTAGATTTATATATCTATCATTAGGCTGCATTTTTATATGTTATTGCTTTCTGCACAACATTTAGCAAAGAGCAGTTATTTTTGATATTGTAGATAAACCTTGATATAAATGGAATACTAGTCTGAATCGTGTTACTGACTATGTTTGTATACTATCAACCAAGGTAAACTGAGAACACTAAAATTATTTGATTGCTGTTGAATTAGTAATTTTATTAAACTTGGTGCCAACAGCCTTCATGTACCTATTACAAAAAACAAAATACATCTAATATTACTATTTCAGACTCATTTTTCTTCTATCCTTTCTACGTAGAGCTGTCTTAATCAGTAGACAAGATATTTATTCTGGTGCTACTTTTTCTGTATTGCAGCTCTTTTACATTCAATTCATTGTCCTATGACACTATATACTCATTCTGGTGCTCCTTTCCCAGAAGTAGAGCCTCTTTATATCCCAGTCATCTTCAAAAGACAAGATATTTTTTCAATGTAGTAGAGCTCTTCTGCATCCCAGTGATCTTCAATAGACAAGGCATACTCCTGCTGGTGCTCCTTTACTTGTAGTTGAGCTCCCTTGTATCCAAGTCATCTTTAATCTTTGTGGTTCTCCTTTTCCTGTAGAAGAGCTCTTCTGTATCACAGACATTTTGAATGGACAAGATATACTCCTGCTGGTGCTTCTTTTCCTGGAGAAGAGCTCGTATGTATCCAAGTTAATTTCATGATAAATGATATGCTTCTGCTTGTGCTCCTTTCAATGTAGTAGAGCCCTTTTGCATCCCAGTCATCTTCAAAAGACAAGGTATACTCCTGCTGGTGCTCCTTTCCTTGTAGTGAAGCTCTTTTGTATCCAAGTCATCTCAAACCTTGGTGGTTCTACTTTCCCTGTAGTAGAGCTCTTCCGCATCACAGGCATCTTCAATGGATAAGATATACTCCTGATTGTGCTTCTATCCCTGTAGAAGAGCTCCTTTGTATCTAAGTTATGTTCATGATAAATTATATAACTCATCTTAAATGGACAATATATACTCATGCTATTGCTACTGTCTCTGTAGTAGAGCTTCTCAGAGTCCCAGACATCTTTAATAGACAAGAATGCTTCTTTTGGTACTCCTGTTCCTGTAGTAGAGTGTACCTGCATCCCAGTCATGTTCATGATACATGACAAGATAATGATACATGACAAGATATACTCCTGCTGAAGCTCAATCCCTTGCAGTAGAGCTCCTATGCATCCCAGTCATCTTCAATGGACACAATATACTATTGCTAGTGCTCCTGTCTCTGTAGTAGAGCTCCTATGCATCCCAGTCATATTCAACTAACAAGGTATACTCCTGCTAGTTTACTTAAGCATTAAAAGGAGTACATACCAGAACCCAACAGAAACTAGTTTATCTATGGTATAATGATAATATTTTCTGAGCTCGTATTTAAACGACAAAGGTAGAAATCCATAGGCTATTACATCAGATATTCCCTGATTTTTTATTCGCTTCCTTAGGCAGCTTTTTTGCATATTTAATCTGCGGTTTAACACTAGAGCATTTTGTAGCTGTGAAAATGAAGGTATATAAGACATTGGCCACGCAACTAACACATATTGGTTTTTGATCATATATTACATTTATAAAAGAATTACGCAGCGAGTGAACCACTTATTGCTTTTCTCCTCCCTTTTCCTTTGGAAATGGTCCCATTGATCACTTCATGTTTTTACTTCAGGATTTTACTTAATAGATATTACACGTGTTGACAAAATATGTGATTAAGTTGGCAAACAATTCAAATTTCTGTGCAAACTGATTGGTTGTAAAGCACAGGAAGGGGGAGGGGGTAAACTCTAATTTAGCAATATGAAGCATCTCAATATAAGCTGTCAAAAGTATAAAACAGGCAGTCGATTATTGCAATACATGTGCATGAAAAATTACAAATAGGCGTAAGAACAGGGGACCAGAGAGGAAAGCCCCCAAATAATAATTTTGTAGGGGGGCGGCGGGGGCAGAATAGTATTTATCCCTAAATGGACATATAACTGCTTGTCACTAAGCAAAATAAGTAACTTCCACATTGAGCCGTGACACGAGATTTCCAACAATGTCGTATGTACGACCAGCAAAGCCTAAGACCAGCCTGCGTGTACGCACAGTTTGATCGGAGCCGTTGCTAGTCGCTTGGATATTCTAGGAGTGTTAAGCTACTGACTGAACATCATTTGAAGTTTCTAAGATTATAATTAAAAGGAGGCTGCACAGGCTCGTCTGAGTCTAGACTTGTTAAAATGTCACATTGTTGGAGTTCACATGTCATGGCACATATTATTATTAGTAAAACTTGTCCCTGCTCGCTTCACTTGGACGGAGTTTTTTTAATTTGGTTTGAAATTCTCTGAGAGCAACAATTTGCTCAAATTTTAGAACCTTACTCATTTCTTTTAGTCATAAGGCTGTTATTTTCTTGTTTGTTTGTATGTATGTATAAATGTGTATATGTATCATTTTTTTTCCAGAGAAACCTACTTTTCAAGCTTTTCCTATTATTCCTATTTTTTATCCTAAATTTTAAAGAGTTTAAATTTTCACTAACCTTTTTATCCCTATTTGCGTTTTGGTCTGAAATTATTTTCACGCATATTAGGCTTCAATCAAAAAATTTTCTCGCTCTCTTTGCTCGCTCGGAGTAAATAAATTATTTTTGCTTTTTTTTTCTGTTTTTTATCCCTCTTAGCTTTTTACTCTAAATACCTTAAGTTTACACAAATTTTCCTCGGTCAAACTAAAATTATATATTTGGTTTCGTAGAAATGGAGATTCATTGCCTCAATTTTAATAATGCATATTTATAAATGTATGCAGTTTTAAATAGCTTCTTTGCAATATATTAACCAAAACGTTCCTTGTTCACTTCACTTACTTAAAGTTAGATTACATGTATAAGGTGTTACATATAGATCGCTTGATTTTTATATCAGGATGTAAATGTATAAATGTATGCGTGCATATGCATGTGCATGCATACATGTTTGTGTATATGCATGCATGCGTGGGTGAATACACATTTAGCAGCAGGTACATGCATGTGTTTGCGTGCTGAAGGTTTGTACACATGTATACGTGTATGAACATTTTGCAATACCCCCCAAGTATTGAAGTTTGCCTAGCTTTGTTCCCTCTCCCTCTCCTAATATTGAAAAGTTTCTTAAGCCTATGTTCCATGAAAACTTGTTTCTTTCTACAGGCTCATTTAATTCAGGCCCAAAATTATGACATGCCTAATCTGGGCCCAAAATAATTGCTAAAAAATCCACCTTATCAAAAATTTCTGCAGGGACACCATCAGAGTGTCAAACAGTTTGCATTCAGATCAGATTTGACATAACGTCGGGCCTTATCTGGGTTTAAGCTGTTTGCAAAAGAAAAACACTTTTTTTTTATTGTTTTTTGAAAAACTCTTTCAGGAGTCTCTCAGAGTGTCTAACAGATTGGATCCTGACCAGGTCCCACATAATGTTGGACACAGTAGATGCTAAAATGCTACTTATAAGGCTTTAAACAGTTAAATATTACTTTTTTGTACTTTGAAATTGTCATGCGTTTTGTCATCTGATGTTTTAGTTAGGCAGTCTGGATCCAGAATAGGCCTGACATTATTTTGAGTCTGATCTAGGTCCTAACTGTTGCAAAAGAAAAAATATCAACTTATTTAATATACCTTAATGAATGCCATCAAAGTGTCAAATTTTAGATCCAGGTCAGGCCCTTCATTATTTCATTCCTGATCTGGGTCCAAAATAATTGCAAAAAAAAAATCTGGTAAAAAAATCCAGCATAAACACCATCAGAGTGTCAAAAAGTTTGCATTCAGGTTAGGTCTGACTTAATATAGGGCCTGATCTGGGTTTTAACTGTTTGCAAAAAAAACAGTTTTGTTTTTTCGAAAAACTCTTTCAGGACACCAACAGAGTGTCAAACAGATTGGATCCTGACCAGATCTCATACAATGTTGGAAACAGTAGGAGCTAAAATGCTACTTGTATGGGTTTAGACAATAAAATATTATTTTGGTTTTTATGGAAATTGTCATCTATTTTGTCATCTGCTGTATGTGTCAAGCAGTCTAGATCCAGGATAGGCCTGACCTTTTTAGTCTGATCTAAGTCCAAACTGTTTATAATAGAAAAAAAATTATTTTTCCAATATTTCTTCAGGAATGCCATCAGTGTCAAATAGTTCCGATTCAGATCAGGCTCTACATTGTGGCATGCCTGATATGGGTCCAAAATAGTTTCGAAAAAATTAACATGGTCAAAAAATCTCTTTCAGGCACCACCAGAGTGTCAAACAGATTTGATCCTGACCAGGTCCCACACAATGTTGGAAACAGTAGAAGCTAAAATGCCACTTGTATGGGTTTAGACAGTATAATATTACTTTTGTTGGTTTGGAAATTGTCGTGCATTTTGTCATCTGCTGTTTGTGTCAAGCAGTCTGGATCCAGGATAGGCCTGACATTATTTTGAGTCTGATCTAGATCCAAACTGTTTGCAATAGAAAAAAAATCAACTTTACCAATATTCCAACAGGAATGCCATTAGTGTCAAATAGTTTTGATCCAGTTCAGGCCCTACAATATGGCATACATGATCTGGGTAAAAAAAAGTTGCAAAAAAAAATCAACATTGTCAAAAATTCCTGCAGGAACACCATCAAAGTGTCAAACAGTTTGGATTCAGATCAGGCCAGACATAATGTTGGACACAGTGGATGCTAAAATGCAACTTATATGGGTTTAGACTGTAAAATATTACTTTTGTTATCATGGAAATTGTCATACGTTTTGTCATTTGCTGTTTTCGTCTAGCAATCTGGATCCAGAAAAGGTCGGACAATATTTTGAGTCTGATCTAGATCAAATTGTGCAAAAGAAAAAATATCAACTTTGTCAATATACCCTTAAGAATACCTTCAGAGTGTCAAAGCTTAGATCCAGGTCAGGCCCTTCATTATGACATGCCTGATCTTGATCCAAAATAATTGCGAAAAGAAAATCACCTGGTCAAAATCCTGCAGGAACACCATCAGAGTGTCAAGCAGTTTGCATTCAGATCAGGTTGGACATAATATTGGGCATAATCTGGGTTTTAACTGATGCATTAGAAAAAAGGCCTTTTTTTTTTGATAAACTCTTTCAGGAGTCCCTCAGAGTGTCTAACGGATTGGATCCTGACCAGGTTCCACATAATTTTGGACAGAGTATGCGCTAAAATGCTACCTGTATGGTTTTAAACAGTAAAATATAACTTTTTTTTCCTGGAAATTGCCATGCATTTTGTCATCTGCTGGTTTGTCAAGCAGTCTGGATCCAGACTAGGCCTGGCATTATCTTGAGTCTGATCTAGATGCAAACTGTTGCAAAAGAAAAAAAAATCAATATTCCTTTAGTAATGACATCAGAGTTTCAAATTGTTTTGATGCAGATCAGATTCAACATTATGGCATGCCTGATCTGCGTCCAAAATAATTGCAAAAAATCTACCTGGTTAAAATACCTGCAGGAACACCGTCATAGTGTCAGACAGTTTGCATTTAGATCAGGCTGGACATAATGTCTGGCCTGATCTTGGTTTAAACTGTTTTGCAAAAGAAGAAACATTTGCTTTTTACGAAAAACTCTTTCAGGAAACCACCAGAGTGTCAAACAGATTGGATCCTGACCAGGTCCCACACAATGTTGGAACAGAAGGAGCTAAAACGCTACTTGTATGGGTTTAGACAGTAAAATATAACTTTTGTTTTTATGGTTATTTTCATGCGTTGTGATGTCTGCTGTATGTGTCAAGCAGTCTGGATCCAGGATAGCCCTGGAGTCTGATCGAGGTCCAAACTGTTTGTAAAAGAAAAAAATCAGCTTTTCCAATATTCCTTCAGGAATGCCATTAGTGTCAAATGATTGTGATCCAAATCAGGCCCTACATTAAGGCATCCTGATCTGGGTCCTATATTGTTGCAAAACAAATCAAAATGGTCAAAAACTCCCAAGGAACACTATCAGAATGTCAAACAGTTTGGATTAAGATCAGGCCAGACATAATGTTAGGTCTGATCTGAGTTTAGACTGTTTGAAGAAAAAAAATAAGAAATAAAGAAAAAATAAAAATAAATAAAATAAAAAATCGAAAAACTCTTTGGGACACCATCAGAGTGTCAAACAGATTGGATCCTTACCAGGTCTCGCACAACGGGTCCAAAAATGCTTCAAAAGAAAAAACAGTTTTTAAGAAATTTCTTTCCGAAATATCATCATAGTTTCAAGCAGTTTGGATTCAGATTAAGCAAAGCATAAAGTCAGGCCTGATCTGGGTCTTAACTGTTTGCAAAAGAAAAAAACAACAACACTTGTTTTGAAAACTTCCATTAATACAATCAGACTGTCAAACAATTTTATCCAAACTAGGTCCCACACTATGCCGGGCCTGATCTGAGTCCGAGCTGTTTTGCAAAAATTATCAGCTGACTGAACAATAGGGCAAATAGTTTAATTTGTGCACATGAAATGGAAAAAATAAAATGTTATATATCCTTTAAACGCCTTTAATCTAGTTATTTTTTTTGCATTGAAGAAACCCTAGATATGTACTGAAAAAAGAAAGAAAGAAGGCAAATATCAGGAATCGATACAATCAAGTACAACACCTAACCCAGGACACCACATGGGAAAGTGACAAAACACAAGAAAGCATGACATGAAAGAGAACCAAGAGGTAAGCCCTTTCTCAACGGGTGACCCGAGGCTGCAAGGAACAGAGTTGGCAGTACGGCAAAGACAAACACAAATAACAAGTAAGATCCACAAAAGAAGCACCGCAATGGACAGTAAGAAAATAACTTGAGGGCCTAAACTAGATTCACGGTACCAACACTACCCTTAATTCTAATGTGAATCATGACACATTGATTTTTGCTTTGCATAAAGAATCCCTACCTAGCACATATAAATCAAGATACAATAAGGAGACAAATTAAAGTTAAGGACTCAACAGTTTATACAACTGAATACTGGAGCGAAATAAATCAAAGAGTTAAACCCTGGAGGGCCCAACAATAGACGCAGCATCAAGCCAAAACCATCTCATCTATAGATGAATCTTAAAATTGGAACCGTCATAAGAGTCTGAGGTCTGACCCACAGATGCGCAATAAAAGGGGAATGAAAAGTTGACAATCGTGATTGGGATGGCCACCAATCATGCAGTTTGCTGCAATACATTTATGTTATAACCAATTTTTTAATAGTTAGAAATTAAACAGCGCTGAAAAACTATTAGTACCAACTATTTTATTTAATCCATACACTAAGTTACCATGGTTCAGAAAGACCCTGGGGCAAGAGAGATTTAAGTCTGACATGGTGTTAAGATATCAAATCATAGTAATGGCAATAAAATTTAAAAAAAGATTAACCAAGTTTTCTGAGTTTATTGCAAGTGTTATATTTACCTATTCACATCACATTTAAAACAACAATATTGAAACATAAAATGATTTACTAAAATTGGATCAAAATGATTTACCTTACTTTACCCACTAAAAATGAGCACTCCATTTTCTTCAAGGGAATAACAAAAATACAATGAAGCAAGCATTACCATAGAAAAAAGATCCTATGATATAATGTATGTACAATGGAAATAACAGATTGGTACCAATGAAACTAAACCTTATTTAGGCCAGATTTTTTTATTAGTTGATTTACGGGAATTTTCTTCAGATTAAGGGTCGGGGGGGGGGGGAATTAATAAAAAGCTCTGAAAATGACCAGTTGACTGGTCATTTTTAGAGCTTTTTTTCAGAACTTTTTTTTCTTTAATATCTCCAGAAAAACAGTAAAACTAGTAAGGTAATCTTTAAATATTTCATCATTTTCCTAAAAATCTGGACAGGACAATCACTTTTAACAGTGTCACTCTCAAAAATGCACAGACAGAACCTCAAAAATATTTTTTTTTCAACCAAACAATTAATATTTAGAGTCGGCGGATAAAATATATTTTTTTTTGAAATTAAATTTTATTTTTTCCTACTTTCCCGAAATTTACAGTAGGAGGGTTCGTAAATCAACTAATAAAAAAATTCTGGCCTTATCTAGCTGCAAACAATGTTGTAGTTTTTTATGTTTTTATTATGTTGATACTTTTAAAGGAGAATTTGTTGGCACTAATGCATATAAACTACCTGCTTCCTTGAATAAGAAGGTTGTTGTCGATGACTATGGTTGTCATACAGCCCCAAAATTTTGGTTTCAAACCTAAAGAAAATTAAGACAGGCTTCCTTATATTGGTTACCTAAACTCCATAAAAACATATAAAGCAAGATTTATTGCCAATTTCAGCTTTTGTGCGACAACAGAACTTTCTTAAATGGTAACGTCTAATCTTACAGCCATCAAAACATGTAAGTAAGTACTGCGATAAAGTATTAGAAAGATCAGGTAAGAATCTCTTTAAACAATTCTGGTTAATATTAGATAAACTTAAAGCTAAAGACTTCAACGCAACCGGATTGACTACGTATCATTTTTCCACTCTTTTCACTACTTTACTCTTTAATTTAAGATACACTCATTGATCTTATTAAACGAACCATCCAAAAGGCTCTCTTTGCCTTTTTTGTTTTGGAACAGCCAAACGAAAACCATACATGACCTTGTCAAAATGTATGTGATGTGCTGACCTTTTTGTTGTGCAACATTTTATACGATTTGGCACTTAATTGTATAAAGAAGTTATGGGGATTCCAATGGGCACTGCTTGTGCCTCCCTAGTTGCAGATTTATCCTTGTTTTGTTGAGTCAGATATTATAAGATCCTTTTCTGGTAATAAGCAGCCTGATATTATTTACGGTTTAAACTCAGCATCCAGATATTTGGATAGTATTCTAAACATAAATAATATGCATTTTGATAATTTTGTAAAAGTAAGAAGGAAGGCAAAGATCAGAAATCGATTCAATCAAGTAACTTACCTGACCCAGGACACCATATGAAGAAAGTGACAAAAACACACACATACATGAGAGCCAAGAGGCTCCCAAAGGCTACAAGAAGCAGACGCAATACACCTGGATATCCAAAAAGTCTCTGACGCCAGAGAGATTTAAGTGTAACACGAAATTTAGACATAATAACATATTATTGGCAACAAAATTTAGTAAACGTTTTGTGAAGTATATCACACCGCTAGCCTTGAATAATCATGTCTGGAGCGTATTTCCTACATTATTTGAGGTAGGGATCACATTTGGAGTGTTTATGCATCTTGGGACGGCAGAGTATTGCATACCATATTTTGGTCATGGTGATTTTGATATCTGACCTAGTTTCTAGAATAATCGTTCCAGGGCATATTGTCCACGTTCTTTGAGGTAGAAATCACAGACTTAGTGACTGTGTGAATACATCTTGGGATGGTAGAGTGCTGCGTTCCATTTTTGGGTCACTGTAACAATGATATTGACCTCTGACTTCCTTTAAAGAAAAATCTTGTCTGAAGCATATCTCCTACATTATTTGAGGTAGGAATCAAAACTTGGGTGTGTGGATGCATGTTGGGATGGCAGAGAGTTGCATGTAAGTAAGGGTGCAAAGTTCCGGAATCGATACAATCAAGCACCACACCTGACCCAAGATACCAATGGGAAAGTGACAAACTCACAGATAGACACTACAAACAAGAGCCAAGAGGTCAGCCCTTTCCCAGCAGGTGACCACAAGGCACATATAAACAGACGCACACAAAGGCATAGCAAACACAAGAAAGAAAAAACATTAAAAATCCAAAAAAGAAGTATCGCCTTGGAACGGTCAGTAAAATATTTTACTGAAGGGCTTAAACCAGTTTCACGGCACCAAACTCACCCTTAATTCAGATGTGGATCAAGACACATAGATATTTGGTTTGCACATAAGACCCCTAACTTATCAATGCAACATCTCCAAGAACATATAAATCAAGATATAACAAGGAGATAAAGCAAAGATAAAGACTCAACAGTAAATAAAACTGAATACTGGAGCAAAAGAAATCCAACAGGTAAACTCTGGTGGGCCCGACAAACAGCCAAAGCATCAGGCCCCTACCATCTCATCAATAGATAAGTATTAAGTCAGAACCATCATAGAGTCTGAAGTCCGACCCATCAGTGTGCAATTAAAGAGCAACGCAAAATTGCCAACCGTGATTGGGTTGACCACCAAGCATGCAGTCTGTTGTAAAACATTAACGTTATAGCCAATCTTTTTATAATGGGAAATCACTTTAATAAACTGCGCTGAAAAATTATTAGAGCCAACAACCTTCTTCAATTTATACACCAAGTCACCATGAACATCAGGTTCCGAAAGTCCTTGACGCAAGAGAGCTTTAAGTCCCACTTGGAATTTAGATATCAAATCATAGTTACGTCTATAAACTTTAGAAAAGGTTTTGCGAAGGTTATGATACGGATAGCTTTGTTTAAGAAGTTTCTGAGTTAACAATTTATTGCGGTTGTTGAAGTCAGTAAAGTAGCTAGATGCTCTAGCAAAACGAATGAGATGAGAGATATAGACTCCATAGGATGTAGAGCGAGGAACATCACCATCTTAAAAAGGGAAATCGACAATTTCAAAATCAAATGTCACGTTTATCATAAATTTTGGTAGAAACAATATCATTAGAAATTGACAAATGCAAGTCTAAAAATGCGGTATCAGAGGTATTGGCTTTATGCAGTTGGAGCTCTAAAGGATATATTTGACTTACCATATTGTCAAAAAATAAACATGATAAATGTTTTAAAATATCGTCCAAATATCTGGATGTAGTGTTAAACGCATTAATAACGTCAGCCTGCTTGTCATCAGAAAACGACATCATAAAGTCCCTCATATAACAAAACAGGAATAAATCGGCAACCAAGGGAGCACAATAAGTGGCCATAGGAATCCCAACTACTTGTCTACAGCTTGGAACAAAATCTAATAAAAATGTTTTCCAACAAAAAGGTCAGCGCATCACATACATTTTGACATGACCATGCATTATATTTTTAGTTTTTTTTTTCAAAGTAAAAAATGCATTTCTGTCATTACATGCAAGGTAAGGAGAGCCTTCTCTCTGGAAGATTCTTTCAATCAGATCAATAAGTTTATTTTTAATTAAGCTATGACGTTAGGTAGTGTAAAGAGTAAAAAAATCATAAGTTGACAAACTGGTCGCATTGAAATCTCTAGCTTTAAGTTTGTCTAAAATTTCACCTGAATTTTTGATAGACCAAAATAGGTTTTTACCGGATCTCTCATGTACCTGTTCACAGTACTTGATAAAATGTTTAACAGCTGTAAGATACGAGGTTAAAAATTTATAAACTTCTGTTGTCGTACAAGAACTAGAATTCGCAAAAAAATCTTGCTTTATAGGGTTTCAACAGTAAATAATTTTTCAAAATTCTACCATAGACACTCAGAGTTAATTGTTAAATACAACATTGGGTTAAAAACTTTTCTGCAACAAGGTATATCAGAACCTATATTTAATGGTGATTGGAAAACCTAATTTTAGTGATCAATTCAATAAGATAGTAAAACGTTATATAAGGGTTGGATATAATAGACTTCGAGCTAATAAAAGGCCCTGCTCCCCCCTCAGGGAATTTCGCAGACATATCCTATCTTAAAGAAAATTTCAAGCCGCATCTTTTAAGAGATATTTGCACTCTGTTTTCCGGGGCGTTAGTCTCTGACAGCCTGTTACATATGTTACTGTAACAAACTAAGGAAAAAATCAAAATGAAAGTTTGAGCTACAGAAAGAAAACATTAAACCATCTAATAATTCAAATTTCTTATGTAGTTTGCATGCTGGATACCTAAGCTACATAAAAGCAGCATTTCAAACAAAATTACAGCC
This sequence comes from Loripinus fragilis, assembly GCA_964019695.1. Lineage (NCBI taxonomy): Eukaryota > Metazoa > Mollusca > Bivalvia > Lucinida > Lucinidae > Loripinus > Loripinus fragilis. The sequence goes on from OZ026527.1 coordinate 27,434,571, forward strand.
TTCAATGGTGTCATTAGCTTTACATAGATTAAATTTCCCTTTTAAAGTTGAAATTGTGACTAACATCTTTACTTTTACAGACGAATTGTGCATTTTTACAAGTATTTTTAATCTTCGTTTACTAAAATGATTATTTGACTAATAGAAAAAACAAAGTTTGCTTTTCTATCTCAAATACATTGTTTTATATGATTTATTAAACAACCCTACCCCAAATTTTAAGTATCCAATTTTGGTATCTATTATTGCAGAGAAATATATGACGCTCGTGGATATCTTACGTTTTTGGCACTGTCTTGCTAATGTAATAAAGAATCATACAATTGCAAGTTTGACATCAGGATCAGAGCACTTATTTAGGTATGTAACGTATGTTACATGTCGTAATGAATGAGCAAGGAAATTGTCTTGGAAGTAAGAGATGATATTTCAGAAAAAATACTATTTTTCACATGTTTTCCTATTAATCTCTAGCCTCTGGTGCCTTAGTCTTAGTAATTACAGTCATTGCTGATAACAACCCCATGGAATTGTGTTACAGATGTTATATATAATCTTTTTATCACATATTTCCTAATGCCTATAATATTAAAACATATAGACATATAGATAGAAAATAATAGTTTTCATTTAAATGACACAATTTAATAAATATTCCTATTAAATATAATTATTCAAAAACAATCTTTATTCAAGTCACCCTCACAATGTCTATCATTGTGTCTGCTTCAATGGCAAAATAATCACCCATTTCATAACAACCAATAGAATCATGGCATAGTATTAGGACTGCAAACTGAGTACAAACCTGTTCCTCTCCTCCTCTTTGGGAATTGTGCAGACATATCCTACCTTAAAGAACAGTTCCAGCTGCATTAAATAAGAGATGTTTGTATACTATTAACTAGGAGGTTAGCCTGTAATGGTATGATACGTATGTTACCATATCAATTTAAGAATAAATTAATTGAAATTCTGAGAAACAGAAAGAAGACAACAAACTGCCTATTTATTGAAATTATTCATGTCATTTGAATGCTGAATACCTTTGGTACATAAGAAAGTGTTTTTAACAAATAAACAGCTACCTATGGTGTTATGTGTGTTACATTAATTAATATTACTTTTTTAAAATTGGTAATTGTGACAAACATCACTTATAAGCATTTCGTGTGATCCGCCGATTTTGCCATCAAAAGACTTAATTTTCTTTGTATGTGTGGCCAGTGCCAGCGTCAAACAAATTGACTCAGCTATAAATTGAATCCTTAGCATTCTTCAAAAGCAGAAACAGCATATCAGTGTCATGGGATCAAACACCTGATTAAATATGGTCTTAATGCCATTTCACATATATGCATACAATGGAGTATGACTCTTGTATATGTCTCTTCCTGTGAAGAGGCAAATGCAATCTTACTGCAGCTGCCTAGGCATCCGTGCTAGTAAAATGATAACTTCGCTCTGACTTTGCAAAAGCTATGTCTCTACCGTGTACCTCTAAGAATACTTTAAGATTTCTAACATTGGTCAAACATAAATTTGCTAGGCTGCTTTTTTGCATCATTTGCTATGGAACCTATCCAGTCCTTTGGTGCTTAAGTCCTCAGGTCTTAGATCAATAGTATTTTGCTGCGCCCAAAGAACTTTATAAGTTTTCTTTAGTTACAATGTTGAGTCTTGATGGTTTTGGCAGACTGTCTGAAACGATTTCTGTTACACCTTGAAAGGTATCTGGTATAAGAGAAAGAATATAAAGTTGGACATTGCCATCAATTATGTATGCAACTGTTTTTTTTTATGTCAGAACATTGAAGCAAGCCTTAAAATAATGTAAAACCTATGGTTTCTCAGTTTTTGCAGCCATATCATTAGCTGTTGCATTCAAAAGAAGGAATGTGGACTATGGATAACCAGTAGTTCTATATTATGCTCTATGGAAGATTTATACAGAGTAAACAAGTCGATAAGGTGCCATATTTTGTGATCCATTGAAAACACTGATATTCAACACACTTGCCTCTGATGTGAAATTGTATGTCACGACAATGCCCTTGCTCATTTATTATGACGAGTTATATATGTTACATCCTTTAATACGCGCTCTTCTCTTAGAAACTTAGTGAATTATTGAATTGAAAGGATCTAATTTGCGCACTGTTCATCCTGTATTTCATTGCTTTACCTGCAGTGATACATCTAGTTTTTTTTTATCTGAAGGGAAAGAGTTACCTCGGATTCAGCACTTCAGAAATACTAAGACTTCAAATAAGTTTTTGAATGCTTGGGGAAAGATAATAAGAGCAGAGATATTATTAGATGAAAATATGTTTGTTGCATGTATGGAAAGGCTACATTTATAAAAGTTAACCAGCTAATATATGATTCTTTATCACAGAAATATCAAGGTACATCAGTCCAGGTACTCATTGCTTTTAATGGCATAATTTTCCTCTTTGTAAAGCTTTAGTCTTTCTCCTACGTGCAGAGTATCTCTTGAAACACATACTCAACGAGCCAAATATTAGGAAGACATATCAGTTTCCGAATGTTCCAAGCCATGAATGGCGAAATTGAAAAGTTGATAATGGCTCATCAATTTTGAGTGGACTGGTGGTAAAAATTGTATAACAGTAAATGATTGAAATATTGTGTGATGATTCTACTAGTTGCAAAGAGGTGTGTGCTAATAATGATTACCACAGAAGCAGACAACGACAAACGTTTTACATGAGTGTTAAATCGCTAAGAATTAGTTTGGACAATTTCATTTATTATATTGTCTTGTACGAATGTAAAACAATCTTTTCTATTTGTGGCTCTATATTTAGCATTATATGCAGAGTATTAGGAATGGGTCAAAAAAGTCATTGATAACATCTGTAACAACAGTCCATGGGCTTGATAATCAGAAATGAATATAATTTCTAGTGTTTTGGCACCAAAGACTTATATTATAAGTACACATTAAGTGTCCTGATCTTAAACTTAATGACATCTTGCAGATATATGAGCAAGACAGGCTAAGAAAATGTAAAATATCCACACGATGCAATCGTTTTCATGTGTTTTAGTTAAACGGTAATAACAAAATATGCTTCTCTGTAAAACTGGGAGTAAGGCTGTGTATTAGCTCCTACAAGACAATATATTTAAGATAGAAAAGCAAACTTGTTTTTTTCCTATTCATCAATTGAGTATATGTTTGTAAAATCTAATAAAACAGTTTGAAACCAAGCATAGTAGTTTTTTTACCAAATGACGATAGCCACAATTATAGCTTTTAAATTATAATTAGGTTCATGTAACGCACATAACACCATAGTTAGCCGTATTAATGTTAAACAGCTTCCATATGTAGTAAAGACATCCAGTATGCAGACTATAAGAATGTCAATTTATTAGATATTTTCAATTTCTTCTTTCTGTAGCTCAAACATTCAAATTTCTTATTCTCAAATTGATAGAGTAACATATGTAACAAGCTGTTACAGGCTAACGCCCTGACTTACAGAGTGCAAACATTTCTTATTAAATGCACCTTGAATGGTTACATAAGATGCAATATCTCTGCAGAATTCCAAAGGGGATTTGGATGGAGCAGGCTCTTACTCAGTTTGATGTCAAAATACTGTTTGATGATTTTACTTATCACGCTAACATATGTAACGCTCTCTGATCTTTAAAACTTGGTGACAAGTAGCAGATCTATAATAAGTCTTTATTATTCGAGCCAGCTTAAAATCCCTAAACAATGTAAGATATCAAGCAGCTGCGAGTTTTTTCACAATTTTAGCTCGAACTTTCAAACTACATTTCCTTTATTTGATTTAGTAACGCATGTAACATGTTGTTTCAGTCTAACGCCTCAACATAGAGAGTGCAAACATCCCTTATTCAATGCATCTTGCATTGTGCTATAAGAAGGAATATGTTCGCAAAATTCTCCCATGGAGATTAAAACGTTTTAGGCATATCTTACGTAGAGACAATGAGCTTGCCCATTTATTACATCAGGTAACATATGTTACAGCCTCTGATTTAAAAAAAATTGCAACAAACTTGCAGATTTATGAGTCTTTTTATATAAGCAAAAAAATCCTAAACAATGAAACATATTCATCAACAAATATTTTTAACTATTTTTACTTTAGTTTTAATACCAAACATTTAACCTTAAAACTGGGTGGGGGTAGGGTTATTTAATTGCTTATTCCAGAAAAAAATATTTAAGCTAGGGAAACAAACTTTAGTTTTTCTGTTAGCCAATTGCATGAGCTAGTCAGACATGGTTAATAACATTTTGCAAAACACACAGAGAGATTGTGAATGCAACTGATACTAGCCACACTTGCAAATTTAATGGGTTATCTGATTTATGTAACGCATATGACACCTTAGGAAACCGCAATTTTGTTCAAATGGCTCTCATAGGTGGTTAAGATATCCAATATGCAGACTATATGAATGGTTTTTAAAAATAAATATTTTAATGTCTTTAATTTGTAGCCCAAACTTTCAATTTACTTTTTCTTAATTTGATAAAGTAACGTATGTTACAGGCTCTTACAGACTAACGCCCCAACGCACAGAGTGCGAACATTTCATAAAAGACTCGGCTTTCAATTCTCTACAAGATAGAATATGTCTGAAAAATTCCCTGGGGGGGGGAGCAAACCCATTCTCAGCCATCCGTCTATAACTTGGATATCATGCGACAGTCTGCATGCCTAGTTTTAAACTCAATCACGGTTTATAGCTATGGTTTCCTCTTTGATTGCACGACGGTGGGTCAGGCCTCAGACTCTATGACGGCTCAGACGTAAAGCTTTAATCGGTGGGTTGGTGCCTGATGCTTATCTGTAGCTGGACCCACCGTGGCTCAACTTGAGGTACCGGGCCGCGTAGCGCAGTCGGTAACGTGTCTGGCTACAGATGCGTGTCTGACTGCAGATCCAGGTGTCGCGAGTTCGATCCCGGCCCGGTACCATACTTTCGTGGAGATTGATCATGAAATAATTTCTACGGTCATTCTCCTCCCTTCCGCTAATTTATTCAAGAAGGGTTGTTGTCAGTTACAAGCGAAAGTATGTGCACAAATTACTGGTTAACCGCTTGCTCAAGCCTGCCCAGGAAAAAGTGTGGTTAAGTGAACTGACCGTCCCGCAATGACCATAGCTGTTGACATGGGACGTAAAGCAACAAAACCAACCAAATCAACTTGAGGTTTTCTTTAGTGAGTCATGAGCTCTTTTCTTTGTTTCATCATGATGTGTAAATTTGATTAGAATGTTTCTCCATGATGATACATTGCATTAGTTAGATGGCCTCCATGCGAGCTGAACATTTCTTGTACTTCAACAACAGCAGAATCTAGGGCGAAGATTTGGTACCAGTAAAGTGCATTTAAGCCCCCGGTGGCTTAGGCTGCTGTCCGTTCTAAGGCGGTGGTTCTGTTGTTGTTGACTTTTTGTTTATTGTTACTCCCATTGTGGGAGTCTGTAATTGTTCTATGTTTTGTTGCACGTTGCTTTATGTCCGTTCTAGTATTGCAATCATCTTGATGGGGAAGAGAGAGCTGGTTGCTTTTCTTAATTTGTCTTCCTGGTGTCCCGTGATGGTTGAGCGGCTCTTCATCGCGGTGCCACAGGGATGTCTGCGGTTTGTGATTGTGGTATTTCCTGATCATACTCACTTACTATTTTTATGGAGTTTAGGTAACCAGGACAACGTAGGAACTTTGTCTTGATTGACACCAAAATGTAGGGCTGTATGACAACCATGCCCATTGACAATCACCCTCTCACTCAAAGAAGGCTGCAATTTATAGGCATTAGTCTCAACAAGCTAACGCTTAGAGTATTAATATAATACTATTTTGGGGTCACTGTCATTTTGACCTTTGACCTAGTTTCTAGAATAATCGTTCTAGGGCATATTTTCTATATTATTTGAGGTTTAAATCACAAATTTGGTGACTGTTTGAAATAATCGTGGGATGGTAGAGTGCTGCGTACTATTTGTGGGTCACTGTGACCATGATCTTAACCTCTGACTTCTTCAAAAAAACACACAAAAAAACAAAAAAAAAACATGTCTGCAGCATATCTGCTACCTGATAAGTTTGATGTGTGGATGTGTGGGTGCAGCTTGGAATGTCAGAGTGGTGCATACCATTTTGGGGTCAATGTGATTTTGACCTCTGTCCTAGTTTATAGAATAATCGTTCCAGGGCATTTTTTTTATATTATTTGAGATAGAAATCACAAATTCGGTGACTGTTTGAATACATCTTGGGATGGTAGAGTATTTTCGGGTCACTGTGACCATGATCTTGACCCCTGTCTTCCTTTAAAGAATACTTAAGTCCGGAGTATTTCTACGTGTCTCATAACACTTTGACTTTGACCTCTGATTCCAGAATAATTGAGTCCTATATTATTTGAGGTAGGAATCACATATTTGGCGTGTGCATGCATTTTGGGATGGTAGAGTGTCGTGTACCACCTTTTGGTCACTGTGATCTTGATATTGACCGCTGGCATTGTTTTAAGAGTAATTGTGTCCATAGCATATCTCCTTCATTATTTGTGGTACATGTAGATATAACCAGTTTGGCGTGTGGGTGCATCTTGATGATGGAGGGTCATGTACCATTTTTGGGTCGTTGTGAGCTTTACTTTGACCTCTGATCTTGTTTCTAGAATACTCGTGTCATGTGGATATTTCCTACAGTATTTGAGTTGCGAATCCCTTATTTAATTTGTGTATGCATCTTGGGATATTGAAGGATCGCTTATCATTTTTGGGTCCTTGTGTCCTTGACCTTGACATCGTTTCTAGAGCAATCATTTCCGGATAGGCGGCGTTCGAAAACGCTCTAAATACATGTAATCGGCGAACGAGTATAAAAATCGCTAGAAACCGTGTATGCGATTGCCATCAGTCCGGCGACAAATGCCAATCGAAAACTCTCTTTCCAGCTGTTTTTACTTAGGTTCGTCGATATTATTAACGTTTTCGATTGCCACCTATTCGAAGTGAAAACTGGTTTTCTTGGATAGCTTACCATGTTGTTTCTCAAAAAATTGTACTATAAAAGTACCATGTTATCATATGTTCTGGTTCATTTATTCATCGAAGCGATCCATTAGTGATGACTGCATGCTCGGCCTATTGGAACGGGCAATTAATTAAAGCCCAGATTGAGCGTGGGCATTTCTGAAGGTTGCATCCCGGACCTTGTCAATGGTGGGTAAACAACGTAAAAACTTGCTCTTAAGGTCATAATCAGAAGGGTATAGCACAGGTTTAGATAAACAAAATTTTTCAGCGCAAAATTGTAAATATTTTCTTACCCATCAATTTTAACATATGTTTTGGGTGCTCAAAGGAACCGTCTCATTGAGACGGTTCTTTTGAGTACCCACAACATATGTTTTGGTTGAGAAATAAGAAAATTAAATTTTCGTTGCGCACTCTTAACTAAAGTCCTGGTATAGGTAAATTTTGACCTAAGATGGTCAAAGATAAGACGAGCCCATGATGTACATTTGTAGCACGTGAAAAGGGATATCTCGATGTCTTATCAGTCAGTAATAATTCGTTAAGAAATGACCACTACAATCTGTGTAAGCTTTCACGTGCTACTAAATGGACTCACCCAATCTTTGATCAGTCTGAGGTCGAAATTTATCTATAGGTCTGAATTTCTATTTATTGGTATATACCGACCGTGACGTAGCATGTGATTCACGTGCCGTTTTGCTCTATATCGGTAATCACCAACATACGGTGTATCATATTATTAAAATAGCAATTTCATTTCAAGATATATAGTTTGTGTTTTCTTGGAACTCAAAGGGGAACAAATTATTACATGGATCACTCTAATAATAATGGGTAAGAAATCTGTTTTTCCTTCTTCTAAACTGTAATAAACAAGTGAAACCCAGCAGGCACATAACGTTGACTCAATATTGATTCAATGTTAATTCAACGTCATGAAGTTGACTCAACATTGAATCAATGTTGAGTCAACGCTGTGTGCCGGCTGGGATGTTTACACAAAAAGTGGTGACAGCCGAGCTGCCACCACAGCGGGCACACAACGTTGACTCAGCATGGATTCGTTGTTAATTCAACGTCATGATGTTGACTCAACATTGAACCAATGTTGAGTCAACGTTGTGTGGCTGCTGTGACCCCTTTTGCTGTAAGCTTATAATTACTTTCCTTCAAATAGACTAATGCGGAGCGCAGTGGCTCACTTGGTGGAATATTAGTCTGTTAGTAGAGGGTTAGACTGGGGATAGAAGGGTTGTTGGGTCAAACGTCACCGCCGGCGGAGTCGCGGCGTTATGCATGTATCATGTCCTTGAACATGACACATCCGTTGCTTGCTTCATATTGGTTCAACTCAGATAGACCCTTCCCAACATGGCTGAAAAGATGTTGGCAGGGGTGTTAAGAATCAAACGTAAATCATCATCATCATCATCATCATCATCATCATCATCATCATCATCAAGAAGCGCAGTGGCTCAGTGGTAGAGTGCTTGACTCCAGACTGAATGGCCGCGGGTTCGAGCCTCACCGGCGTCACTGCGTTGTGGTCCTTGAGCAAGACACATTTATCCTACCTTATTACTGGTTCAACCCAGGAAGACCCGTCCCTATATAACTGAAATATTGTTGATGGGACGTAAAGAATCAAATCAAATCAAATCATCATCATCATCATCATCTTCATCATCATCATCATCTTTTTTTCATTAACATGTGCTTAATAGACTGATACAGGATCTTACATGAGTGCTAATGTTTATTTGATTGTATAAACGAATTGGGGAAAATAGTTTAAAGGCGAGATTTGCCGAGCATTTTGTCGCTTTTTCGCAACGAGTTTAATATATTCAACAATACAGGAGCGTGAATGTTAGACTGTCAGATTCTATTTATCACATGACAATAAAATTACTTTAAAATCACATTTTGGAGTAAAAACGTAAGATTTTGCCAATCACTAGGGGTTTATCAATTTTATTGCATGGCGTTATATCAACCCAAGCGATAAGCCGTACATTTTCCTTAGTTGACATGATTCCATGTACAAACACGTATCAAAACGTAAAATGAGGGGTGGGAGTAGAAAGTGCACGTTTTTAAGGTATTGTAAATGGTGAATCGCTTTGAAACGTATTTTGTTGCCTACCATGCATATTGTACTGCTGAACCACACCAATCTTAAAAACATTAGGACAATTTGAAAATTTGGTGTGTGTAATCATGTCATCAAGAGAAAACATACGCTAGAACCCATTTAAATCCTTATATTGTCATGATTCTTGATTACCAATCTGGCGCCTTTTTTCGTGTTTGTATGCCTTACGAATGACGTTAAAACGCCCTTTGAAAGGCGTACGAATAGCTTTTGAAAGGCGTTTGTACGCATTTTTTCGCGTTATGGCGTACAAACGCAAACATATGCATAATAAAGCTTTTAAAAGGAGTACAGACGCGTAGGTACGCCTTTTAGGTAGTAATATGCCTTTTATAAGGTAATATGTGGCAATTCCCTATTTTATTTTTCAGAAAACTCACCTTCACATCTGGAAAGATGGCGTCATTTCCCAGGGTCATTATCACTATATTGGTAATCTTGTTGCTTGCAGCCGTCGTTTCAGTGGCTGTGTTGGCAGGTACTTAACATGTGTTCAAAAAAGGGCATCGCCGCGAGAAAACCTGTCTTTGGGGTTTCCGACACAGTGAGATTCAAACCAGTCTGCTCAGCTACATAGACTAGCTAGAAAATTGAAATTTCGCTCGTAGCAAGTCTAGATATGATACTTTCCAATTAGCGAATAACAAAGGCGCTGACCAGACTGCGCGGATGCGCAGGCTGGTCTGCGCCTGTGTTGTTCGCCAACCCCGAAGACAGGGTTTCTTGCGTCGAGGCCAAAATGTTAACATGATTGGTAACCCTGGATAACAAAAGCTTAGAGTGCTGGTCATTTGATTATATTGTACTTAGTTCATTTTGTCAATGTGTTTTATGATAAAACTCATATAAAATACCTCTTCTGATTGGCTGAAACTGGGCTCCCACTGGTTGTGGCAGATCTTTTTGTCTACCAGTGGTGAGCTAAATTTAGCCCAGGACACGTCGACATCAGGATTTTGCAGTGCTGGCAGACAGCTAAAATAGATTGAATTTAATTTAGCCCAGGACAGGTAGACATCAAGTATTTTCACTGCTGCCTCGGACTCAATAAACACGGACTGGTCACTTACATACAGGTACATGTAAATTTATATATTGGAAATACGTTGTCGTGGCTCAACGGTGGATGAGCTTTCAAAACTGATATGTGTTGAAGATTAAATAATCATATCTCCATTATTTCTCTGCATATCTTTGAATTTTCTTCAAAAAGCAATGGTTCAATATACTATCTTTAAGACTGTATTGTTATATTTATTGAAAATTTATCCGTCTTTATGAACATCAGCAAGAAACCTAGGTACCCTTCTTAGCTATTTTCGGCACTTTTAGCCGAAAATCGTCAGGAATCAACATAAAAAGATGAGAAAACTTCAATTCTTCTTACTGTAACTCGTAATGTTTCAGCTTCGCATACCGGGAGTAACCTCTTATAATCTCGTGTATGTTCTGAATCAATTTTATTGGCTATAGTACTTTGAAATAGCGCTAAAATAAAGCCTCGACAACATAACTTTGTATCTCCGTCAGTGACCAGTCCGTTTATACTGGGTCCGAGCTGCTGCCTGTGACATTTTGTTCATTTTATGAGAATAGTGATTTAAAGAATGCAATTCTTTTGCACATCTCATATGAGTTTCAGAAACTTTAAAAGCAATTGTTGAAATAATCTGGTTTTCAGTGCACTAGGAACATCTTACATTTGAGTAAATTTATATATATGAAAGACTTTATATAAAGCAAGGAAAAGAGGGACAGTGTCATATAAAAAAATAATTGGTGCATTCTTTTTCAGTCAACATCGGGATTAGTCAACCCATGAAAGGTGATGTTAGCCTCGGCTTTGCCTCAGTGAACATTACTATTCTGGGAGTGACAAATCCTGATGTTAACCTCAAAATAATGCACCAAATGTATAATATTAGCTCCGAACCTTGAAAACTCTTAACTCATATAAACCTAGCGTTCTTTTGTTGGGCATAGGTTGGTTGGTTGTGAAGCACAGGAAGGAACGGAGTAGACTATAACTAAGCAAAAAATATGACAAAAGTTGTCGCTAAAAGGTAAAGAGCTAACGAGAGTCCATTTTACATCCCTTTTAGTTTTGCTGGTGGAAGGGAAAAAAGGGAAAGATTCTAAAGAAACGCCCACGTCAGATCGACAGTCGACCGTGCCTAACGTCGACCTCGCTACCTGTGACGACGTAGCAATCATCGGCGCAGGAATTGCTGGAGCCTATTCTGCCTGGCGTCTCAGGACCCAGGGTAAAAAGGTCACAGTTTATGAATATTCGGACAGAATCGGAGGGCGATGCCACACAGTGAAGTTTCCGGGAATTCCCGATGTTAATCTTGAAATGGGCGCTATGAGGTTCAAACCACTTGGTAAGTAGGCAAGTTGGCCTTAATAAGGTTAAAATATTTTCCTCACCATTCAAGACATATGTCGTCTGCTCTCTCTCTCTCTCTCTCTCTCTCTCTCTCTCTCTCTCTCTCTCTCTCTCTCTCTCTCTGGTCCCTTTGGGAGCATATTCTTTCCTTTTATAGTAGCCCAATGGCAATATTGTATAGTTTCATTATTCTTTCCTTAAAGAGACTAGGTCTGTAACTATGAACAATTTTCGAAAAAAAAAATCTTTTCTTTTTAAATCATTTGTAAAAATAGAAATAAGTTATGTTTTGACAATATATATGTTCAGTACAGCTAAAAACTGCATGGAAAAGTGAATTATCTTATAGAAACAGTTTTTTCTTGTTTGTAATTATTTACGTCCCTCCAATAATTCTAGACAGTTGATTTTTGATATAAATGCTGTTGTTTTGATAGTGATGATTTGCTAAGACTTACGAAAATGCCTGAATTTGAGTATTTTTACTGTATTCTTGAAAAATAGAAACTTTATTTCTAAAATTAGAAGAGCAGAAGTTACAGACTATGCAGCTTTAAATAGTGTCCCCCTTTAAAATGTGGCTTTCTAAACTTGAATACAGACTCTAGAGACTATTCAAAAATTGGTTTATTGATACTGGCACCAACATCCTATCGGCGTGTATCCATTTATATTGCATATTGTGTAGCTGGATTAGAAACTTGTTTTCGCGGTTTCATATTTTGGCGATTTTTGTTCATACCGCAAATAGAACCAACTAAGAGCACCTGTCAAATATAAATGTTTTTACAGTACTAACCGCGATGATGTCAACAGCCGCGTAGAGACCTAATGTAAGGCCTGCTCCTTTAATAACTTTCATTATACCACCCTTACCAACTTTAGCATGAAATATCACTTGATGTGCAAGGTCTACACTGATGTAGGTGGTATAAAATACTTATACCATGTTTGTCCACCTGTACGTAAGATAATCCACTCGCTAAAGCTCGTGGATTATCTCCACGTACAAGCGGACAACCCATGGTATAACTATTACCTCTTTATGAATGCGAGCAAGGAAGGCCCAGGCGAGACTGCGCGGATGCGCAGGCTCGTCTGAGCCTCAGCTGCTCAACGATGACATAATTGAAAATATGTCATTCGCTTCATAATTGCGTCATCATTTTTCATTTTCAGATCATCCACTGCTCAACAGAACTGTACACGAACTCGGCCTCACTGTTGAAGATTTCATGGTCGGCTACGGTTACCACCCCAATTCATTAATATACATACGAGGAAAGCATCTGAGGCACAAAGATCTTAAAACAGTCGCTGTTCCGTATAATCTTGAAGAGAACATGAGAATTGACTTTGATCAGCTCAATTGGTAAGCGACCAAAAGTAATTCCGCAACGTCAGAAATCCCATAGACTACAATGTTTTTTCAGGTTTCAGAAAATTTATTTTAAAGTTGCACAGATTTAAACAATTTTCAAGTTTTTTGCTACATTTTTGGCGTCACCATTGGAGCCCATGGATTTTTTTTTGTTTTTCAAAATTTTGTTAAAGTTTAAACTGTTGCATTTGACAAGTACAAAGTCGAAACTTCACTAAGCCAGCATTCAAACATTCAAGCGAAACGCCATCGTCTCTTCCTAAACAACTTAGCCCGTGGATTATCTGACGTACAGGTGGAAAACATGGTATAAATATTTTATTACACGCCTTGCGCACTACCAGGTTTTTAGTGGTAAAGTTGAAAAGAATGTATGCTAACATTCATTCAAAATAATATACAAAATATCCTAAAAGAATGTGACTACTTAACCCTTCTCTTTATAAATATTCAAGCTAAGTTCCACCCACTATGATTAATTAGATAAATAAACTTTCACGTTTGTACACGGAACAAAAATACTTGTTTAGGATCAGATATATCATATTTCCATTGGCAAACAAAATAGACCCTGTTGACGCTCGACCCAGATCAGGCAGCTCTACTTAACCCTTTCAGTTATAAATATTCAAGCTAAGTTCCACCCACTATGACTATAATTATAAATAAACTTTCACGTGAATACACAGAACAAAAAATACTTGTCAGGTCTACTTGTTTAGGATCAGATATATCATATTTCCATTGGCAAACAAAATAGACCCTGTTGACGCTCGACCCAGATCAGGCAGCTCTTGTAAGAGCTGCGCATGCCTGATCTGGGTCGAGCGTCAACAGACGTCTCTATTAGGTAAAACCCTGCACTTGAGGTCGTGCAGCAAACATGTCCGGGATATACCGATAATTGTCCGTTTTATAAAGCATCTGTTGTTACAGGGAGATATTTGCTAATAATACTGATATTAACCCGGACTTGGAAGGTTTTATGGACGACACCATGAGGATCAAGACGAAAGATGGAGTGGAACTCTGGGAACAGAGGTAACACTACATTAGGCCATTACAATTCTAACTTTGTCTAGCGTCCACAATATGTCCAGCCACCTAACTAAAGTAAAAACAAAAGTAAAAAACAACGCTTAAAGCAGCAGCAGCAAACAAGGCATATTTCTCGCACACCAGATCGGGGTTTTCGTTGTTTTACCTATATTTCTATCTCACATACCCGTACCAGCCCTAGGGAAAGCTTAAAAACGTACAGCACGCTGACCGCATGTCGATCCGTGATGTCAGTCATTGTAATGTTAAAATGACGTCACCATGTCGCATCTCAGCGAATTTAGGATTTTCTGGAAGCATTTTCACGTCTTTTTAATATTAAATGAGGTACTTAGTGGTGAGCAAGAAAAAGTATCCATCATGAGTGTAAGGGTGGGATAGAAAAAACCGTCCCTCGCGATCAAGCCTCGTGATGCCAAACGGTGATCCTCGGGACGGATTTTTTTATTCCACCCTCACACTCATGATGGATACTTATATTACAACATCGCGTTATAAGACCAAATTCGAACAACATAGTACTTATTCGTCGGAACTTTGATATCTATAGACCATTTTCTTATATATACTGTTCACAAAAAGTAGGGGGTATTCGAAAATTAAACTTTATAACATTTACCAAAACTAATGTCATGTACCTGAAACAGCTAGGGTAGCCTTTCAATTTTCACACTTGATTATCACGGTTACGAATTATGCAATGGCTATGGGTTAAAAAAAACAAAAAAAACAAAACAAAAAAAAACAAAAAACAACCTTTCTTCATTATTTTTTATGTTTAGAAATTGTTTTGATCTCTTAGTCCTCAATTTTAGGAATATGTGGCTAAATCTGTCTTTTTAGTGAATCATGTCACTGTTTTACATTTTGCCACCGCCCTATCTCCTAGAAGTAGGAACTAAGGTCCGCGAAAAAATCTTAAAAAAACCCCAAGATATCCAAAATACATCTTTAGCATGCATTACATTATCGAGAGCGTGTCAAAATATTTTGAAACTTTTTGTGAAATTTGGGTCTGGATCCATAGTTTCTTTGGCATGCCCTTGAGGTCACGAGACTAAATTTGCAGCCCTCAAATTTAGTAGGAAACTGGCTTACATACTGCTCTATGAAGTGTCAAAATTAGTTACGCGACAAATAAGGAGTTTAATTTCTAGATTTTTTGTGAGTCCCAATCTACTTTTTGTGGACAGTATAATACCATTTTCGACCAAACTTCAAACGAAAAAAATGTCACAAAGATGTAGTTAACGGCAATACATGTTGTTCGATGGGATTTTTCACAGGACCAACAATTTATGGTCCAATAATCCAACAGTTTATCTGTTTATACAGAGACCAATGATGCAGACAGCATCAGGTCAACCATGAAACTGTGCTTTTGTACTTTGACTTTTTTTTTTAAAAAAAAACTCTTACGAGCTCGTAATCATTGGTATTTTATTAGTCATCAACCAAAACATATGTTGTGGGTACTCAAACGAACCGTCCCAATGAGACGGTTCGTTTGAGCAGCCAAAACAAATGTTAAAACCGATAGATGAGAAGAAAAAACAACAAAAGAAAAAAAACAATTTTACGCTATTTTTGTTTATGTAACCTTGATCCATTTCAAGTATTTGTTTATGTACTTATAAGGTTAATAACCATGTCAGATATGTGTTTGTACTTTCAAAAGTAATAAAATAACAACAAAAATCAGATCAAAAATTGATAAAATATGGAAACATTTGAAGTGGAACAGAAATCCATTAGGGAAACTTATCATGTGCGGATCTAGAAAGTTTTGTCAGACGGGGTCCAACTCTGACAACATTTATTTCTTTAGTTGATGAGAGAAGGACAGAGGAACCATACTACTTTAAGCGGTCAGCATTATCAGTCCGCTGGCGAAACGCCATTTAAATGGCGTTTTGCTTGCGGCCGATGATGGTCCGATCTTCAATGCTGATTTGGTAGCATTGTGATTATTCAAGGGATCCGGAACAGTATTGCTAAGAAACCCTATAGATTTGTGATCTTTCAGCCCGGGGGGGGGGGGGGGGTCCAGAGTCCCTGTCCCCGACCCATCTGGATCCTCGTAATACATGTCTGCTATTCTGGGCCCCAGTTAAAACCTAACTTCTTTGTACACTATACCAGTTTTAGAAGATGATAAGACACTTGGGGAAAAATAATTCTTCATTTTCTACATATAAAAGCTTCAAACAAAATTACCAATACTTTTTCCAAGAAGCTGTCATATTTGTAGCTGTTACATACATTTTCCCAGAAGCTGTCATATTTGTAGCTGTTACATACATTTTCCCAGAGGCTGTCATATTTGTAGCTGTTACATACATTTTTCCAGAAGCTGTCATATTTGTAACTGTTACATACATTTTCCAAGAAGCTGTCATATTTGTAGCTGTTACATACATTTTCCCAGAAGCTGTCATATTTGTAGCTGTTACATACATTTTCCAAGAAGCTGTCATATTTGTAGCTGTTACATACATTTTTCCCAAAAGATGTCATATTTGTAGCTGTTACATACATATTCTAAGAAGCTGTCATATTTGTAGCTGTTACATACATTTTCCAAGAAGCTCTCATATTTGTAGCTGTTACATGCAGTAAATTTATGAATTTCACGAGAAGTTTTAGTGGAACAGGTAAAAACTGATCTATTGTACGTTTTAGATAAAATGTAAGACTTGCAACACCTTTTTAATCTAAATTCCAATATCATGAGCGAGTTTGAACAGAAGTCAGATATGTTTTATACAGAGTGCTGTAGTTTTGTGCGCAGATTTAAGCAACCGTTGCCGTGACAGTATAGTCGAATCTCTGGAATTCGAGGTCCTAGGGAACAGAGCTTTTATTTCGGAGAGTCAAAAGTTCGTAAAATAGTGAGGTAGATATGCCAAAAATGTTTTATTATCAAATTTCCCCTATACGTTGGAGCCATGACATGAGATTTCCAACAATGTGAAGTATGCAACCAGCAAAGGCTTAGACCATCCTGCGCATACGCGCAGTCTGATCAGAGCCTTTGCTAGCCGCTTGAATATTCTATGAGTGTTACATGTAAGCTACTAACTGAACATCATTTTCAGTTTCTAGGAGGCTATACAGGCTGTTCATGTCAAAAATCTACATTGTTTGAAATGACATGTGGCTAATTTATGTTTTGTGTGCACAAAAGAAACGTCATTTTACACAAACAAAATATATGTTTTATATATAGTTTTTAAAATACATGTAGAGCATATTCCCTGAATTCATTGTGTCTGAATTTTTTTTTCGGATAAAGAGTATTTTGAAAAATTAGAGCGCGAATTTTCCAGGTTCTACTGTTCATGGATCACGCTATTGCTTGAGTGTCCGTCCGTATTTCCGGCTTTCCGTATTTCCGACATTAATCTAAAATCACACCATTATTATAACCTGCCGGTTAACAAGTTATTTAGCAGAGAGTGATCACCCAGTTAAAATTTTGCATATGCCGCATAATTTCATCAGGGTCTGCACTGTTTGCTTAGATGAAAACAATCTTCTAGGATAGAAATGCATCATTTTAATGAAATTTTGACAAACTATCCCATAAAATACAAAAAGGGCAATTCCATACATATTCTATCGATATGCATGCTTGGGAAAATCTACAAAATGAAAAGGGTTAATTAGGCCAGATTTTTTTTAGTTGATTTACAAACCCTCCTACTGTAATTTTCCGAAAAGTAGGAAAAAATAAAATTTGTTTTCTAAATGTTTTTTTATTTTATCTGCCGACTCGTTATTTGATTCGTTCAAAAAAGTAATATTTTTTGAGGTTCTGTCTGTGTATTTTTGAGTTCGGGAGTGATTGTCCTGTCCAGATTTAGGAAAATTTAAAAATTTAAACAGACAGTTGGTTTGCCTTTTCAGAGCTTTTTTATCTATTTTTTCGTCCCCCGACCCTAAATCTGAAAAACAATTCCCGTAGATCAACTAATAAAAAAATTCTGGCCTTATTCTGTTTTCTTCTACAGTCGACAGGGTTTCTATTTTAAATACCTCAACACAGACACCGCTAAATACCTGCAAGACGTTGGATTTTGGGACGGCGATTATAGGGACGTTTCAGCGGCGCAGATGGTACCCTGGTCCAAACCCGACCCCACGCCAGGACCACCAGCCCCCGTTAAAACTGTCGCTACTGGATTCCAGTCCATTCCTGAGGCCATGATACGAGAGTTTCTAAATTCTAGTGACAGGCAAGTTTTTACCTGGTTAGACTTAAATACAATTATTATAAACAATTATTGTTATTCGTGTTGCAGTTGTTTGAAGCCGTTGTCAAATGAACCTAAAAACATGTTCAAATCAGAAGATTCACGTGCTGTTTGAACATGGCTTTTAACTTGACAAAACCGTAACTGACCACTGAATTGTTTGCGTGGCGCTACACGGGAATGCGTTGCGGCCTTGACTGATCATTGTTCGCAAAAACGTTGCGCGCGTCTATGACGTTGTGGCGACGTAATGATTTTCGAAGTTTACGTTGACCCCATTTTGTTTAGAGACATTTAGCTTTTCAATTCAACATGGGGGGGGGGGGCAAAGCCATCGAGGCCAACTTCAAACTGGGGGGGGGGGGGCGGGGGTATTGCAAAAAAAATAAATAAATAAATACACGCGTGCATACACACACACACACACACACACACACACACACACGTTTCCACGCATACACATATGCATGCATACATTTATACACATACACATCCTGGAATGAAAATGGTTACAATGAAAGCAAGGGGTCTCTTTATGCATGTAATTTTACTTCAAGCCAGAGAAGTGAGAGAGGAAAGTTTTTGGTTATTCTATTACCTAAAAGCTATTTGAAGCTGCATAATTTATACAAGTGTATCATTAAAATCAAAGCAATGGGTACCCATTCATAAGAAACCAAATATATAATTCGAGAACGAGCGAGCAAAGCGAGCGAGGGCAGGTAAACTTTTGGTAAGGTATTTCAGAGTAAAAAGGTAAGAGGGATAAAAAAGACAGAAAAAATCACAAATATATGATATTTTACTCTGAAAGAGCGAAGCGAGCGATGAAAATATTTGGTTGAAGCCTATAGCCTGAAAATTATTTCAGAGCAAAAAGCAAAGAGAGATAAAAGGTTAGAGAAAAGTTGAAGTTCAATAAAAAGTATGATAGAAAGTAGGAATAACAGGAAAAGCTTGAAAAGCTGGTTTCTCTGAAAAAATTATACATACATTGATAAATACATACAACGAGTTATAAGAATGATATGTCAATTCAGACAGATTATTTGGGGATTGCAAAGGCTATTCTGCCAACACCCCCCTAAAAATTATTGGGGGGAGGCCTGCCCCCAACCCTGTTCCTACACAATTGTAAACAAAATGTACATTTCTCTTTCGTTTTCTGTTTCAGACACATGTCTATGAAGAATCACCAGCTCAAGTCTATTCAGAAACATAAGGACAGATATATCCTCACTTTTCAGCCCACCGAGACCGTCAATGGAGTGACCAAGGAAGTGAAACTGGGCCATTACCTGGTAAGGCAGGGAACATCCTGGCCCGATGCTGTATGCTGGCTGGACTAGTAATCACGCATACATAATAATATTACAACGCAACTAGCAGGTATACACAGAGGTAGTTCATGAACTTGAATTTGGAGATATAGCTGTCATGCAAAAATACACAATTTGCAGTAGGGTGAGAGGAATTTTAATACTGATTGGCAGTTCGGGATGTTTAAAAGAGGCAAAGGCAATGGGCATGATACTTGGAAAGAATAAATTTCCAAATAGTTTTCTTCCTTATTTTCAGTAACATGCGTTGTAGATACATATTGGAATTGCCTCATATAATATATGTTGTAGGTACACATTGGAATTGCATCTATGAGGCAATTTCAATGTGTACCTGCAACGTATGTCTTTTCAATAAATGAGTTTTTCACAAAATATTAAGCTTTTTTAAAAACACATTCTCAACCACTTTCATTTATTCAAAGAAATGAGCATTGTGGGTCCACAAAATGCTCCCCTACACAATATGCTCCTTTTAGTAGCATATTGTGCACCCTGCATACACAATATGCTCCGCTGGAGCATTTTATGTACCCTGCATACACAATATGCTACCAGAGGAGCATATTGTGTAGGGTCGGTACACATGTTATTTCAGTGGTCGTCCGAGGGTACACAATATGCTCTTCTCGAAAACATGTCTCGTGGTAAGTTTGCCTTTCTTTCTAACTGTCCCCTCGACATCCATCTGTCTATCTTACGAACCTTATGTCTAAATGTCATAATTGTATTATAGTGGTCTTTAATCCCCATCAACAACATTTTGGAGATGTTGTCTCCAAATTTGGCTTCTTTCCCGATATGAAATCAACCTTTGGAAACCGTAGTAAGAAAAAATTGGGAAACGCCGGGGGTTAAATGTAGAAATGTAATGAACCTGTATGAGTCGAGGACACCATGGACATTCATAAATGCTAAACCTGTTCCATTGGAATATATAATATGACTACCATTGTAGCCATCTTGGTATCCTTCAAAGACCATCTTTTCCCATCCCTACGTCAGATTGAATCTAAACTTGGTTTGAGGGAATGGGACAACATGTACATTCAGAATTGCTTGAATCATTCGATTCTGATATCCAATTTGGCTCCCATGGCAACTATTTTGATTTTTTTTCAAAAGGCATAACTTTCCAAACCATACATGTATGTCAGGTTATACTGAAACATGTTGGAAGGCATGGGGCTAACATGGGAATAGAGACTTACTTTCTGAACGCAGTTAATTCAGGTATTGACCACAGAAACATACAATGTTCTGCACTGACACTTACTAGTAAGCGGGCGCTCGCAAAGATATGAGACGATTCATTATAAAGGTGACGTATCATTTATTGTATGTATGTTTTACGATTTTGATCAGAACTAATACTGAGTAAACTTGAATTATGTATTTTGACAATTTGCTTGCTACTGACCGTTTTATGGTGATGATTTAATGTATGCACTTACTTCATATCCTTCGGCGCAGTAGTTTCTTGCTCTACAAATTCTTAACATATAGCGTAATCTAACTTTGAATAGTATACCATCACAATGATTCTACCTAAGTACCATTATACTGAACCGTACCTACACAATACGCTTCCAATAAAATAAAAATACTAAGGTAGCGTATTGTGTACCCAGCATACACAATATGCTCCAATTATCATAATACTACTGAGGTAGCATATTGTGTACCTTACCTACACAATATGCTCCAATAATCAAAATACTACCGAGGTAGCATATTGTGTACCTTACCTTCACAATATGCTCCCAGTATCATAATACCACCAAGGTAGCATATTGTGTACCTTACCTACACAATATGCTCCGAATATCATTATACTACTGAGGTAGCATATTGTGTACCTTACCTACACAATATGCTCCAATTATCATAATACTACCGAGGTAGCATATTGTGTACTTTACCTACACAATATTCTCCCATTATCATGATACTACCAAGGTAGCATATTGTGTACCTAACCTACACAATATGCTCCCATTACAAAAATGCTACAAAAGTAGCATATTGTGTCACCTACCTACACAATATGCCCCCATTATCATATTACTACCTCATTATCATATAATACTACCAAGGTTGCATATTTTGTACCCTACCTACACAATATGCTCCAATTATAATAATAGTACTGAGGTAGCATATTGAGTGCCTTACCTACACAATATGCTCCCTTTATCATAATACAACCTAGGTAGCATATTGTGTACCTTACCTACACAATATGCTCCCATTATCATAATGCTACTGAGGTAGCATATTGTGTACCTTACCTACACAATATGCTCCAATTATCATAATACTACCGAGGTAGCATATTGTGTACCTTACCTACACAATATACTCCCATTATCATAATACCACCAAGGTAGCATATTGTGTACCTTTACTACACAATATGCTCCCATTATCATAATACCACCAAGGTAGCATATTGTGCACCTTACCTACACAATATGCTCCCATTACCAAAATGCTACCAAGGTAGCATATTGTGTACCTTACCTACACAATATGCTCCTATTATCATATTACTACCCCATTACCTAGGTAGCATATTTTGTAACCTTCCTACACAATATGCCCCCATTATCATATTACTACCCCATTATCATAATACTACTAAGCTAGCATATTTTGTTCCCTACCTACACAATATGCTCCAATTATAATAATAGAACTGAGGTAGCATATTGCGTGCCTTACCTACACAATATGCTCCAAATATCATAATACTACTGAGGTAACATATTGTGTACCTTACCTACACAATATGCTCACATTATTATAATGCAACCGAGGTAGCATATTGTGTACCTTACCTACACAATATGCTCCCATTATCATAATACCACCAAGGTAGCATATTGTGTACCTTTACTACACAATATGCTCCCATTATCATAATACCACCAAGGTAGCATATTGTGCACCTTACCTACACAATATGCTCCCATTAACAAAATGCTACCAAGGTAGCATAGCATATTGTGTACCTTACCTACACAATATGCTCCTATTATCATATTACTACGCCATTATCATACTACCTAGGTAGCATATTTTGTAACCTTCCTACACAATATGCCCCCATTATCATATTACTACCTCATTATCATAATACTACTAAGCTAGCATATTTTGTTCCCTACCTACACAATATGCTCCAATTATAATAATAGAACTGAGGTAGCATATTGCGTGCCTTACCTACACAATATGCTCCAAATATCATAATACTACTGAGGTAACATATTGTGTACATTACCTACACAATATGCTCACATTATCATAATGCAACCGAGGTAGTATATTGTGTACCTTACCTACACAATATGCTCCCATTATCATAATACTGCTTAGGTAGCATATTGTGTACCTTACCTACACAATATGCTCCAATTAACATAATACTACCAAGCTATCATATTGTGTAGGTAAGGTACACAATATGCTACCTTGGTAGTATTAAGATAACGGGGTAGTATTATGATAATGGAAGCATATTGTGTAGGTAAGGTACACAATATGCTACCTTGGTAGTATTATGATAATGGGAGCATATTGTGTATGTAAGATACACAATATGCTACCTTGGTAGTATTATGATAATGGGAGCATATTATATAGGTAAGACACACAATTTGCTACCTAAGTAGTATTATGATATTAGAAGCATACTGTGTAGGTAAGGCACACAATATGCTACCTTAGTAGTAATATGATATTTGGAGCATATTTTGTAGGTAAGGCACACAATATGCATCCTAAATAGTATTATGATATTGGGAGCATATTGTGTAGGTAAGGTGCACAATATGCTACCTTAATAGTATTATGAAATTTTGGAGCATATAATGTAGCTAAGGTACACAATATGCTACCTTAGTAGTATTATGATATTTTTAGCATATTGTGTAGCTAAGGTACACAATATGCTACCTCGGTAGTATTTTGACATTTGGAGCATATTGTGTAGGTAAGTTACACAATATGCCACCTACATGTAGGTAGTATTATGATAATGGGAGCATATTGTGTAGGTAAGTCACAAAATATGCTACCTTAGTAGTATTATGATATTTAGAGCATATTGTGTAGGTAAGGTACATAATATCGTCCCATGAATGCAGAAAGGTGCTAAACGCACTTTTTGGTAAAATATGTTTTTTTTTTAAATTTTGATCGCTTGTTTTCTTCTCCACCTGACATCAAAAGCTCAGTACAATGGCATTATTGGATATAAAGATATAGCATTGAAACAAAAGGTGGCAAGTTCATTTTGCCAGAGAATTGCATGCAAAAAGGGGCTATATGCTGGATTGAGTCTGCAAAAAGCTTCTAAATGTCACTTACCACCTTCTTGCAGAATGCTGTCTAGGTTTATCTGCAGCTTTATTTCACTGCAAGAAGGAGGTATTTCCTTGAAATGTAAGACAAATGGAAAAGAAACTGTACTTTAGAGAGAGTTTATCTGTCAAAATAATATAACACTTGTGCCACAAATAAAGAGACCCTGCTGCTGGGGGTTAAATACATTTTACTGGCGCCAAACTTCGCCCAGATTATGCTGTCTAGAAATTGTAAGATAATTAAGATTAAAATCATCACCAGACAATATTCAAACAAAGATTTGAGCATTATTATTATTGCGTCTCTGGTTTGATTCCCAGAACCCCCCCCCCCCACACACACACACTAAAAACCACATTTTCAAAATACAGTTCGATGACTGTTGATTGCACCATATCGGACAGGAATACTTATGATTTGCATGCATAAGAAAGTATTTTGTTTGGCCTTAGCTTTGTAATATTATATCATTTTAGTAGATAAGAATAAAGATTATTGGCCTTTTCTATAGAGTACCTAACTATGATGTATAGTACTACAATAACAACGAAGATTCTATAGCCCTAGCTTTTGATACTGAACTAAAGGATATAGTAATTACTGGTGATTTTAATCTTAATTATTTACATATCACTTTTAGAAGTTTGATCAATTTAAAGACTGTAAAAATCCAAGAAAAGATCAATGCAACAACATGAAATTGGTGTTCACCGAAAATCTGTTAACAGGCTTAAGTTGAAATGGTTACATTACCCAAAGATAGCTCCAGATAACATATTTGTCAAACATATGACAACAATTTGTTAACAGAAATGGAGGTTAAACAAAACAAAACCAAAACATGACAAAAGACCCTGAAATGAGCTCATTATATAATAGCAAACTTTGTATATCACTGGCTATGAAAAATGATCTGTTATCATTGTACAAGTCTGGTTGTATTTCAACAGAATTCCACCCATACAATGAAATATTTTCAACTGACAAAAAAGTAAATGACAATGGATGATGATTTAGATGCTGAACCAATCATTAGTTAATTAGATAGTTACTGCAAACTTGTGGACTAGACAAATGTAGAGCATACCACATTTTCAAAATACAGTTCAATGACTGTTGACTGAAACGTTTAACGTTTTCTCTGACCGGATAGAAATTCGTACATTTTGCATGCATAAGAAAGTACTTTGTGTTTGGCATTAGCTTTATATATCATTTCAGTAAAACAAAAAGTAGTCCAATAATGGTCTCTAGTCCTGTTTCTATATTAAGATATCACTCAAATTACTTAGGTTAATTATTTGTAAAAGATGTCACTTTCTTGTGGTCATTATAGTGTATGCTTGGAAGGAATTCGTTTGGTGCAATAAGGGGCTAAGAAGTAGTAAGCACCTTACTGTGATTGAAAGTAAAATATATCGTTAAATCTGATGCTGGCAAGAAGGTTCTATGTTCAAATAACACCTTACTGCATAAAAATATTGGTCCTAATTTTCATATTTAATCGTGCAAGAAGGTTCTAATTGCATATACGACCTTTTTGCAGAATAAAATTTGTTTATCAAAAGATAGGTTTTTTCCTGCAAAAAACGTGATAAATGCACTTATGCCTTTCTTGCAGGTAATTTCCTTTGTAAAATTGGGATATCTAAAAGGTGGTAGCCACAATTCTTAAAATATTTCATGTACTATAAGAGCCTAATCAAAGAATGTCTTATATAATTAAGAAGTCCCATCTATGTATACCATGACACAACTAGATCTTCATTTGCTGTATTGTGCATTTAGAAAATTAAAAAAAAATCGATTTTCTCAAAAGTTTAAAAAATGCACTTAGCACCTTCTTGCATTCATGGGACGATATGCTACCTTAGAAGTGTTATGATATTGGGAGCATATTGTGTTGGTAAGGTACACAATATGCTACCTTATTAGTTTTATGATATTTGGAGCATATTGTGTAGGTAAGGTACACAATATGCTACTTTGGTAGTATTATGATATTGGGAGCATATTGTGTAGGTAAGGTAGACAATATGCTACCTTGGTAGTATTATGATAATGGTAGCATATTGTGTAGGTAAGGTACATAATATGCTACCAAGAAGTATTATAATAAATGAAGCATATTGTGTGGTTTATGCACACAATATGCTACCTTGGTAGTATTATGATATTGGGAGCATATTGTGTAGGTAAGGTACACAATATGCTACCTTGGTAGTATTATGATAATCAGAGCAAATTATGTAGATAAGTCACAAAATATGCTAGCTGAGAAGTATAATGATATTTGGAGCATATTGTGCAGTTAAGGTACATAATATACTACCTTAGTAGTATTATGATAATGGGAGCATATTGTGTAGGTAATGCACACAAAATATTACTTTGGTAGTATTATGATATTTGGAGCATATTGTGTAGGCAACGTACACAATATGTTACCTTGGTAGTATTATGATAATTGGAGCATATTGTGAAGGTAAGGTACACAATATGCTACCTTGGTAGTATTATGATAATGGGAGCATATTGTGTAGGTAAGATACACAATATGCTACTTCGGTAGTATTATGATAATTAGCGCATATTGTGTAGGTAAGTACACAATATGCTTCCTTGGTTGTAGTATGATAATGGGAGCATATTGTGTAGGTAAGGTACACAAAATGCTTCCTCGGTACTATTATGATAATGGGAGCATATTGTGTAGGTAAGGTACACAATATGCTACCTTGGTAGTATTATGATAATGGGAGCATATTGTGTAAGTTAGTCACACAATATGCTACCTTAGTAGTTTTATGATAATTGGAGCATATTGTGTAGGTAAGGTACACAATATGCTACCTCGGTAGTATTATGATATTTTGAGCATATTGTGTAGATAAGGTACACAGTATGCTACCTAGTTTTTTATGATAATGGGAGCATATTGTGTAGGTAAGGTACACAATATTCTTGCTACCTGGGTAGTATTATGAAAATGGAATAGTATTATGAGAATTTGAGCATATTGTGTAGGTTAAGATACACAATATGCTACCTTGGTGGTATGATAATGTAAGCAAATTATGTAGGTAAGGTACACAATATGCTGCGAGCATATAACGCGCAACAGCAGATTTTCCTAACTTTTGATGTCCGATAACTGGTTTGTGCAGTCCGTGAACCCAATCAGTCAGACCACGTGATTGGCCACCTTAAAGTAAATCTACACTTTTCCCTCTTTAATTTGATCTAGTGTGGGTGATCTTTGACATTTGTACTTACAGTGTGCTATACACTCCATTCTGATCTTCAACATGATTAATTTCAGAAAAAAATGTTTTATCTTTTGACCCACCCCCGAAGTTGCGGTGTGTCTTCTGGAACAATACTTGCTACCATGTTGCTGCATGCGTAAGTCCCTTCTATTTGATATGCAGCATGACCATATTCAATAAATGAATATTTGACCTTTTGCCACTACCCAAGGGGTTAGGGTGTATGTAAGGACAGAATGCTTGTTTTCAAGGTGCTCTACGAAACATGACTAATTTCAAGGTGAAAATGCGTTAACCTTTTGACCCCCTTTCTCAGTGGTCAATGGTGTCTCTGCGTGCTAAATAATTGCTATCATGTTGCTGTCATGTGCTGTTCCCTTAATTTTATATGCAGCATGACAATATTCAAAATCAGTTTCATTTTGGACTCGCCCCATCCCCTAAATCTACCCAGGGGATCGGACCCAGGCATCCAATCAAATATCCAGTCTGATATATTATATATATATTGTTGTTTTTTATCTGTCTGCATACAAAGTTTCGGTAATAATATTGAAAATTGACTACGTTATTGCCAAATTAATGTATTTGACCTTTGACCCTGCCTAAAGATTCAAGTGGGCGGGGTATTCATTTTTACATTTTACACGGTCATACTTATCTACAGGCTTTTTATACATAATAGCTTTGGGGAAATGTTTAGATCATTACTCTAAGAAAGCCATTACAACTTTTGCATTATAAGTGCCAGAGCAATTATGAGTTTATCAGTTGATCTTGACGAAACTTATAAGATATAGGACTGTCATGCGCGGATTCACGAATTTTCGTCAGGGGGGGGGGGGGGGGGTGGGGTCCAGGTCAATCTGACAAAAAAGCTCTGACAACCTTTTTTGTTTAGTCCTCAGCTTATTTTACAGTCGCAAATGGTTAATTTAAAAAAAAAACTATCATTTTTCAACGTTCATGAGGGGGTACAACATTTTCCAGGGGGTTCAACTTTTTCCGGGGTCGGGTGGTTCCAATTGCTTATTCCTATAGGAAATATATAACTTGTGATTTTCCGGGGGAGGTCCGGACCCCCCTGTCCCTTCCCTCTGGATCCGCACTTCGGACTGTCCATGGTACTATCCATTCATGCAGAGAATGCATCAAATCTGACTAATAGGTTCTTAGGTATGTTTCTGGAAGGACAGGTGGACAGAAAGACAGACAGACGGGTGCACAGACGGCCGACGCCAAAACAATATCCCTCCGACTTCATCGGGGGGAAACCAGTTCAAGAACATAACGCAGTGCTTCAGGTGAGGCTCGAACCCGCAACCCATCGATATCGGGTCAAGCACTCTACCACGACTGCGCTCCTCAGCTAGGGAGCATATTGTGTAGGTATGATACATGTCCTACACAAAATGCTCCCAATTTAAGGGGGAGCATATTGTGTATGCAGGGTCACAATATGCACCTCGAGAGAGCATATTGTGTATGGAGCATTTTGTGGCTCTACAGAGCATGTAGACATGAACAACTTTTCATGTAGTTTGTCATGCACCTGGATGGCAATGATAAACTGTCTATTTTATGTTTCTGACAGCTTATCTTGAGATGTTTCATTGGAGTATATTGCTAAAATTGCTAGTTGCGTGGTTGTAATATGTGTTGTTCCTAGGTTAGCCTGCATCACCAGGAGCGATAATCCACGGGCTTAAGAATGTAGATTATCTCCTGCACAAGTGAAGAACCGAGGTCAAACTATTTTACTCACCTACATCAGTATAGACCTTGGATATTATGATATATTTTGAGCTAAAGTAAGTAAGAGGGTATACAGAATGAAGGGCACACAGTACCCATATATGTTGTATAGCAAATATGTTCTGGGAGATGATGCATTGATAAGTTAGGGGTCTTTCATGCAAACCAAATATCTATATGTCTTGATCACATCTGAATTAAAAGTGAGGTTGGCGCCGTGAAATCAGTTTAAGCCCTCCAGAAAAATATTTTACTGACCGTTCCAAGGCAGTACTTCTTTTGTGGATATTTTATGTTTTTGTTCTGTCTTGTGTTTGCTTTGTCTTTATGCGCGTCTGTTTATATGTGCTTTGTGGTCACCAGCTGGGAAAGGGCTGACCTCTTGGCTCTCGTTTGTGGTGTCTTACTGTGAGTTTGTCACTTTCCCATTGGTATCCTGGGTCAGGTGTGGTACTTGATTGTATCGATTCCTGATCTTTGCACCCTTACTGACTTTACTTTATAAGAGCGTGTTTTTAGCTATTCTGAATATTTAAACAGCTGTTCTTGAATTTTATAGCCAGTAAGGCTAATTGCGTTCATTTATCTGAGACTTTCGTTTTCATTTGGGGTGCATATAAGAAGATGTTCTCTGGCGAGACTTCTTGGATGTGTAGGATTGCTTTAGCTGTAGCTGGTCTACTATAAGATCAGTACTTAAATAATCTGGAAAAGAAAAGTTACCTTCTGATATAGAGTGAGACTACAACATTAGAAAACAATAGAACTGGCAATATTGAATATGTTTATGAGATTTTAATGTTAGTGCAACGACTTTCACGCTCCATAGCATAGACTTCTGGTATTCTGCCAGAATCCAATATACACATAGAGGGACTCGAGCGCAGTGGCTCAGTGGTAGAGTGCTTGATTCGAGACCGAAGGGCCGCAGGTTCGAGCCTCACCGGCGTCACTGCATTGTGGTCCATGAGCAAGTCATATTTATCTAATCTATTCTTTACATCCCATTAACAGTCTTTCAGTTATATAGGGACTGGTCTTCTAACTGAAAGACTGTTGATGGGATGTAAAGAATAAAATCAAACGAACAAACACATAGAGGGAGAATACAAAAATACTTTTATATTTGTAGAGCTCAGAACCAAAACATACCTGCGCCAAAAAGGTCATCCTGGCAGTAGGACGTGAATCCTTGGAACGCCTCGACTGGGAGGGCCTGAATGACGTGGAAGTCAGCGACTATTTGAAACACTCGGTGTTTGACGTGCATGCTGGGAAAATGTACTTTGCATCAAAGGAAGATTGGTGGAGAGTCATCGATCCTACTCCCCAATTAACCATCTCTGATACTCCACTGCGGCAAACATTTCACTTTGCCAAATCCAAGATGCCAGACACATATGTGCTCAATGCTGGGTATATGGATTCAAATACGTGTAAGACTTTTCCATTTAGACGAATGATCAGTATATCAAATATTGGCTATAAGCACATGACAGTGCAAATTATTTCAAATAACATTAAAAAACAAATTAAGCTTCAGATACCAATTTTATAGTATGTAGGTTCGTTTCCAAGCATGTTTAGTTGGCTATATTTCAGAAATATGCAAGTATGGCATATTTTGTTCAATTTACCTCTTTTTGTAACTGGTGTATTTTTGTGCAGCTAAATTGTATACGCAGGCATAGACTGTCATAAAACATACTGATTATATGTCTTTTAACAAAATGTGGCTCTACAACTGTCTAAAATGACCATTTTCAACCTGTTTTTGGCAACTTGTTAAGAATCCTTAACCTTAGGTAAAGAATCCATAACACTTTCATAAAGAGTCATTAACAGCTTTCATTTAGAATCACCTACACTGTGACTTAACTTAAAACCCTGCGAAATTTGTTTTAAATAAAAAAGATAATAGTTTTACAACATTGAGGAGTTTTCACTAAGTGTGTTGAAAAAACATTCGATATTTCACTTGTTCTCAGCACGAGTGAAAACTTAGGATGTATTCAATACACTTGATGTGCCCTTTTTGATTTCCACCAAACATTGTACATATCCACTATTTATCATTGAAACAGATATCAGCTTTTGGCGGGAACTGAAGAATCAGGGCGGTAGATATCCTGGGACAACCGATGACACAATAGCTGTCTCAAAGTATACGGTTGAAGCAGCCAGAAAATTCCTAGCGGAAATCTATAACGTCACGATTGACGAAATACTACTGCCAAAATATGCAGTGATGAGCCTCTGGGACAGCTACCCCTATGGCGCCTCCTGGTACTCATGGAGACCAGGATATAACTGGGACAAGGTATACACTTAACATTACTACTGTCCTGTAAGCCGAGAGTGAAAGTGACGTTATGTTTTGTTTACAAAGTTATCAGGGACTTAGAATCGATAGATCACTTGTACATTAATCCTATCCGCAGGATAGGATTAATACACATGTGATATATCGATTCGCGTTAGCTCAAGTGAAGTGTACACGTCAGTGTTTAACTTAGCACTTGTAAGTTAAGTATTGCGTCATGTCACTCTTGGTTGACACGACAGTAGCATGACGCGAAATAGTCCGTGTGTCTTTTGTATTGTTATGAATATTTATAGACTGGGCAATGCTTGCTGAACTGTTTATTTTTTATTTTTACTTTGAAAGAAAACATTTAAGAAACATTCAAGAAATAGTATGCAATTATAAATAATTTTAGATATTTTGCAGTTTTGATGATCATGTTTTATTTTATTACGCCAGAGTAAAACGATTAAAATAGTTGGCAATACAAATGTACATTAGAAATGTGTAAGATTGTAGACAACATATGTTAGAAATATTTTGACTAAAGCAACATAAAAATAGTCCTTATTTTAAAACTATAAACAAAAGCGCCCCAGAACCTGTGTCATTCACCTTTATATGGTCAGGGGTAAACAGTACCCTGCCCTGCATACAGCTATGATTATCAGCAGTACTAGTTTCAGTAAGACTTTACACATGAAAAGTTTAAGTGATGTTCGGGAAAGAAAATAAGAGGATGTAGAATCTCAACTGAAATTATCTTTTAAACCAAACGTGAATCAGATCTGATCAATGATCAATGAACATGCTTATCAACGGCTTAAAACAATTAAAGCAATCTTATTATAGCAAATTATTTTAGTTTTTGATAAGAAGTTTTTTTTTTTTTTTAAAAAAAAAAGATTTCCCAGTGTATTTATATGAAAAACTGGCTCCGACCATAGTTTTCAACGGATCAATTAACTTTTTTGAGATGACACTAAATGTATTTGATCGAGTGCGTTGAGAACATCGGTATTTGCACGAGTGCGCAGCACGAGTGAAAATTCTGATGTTTTCAACTCACTCAATCAAATATATTTGGTATTTATCAAAGATTTTTTTTTTAAATTGTATACTTCTTACAGGCTACCCACTGAAAAAGGAGGTGCTGAAAATGCAAAAACGAGACTTTTTGGTAAATCCCAATACTTTTGGTACCAAAATATTCGTCACGTTATAACTTAAGAAAATGCATATCCACACTTGATGTTTTCGCTCACAAATAAGAAAGTTGTTGGCGTTTGAAGTTTTGAAGTGAAATGCATTAAGTGAATGGAAAAAATCAGAGGTAATAAAGAAAAAAACGCAACAGTAAAAAAATAGGATGATCATTTCACCAGTGATTGATAACAGTTTAATTTGTTTTTGATATGCATTGATTTCACTGCTAAGTAAACAATCTTTGTAAAGAGTCACCCAAGGGTCTTTTGTTGTTTTCGGACATTTTATGAACTTGTCAATATTTTTGGTTTGACACCGCAACAGTGTTCCATCATATTTACATTATCATTTTGAAAGCCACTCGAAGCATGCGTTCAGTTAAATGCGTCTTAAAGCCATTTCACATACACACCGAAACCGAACCGAAACCGAACCTAAACCGAACCGAAAAATTAAAATGCCTTAAACCCTATGAGCGCTTTCACAAATGCGCCGAAACCGAAACCGAACCGAAACCGAACGCCGAACCGAAAGCGTGCACGAATTTGATTTTATTTTTTTTTCGGTTTCGGTGGCCGAATTTCAGCAAATACGACAGGTAATTTTGATAAAATCTGCACATACACAACCACGTGCGTTGTATATAACTTAGTAATCATTAAAGCCATTGATGGATTGTCCAGCGAGACAATTGTGCGATTATTTTACAAGCACAATACTATTGACTACAGAAGTTTGTTGAACAATACCCAGAGCGACTATAAAGATCACGAACTTAATGCAGTGTCATGAAACAATTTGTATTTTAAAGGTATTTCTGCTATCTGAGAGGGAAATTAGTCCAAAATATACAGGCATTTTCTTACATTTCGTCCACGGATTCGGTTCATATGTGAAAGGTCTGCCGAAAACGAAACGATGCAATTCGGTGGCCGTTACGGTTTCGGTTCGGTTTCGGTTCGGATTCGGTGTATATGTGAAACAGCCCTTATCGGCGCATAAACTTAGGAGTTGCACAAGGGCTGGTAAGAAGCCTATTTTGTAAAATCAAACTATATCATTATTTAGCCGCGGAATGAGATTTCCAACAATGTAGTATGTGCGAACAGCAAAGGCTCAGATCAGCCAGTGTAAATGCACAGACTGACCAGAGTCTGTGCTAATCACTTAAATACTCTATGTCTGTTAAGCTATTAAGATTAACAGGAGGTTGCGCTGGCTCGTCTGATTCTACATTTGTCAAAATGCCATATTGTTGGTAATCAACATGTCACACTCAAATTTTCTTTATTATAGGTACAAGCGAAAATGCTAAGACCTTCCGCAGCAGATGACGTATTTGTAGTCAGCAATGCCTTTTCAGCTTCCGGTAGAGCCGGCTGGACAGAGGGCGCCCTCGAGATGGTGGAGTTGGTCATGAAATACTTCGAGTAGTTTTGATCTTGTAGAAAAACTGTCATTCACGCCCAGTTTTGGAACATTGGCCAGCTCATGATATTATTGAACATATGACATGATTCTTTAAACATAAATACACAGCTATACATTAGGAAGCGCCCTACTCTTTGTGCGAGTCTTGGTCAGGATTCTTATTTTGTGCTTACTATCTTGCACCAAAGGCTCTGACAAGACTACGCTGATGTACAGGCTCGTTTGCACTTTCGCTTTTTGTCGATATTATGTAATTGCCCATTTAGCTTTTACATAAAATGTATACAATAAGCTGAAATTAAAGAAAATTATCCTTTAATAAATGCTACACTAAAGCAGTGTACGTCCAGTATCGTATTTTATTGAATGAGCATTTGAAGCTAGAGAAACACATTTGAACGGCTACATGTGATTTCCAACAATGTGGCAATTTGACAAGACTAAGTGTAGTCCCAGATTAGACGAGTGTGAGCAGCTTCCTTTTAAGCTTAGAAACTCCAAATGATGTTTGGTCGGTAGCCTAAGAGTCATAGAATATTCAAGGGACGAGCAAAGACTCTGATCATACTGCGCACATACGCAGGCTGGTCTGAGCCTTTGCTGGTCGCACATTCCACATTGTAGGAAACCTCATGTCGCGGATCATTTATGGGATAATCAATTTTTGTAAAACCATGTAAAATAAACAAAATCTGAACATTGTGCCATACAGTACAGTTACATGTACCGCTAGTGTAGCAGCAAATAAAAGATATCACATACATTTTACACGCTAGAGAGCGACTGTTTGAAATGGTGTTTTTTCTTACTAATTTACTTATGTAAGTATTCTTCACCCAGGTAAATACTCATTTTTGCTTAAGGCCCTGTCACACTACGACGTATAGCACCAACGTATGCCGACGTATGAAAAATTCAGCAAGTACGTTGGTATACGCTGAGTACGTTAGAAATAAGCTTTAAACACGTTACTAATACGCTATTGTACGGTGGTAAACGTTGACATACGGCCAAGAGGTCCAACATTTTGTGCATCCATAAAAAATGACAGCGTATGCGAACGTACTGTTTCTATACGCTAGGCATACGCTAGATGTACGCAGCAGGTGAGTTATGCATACGTTAAGGTACGTTAGCAACAACGTATGCGGACGTATGAGAAATTAAGCAAGTACGTTGGTGTACGCTGAATACGTTAGAGATAAGTTTTAAACACGTTATGAATACGCTACTGTACGTTGGTATACGTTGTCATACGGCGAATAGATCCCAAAATTTTGTGCTTGCATAAAAAATCTTCAGCGTATGCCGACGTATTGCTTATACGTTAGGCATAAGTTAGATGTACGCAACGGGTAAGTTATGCATACGTTAAGGTACGTTAGCACCAACGTATGAAAATTCACCAAGTGCGTTGGTGTACGCTGAATAAGTTAGAGATACGTTATCAATACGTTACGAACACGCTACAGTACGTTGGTATACGTTGCCATATGACAAAATGGTCCCAAAATGTTGTACTGTTTCATACGTTTGACATAAGTTAGAAGTACGCTACATGTAAGTTATTCATACGTTAACGTACGTTATATGTACAATTCATCATACGTTAGACGTTCGTTGTGCATAAGTTTTAAGAACGCTAGTGATACGCTGGACATACGCTTTTATACGCTGATACAAGTATAAGTTATGTTACGTCGGGAATAAGTTACTCATAAGTTAGACATACGTTCTATGCTCGTTTCGCGTACGCTTTGCATAAGTTCAGAGAGGGGCTTCCTCTGATTTTTTTTCTTAGATTTCAGCGTATGCCAGCGTACTAGATATATATTTCATACGTCGGCATACGTTGGCTAAAACGTTATAGTGTGACAGAGCCTTTAACAATAGTCAAGTGTGTTAAAGACATATTTTGTTCGTGTTCTGAAATATATATTGTTTTACAAATCTCAGTAATTTCATATGAAAAAGTTGGCAGTGCATTTATGAAAGTTGTTCAAGGTTGTCATACTATACACATATTTCTATGTTGGATATATACTTGTCCAGTGATCATTGAGCCACTGTACGCATTTGTCAAACTTTGATCATACAAAACTGTACGCACAGGTCGCGTATTTTGTATACTCCATTTGCATCCAAAGTAAAATAAAATTATATTTAAATTTTTGTCATGTTTGAAAAAATATTGTATCTGTATTTGTCAAAAAAAAAATAGGCTAATCTTAGCTGTTTTTATGGTAGCATTTACTGGTGTACTGGCCTATTTGGGAATGAAAATAGAATATAGCTTTGCAGAAAAAAATGTTAAAAACACCCGTGGTCGGTTAGAACTTGCGACTGGTATATTTTACAGGCCAATTATATTTAAATCATTAATGACTTTACTCATATGCGATAGATACAAACATCTCGTGAACTGACCCAATTATTCATTGAGAAATATTTCCATCTAAAACTAACGTGTCCATGCATTTTTGCCTCAAATCAGGTGGTGAGTACATGGGGTTTGCGTCCAGATCAGGTCCCAAGGTTATACACCTTTTCTCATGTTCAACCCAACTAAGTATGAAATTTCGATTTCTCATAAAAACTAAAATGCTGAAAAGACTTTTTTTGCTTTATGACTCTCAGTTGCTGCATTTATCCTGCTCACAAATATTAAAATGACAACAATTGTTGGCATTTTAACATTTATGATTAGGATATCTTAGTTGAGCATGAAAAAAGTTTTATAACCGCGGGACCAGACTCCAGAGACCAAACTCACACCTGCCTGCCTAATTTAAGCAAACCGCCAGAATCATGAAAATGTAGATTACCCCTTTGTGTACCAATGGACTTTCCCATGTCAAGTCAGGATGGTCCATTGTTTATATTGAGGGATCACAAATTATAATCCCCCCCCCAAAAAAAAAATAGCATAATACTTCCTCTGAAGATTGGTATATTGTGGGTTCACAAGTCATAATTTCCAGGGCACATAATTTTCGTAAGATTGATTTTGTCTAAGCAAACAGTGCAGACCCTGATGAAATGCTGCCTTATGCAGCATTTCATCTGGGTCTTCACTGTTTGCCAAAAGCACTCGTTTTGGGGTGTCTGGTCCTCAAAGGGCTAAGCAAATATGACCATTATACTTTTAAGACCGCGTATAGCAAGGAAGCTGATCAGACTGCATGTATGCTCAAGCTGTTCTGTGACTTAGTTGCTTGCATGTAACAAAAACATAGTAATGAGCCACGACATGTGATTTCCAACAATGTGTTTTTTTGACAAGTGTAGAATCAGACGAGCCTGTGCAGCATTCTTTTAGGCTTAGAAACTCAAAATGATGTTCAGTCAGTAGCTTAGCAAAGGCAGAGCAAATGCTCTGATCAGACTGCGTGTATGCACAGGCGGATCTGAGACTTTGCTGGTCGCACATACCACATTGTTGGAAATCACAAGTTGCGGCTCATATGTGTTGGCATGGCCATGATGGCGTTGATATGATGAATCAAGTAATACACAATCAAGATTGAATGCACATCCAGGTATCAAAACCCTCAAAACTGTTTTGTATTTCTTACTCTTGTCAACATACTTAAAACATTTTACCGACTCCCACCCCTTCCCTCACACAAGAATTTAGGCTCCATCTTTTGTGAACAAAGCACTGTTTAAAGAAAGAAATACGACAAAGATCAGGAAACGATACAATCAAGTATCACACCTAACCCAGGATACCACAAGGGAAAGCAACAAAAATACAATTAACATCACCAACAAGAGCCAAGAGGTCAGCCCTTTTCCAGCAGGTAACCACAAGGCAGCAATGAACAGACGCAAAAGCATGACAAACACAAGACATAAATAACA
Source organism: Loripinus fragilis (assembly GCA_964019695.1). NCBI lineage: Eukaryota > Metazoa > Mollusca > Bivalvia > Lucinida > Lucinidae > Loripinus > Loripinus fragilis. The sequence goes on from OZ026527.1 coordinate 27,472,420, forward strand.
CAAATGATCCATAAAAGAAGTATCGCCTTGGACCTAATAAACTGTATTGTATTTCTTAATCTGCAGTTGTCAATATGTTTTAAACGGCATTTTACCAACTCCTCCCTTCCCCCCACAAACGAATTTAGTTTCAATCATTTGTGAACAAAACACTGTTTAACCCTTTGTCATGGTTAGGAAACTTCATAAACGGGGCTCTGAAAGGGAAATCTTATGAGGGTATTTCCGGTTCTGTATATAGAGGCTGAAAAATCGTCTGACACCGTAAGTTTCCCATTTGGTGCTTTTTAGTGTATTCTAACACACCTGCCTATAGAGTCAATGCTAAAAAACGTAATATATCGAACAATAATTCACAGTTCTGAAAGCGCCAGGAAAACGCTCGCTAGCTGACGTCATTTAGTACTACAAAATTACCTCTGTCGTGGTGTTAGACAGTGTAACGTCGTTTTCACACTTCAAAGTGTAAACGTATGCGATGCAGTCCAACTATTGGCGGGATTTCCTCAGTGCAATGGCGGAAAGTTGGCTTCAAGTGTGTTTCCGTCGTTTATTGTACGTTAGAATCGAAATAGATCAGCTCTATTGCATGAATTTTTCAGTAATAAATCACTGTTTGTCGGTTAGTTGTACGAAGATAAATCACTCGCGCTACGCGCTCGTGATTTAATCTTCTTTACAACTGACCTCCAAATAGTGAATTATTACTCAATAATTCACTGCTAGAGCTGATCTATTTCTTAAATATAGCGAAAAAGGAGAATGTTGTGCTTAACTTCCAATAAAAGCTGATATAAGTTGCAAACTGTGTACGGTTTTGTCAGAATCGTGTTTTGTCGTGAAGTACATGAATGTTGGACAAAACGATTCAGATTCCCATCAGCTTGGATATGAAGTTGAAAGACCAGAGCGGAGCACCACATTCACCTACTATCGCTACTTTACACGATGAAAGAAATATTTTTAGCTTTTCTGCGATTTTTTCAGGCTCCAAATACAGAGCCGGTGGCTCTGCTTATGAAGTTCCATACCCATGTTTGTATACTTGTGACTCCCAAATGCTCACTTTGGCAAACATTGAAGACCCAGATAAAATACCGCATGGTGCGACATTTCATCAGGGTCTATTTGCTAATAAACTTTGTATTCAGTGCTGAAGAAAGCAAAAATAGTCCCTGATCAGAATGCTGCTCTAGGAGCTTTCTGATATGGACCTATTTTGTTTGCACATGTTTTTCTTGTTTGAGTTATTTGGTACAATTCTGGCGTTCAAATAGTTCAATTTATAAGAATCAGAGAACAAAGCCATTTTTTCTGCAGTACAAGAATTTATCTTGACAACTAAACGCTTCTGAAACAACAACAACAACAACAACAACAACAACAACAACAACAACAACAACAACAACAACAACAACAACAACAACAACAACAACAACAACAACAACAACAACAACAACAACAACAACAACAACAACAACAACAACAACAACAACAGCAACAACAACAACAACAGCAACAACAACGACTTATTTTCCAACATATAGTTAATTTGTGATCACTTTAGAGTTATTTATGCTTCGCGTTTATCATGCTTCCTTGGCAGTTCTTTGCGGCCTAGTGGTCAACTGCCGTAAGGGACTGGTGTGATACTTTATTGTATCGATTTCTGATCTTTGCCCCTTACTTACTTTTATATCCCTACACAATAATTGATTTTGCATTATGAGCCAACTATTTAAACTAGACTCATTATCATACTTTCACATCATCGTAGTATAAGTAAGAAGAATGTGCTACAGAATGAAGCGCACTGCTTGATCCTGCTATCGCGTTGAACATGAGTGGATAAAAACCTAAGTTCCATCCCCGTGGAGTGATATGCTGACACAAACTGTATATTACAACCAATGGTTATTAAAAGATCCAAAATATTATTCGTGTATTGCATAAATACGATGATTATCACAACATCATAGCGTACACTGTACTATTGAACATATGAGGGATACAGATTCGAATAAGTCTTCGGACTTCCTTCTGAATCCCGTTTGTATGATGCTATAAATTGTATGTGCTTGCTCCTATGCTGTGGTCTCTAAATGGATGTATCAATGAGCACTTTAAATTGTATGTGCTAGCTCCTACGCTGTGGTTTCTAAATGGATGTATCAATGAGCACTATGATATTGCATGTGCTAGTTCCTACGCCGTGGACTCTTATTGGATGTATCTATGAGCACTATAAATTGTATGTGCTAGCTCCTACGCTGTGGTCTCTAAATGGATGTATCAATAAGACCATGATATTGCATGTGTTAGTTCCTACGCCGTGGACTCTTATTGGATGTATCTTTGAGCACCATGGCAAATATTTTCATGAAAAAGCGAGAGAATAATATCGATTTTTTGGTCTAAAATAAGAGGGATTCTTCATGACTCTGTCGCTAATGAGCATGCTAATAAGTATTGCCACTTTATCGTTCCTTAGTCAGGGTGGTAAGTAAACAGTCTAGTAAACTGTGAAAGTCGAAAATTGAGCGATGAAAAATAATATCACTATGGCAACCGTTGGCCGGAGACCATTTTATTTACGCAAATAACAAAGAGAGCTAGAGAGAGAAAGAGCCTCTTCCATTCAGTCATTTTGGAAGATGAAGTGTATATTGATAGGTAAGTTTATGTATGTCTGTTTAATAAACAAACTATTATTTTTCAAAATAAGCTTATATAACCGTCATATAAGACTATATTTCAGTTAAAATGATCAAATAAAATACTCGGTATCGTTAATACACCGTTTATAAAAGGATCGACTAAACTACTTGGTATCGTAAATACAATACATAAAAAATGGTCAAATAAAATACTTGGTATCGTAAATACAATGCTTTAAAAGGATCAAATGAACTAACTGGTATCGTAATTATACAATGCTTATAAAATGACCACTAAAATACTTGATATCATAATTATACAATGCTTATAAAATGATCAAATAAAATACTTGGTATCGTAATTACACAATGCTTATAAAATGATCAAATACAAATAAACTACATGTACCTGGTATCATAATTAAACAATGCTTATAAAATGATGAAATAAAAAAAGAATACTTATCGACTAAAATACCAATAGCAGGAAAAAATTCAGAAATATTTATACCACCAATAAGAGACTTTTTTTTATTTGATTTTGTTAAAATTTTGGTTATTGTTATAAAATAATGAATAAATGCTCTTTCATGCGTTTTTTCCTTACACTGTCATCTTACTAACTCATGTTTATGTTCCCGCATCGTAAGAAAATCTGTCTTTGGTGTCTACAACTAGATAAGGGTCTAACGAGTCTGCTCAGCCAGAGAGACTATATACAATATTAAAATTTCACATCATCACGGTAGCAGGTTTCGAAAAGTTGAATAACAAACTAAAACATAGGGAACGCAGTGGCTCAGTGGTAGAGTATTTGACTCGAGTCCTAAGGGCCGCGGGTTCGAGCCTCACCGGCGTCACTGCGTTGTGTCCTTGTGCAAGAACATAAATCCTAGCTTATTACTGGTTCAACCCAGGAAGACCCGCACCTTTATAACTGAAAGATTGTTGATGGGACGTAAAGAATCAAATCAAACAAACAAACAAATTAAAACATTGTTTTCAGTCTCTCCGCGGGTGGCAACTTACATGTTTGATTTGTCATTTTCTCTGTTATGTTTTCAGTTTCAGTTTTTATTGTCAGCGCACTAGTAGCGTTGTCTGACTGCGCATGTAATTTCACAACTGTTCGAGTGTCCGCGAACCACTGTCTGACTGCAAACAACGTTGCCTCGGATGTAGAATTCATGCTACCAATTCTAGAAGACGATTCAGCTGTAATCAATTTCTGCTCGTGAGTATCCTCTGCTGTGCGTCAATCACGACTGCAGCAGACGACACATTTTGCGACATTTTTCCTAATTATTGAAAACAATAAGGTATGATATTTCTTGAGAATCGTCTGCGATTCTCATGAAATATCATGCCTTATTTGTTATTTTTGAAAAAAGCCGCAAAATTTGAAATTGTCGTCTGATGCAAATTATAGGTGGCGCTTTATGGCTTAAAATGTCTCATTGTGGACCCAGATAAGACTATCCTGAAAAATATTGTTTTTATTTTCCTGATCCTAGGTGACCAGTGCAGAGCAATTCATATTTTCGTGTGCATACAGTGGACGGGTGGGTGGGGGGGCTTTTAACCTTTATGTATACTAGTGGATTCCCATACAGATTGATACAATAAGGGAGGTCTTATCAGTTGTACATTCGAAGGGGCCACAGGTAGGAAGCACCTCATTCAGTACCAATAGAAGTTGCCAATGTCAATGATAATATATGATCATATCTCGTATTTTGCTCAGTGCATACTATAAACATGATCTGTATAAAACGGGGAAGTCAATACTTATATTTTATTGTATATTTTTATTATTAGAATCAGTTTCCATTACTGTCAAAATAAAGTATAAAGTGATAAAGTAAAAGGTCAAAAGGGAAATGTGCTTTCTTTGGTAAATGTCTGCAAACAACCAGGGACGGATCCAGAGGGGGGGGGGGGGCAGGGTGTCCGGACCCCCTCCTGAAAATCACAAAAATATAGGGTTTCTTAGCAATACTGGTCCGGATCCCCTGAAAATCACAAAGCTACCAAGGAATCATCGACACGCCAGCGAAACGCGGTTTCGCCGGCGGGCGGATGATGGCCTGCTTATAATGGTATTTGGATCCACTCCCCCCGAATCAACTAAAAAACGTACTCAAGGGTGGACCCCCTCTGAAAATCTTTCTGGATCCGTGCATTACAACGTTGCCTCGGATGTAGAATTCATGCGGCCCATTCTGGAAACATTTCAATTCACTCAATGAAATTTGTTGGTATTCACTCTAAAAGAAAATATTTTGTATTATTTCTACAGACGCACGTTGCTGGATATCAAGTCCTGCATCAGGGATGCAATTTCATCATGTGATTCCAACCACCTGGTCAAGACTGTATTTGGAGGGAAAGGCGCCGCATTACTTGCTGCTTATGAAGGAATTTGTGCCGAACATCATGGAGGTAGTGTAGTCAGGGGTGGATCCAGGGGGCTAATCTGTATAAAATGTGTGTGTTGGGGGGTCGCTTTGCTGATTTTATCTATTTTTTTTTAAAAAAATATCGCATGAAAATGAAATAATTTGGTCTCATTGAGACCAAATTATTTCATTTTCATAGGATATTAAAAACAGGAGGTGGGTGGGGGGCTTCAAACAGACCCCCTGAACCCCAACTGGACCCGCCACTGGGAGTTTTTTTTTTTGGAAGATAAGATTTGTTACGATCCAAAACTAAAGCCTTTTTTAGTTCCTAATGAACCCATTTGGACAAGCGTGTCGTCGACTTATTTGATATAACAAAGGTTAAGACTAAAAACCAACTCATCACTGTAGCGAATTGCAATTTTTTAATATCTTTCTAGAATTTGGTACATGTAGAACTTATGATATTGCTTGTCACTTGAGCCTGACTAATCCAAGCGAAAAAAAGCGTAGATCAGTCTGCACATCCGTCAGATCAGCGGCTTTGCATGAGTGAAAAACAAATACGCTGATCTTACGGATGCGCATCAGATAAAAAAGACGCTGATCTTACGGATGCGCATGAGTGAAAAACAAAGACGCTGATCTTACGGAGGCGCATGAGTTAAAAACAAAGACGCTGATCTTACGAATGCGCATGAGTGAAAAGCAATGACGCTGATCTTACGGATGCGCATGAGTGAAAAACAAAGACGCTGATCTTACGGATGCGCATGAGTGAAAAAACAAAGACGTTAATCTTACGGATGCACATAAGTAAAAACAAAGACGCTGATCTTATGGATGTGTATGTGTGAAAAAAGACGCTGATCTTACGGGTGCACATGAGTTAAAAAGACGCTGATCTTACGGATGCGCATGAGTGAAAAACAAAGACGCTGATCTTATGGTTGCGCATGAATGAAAAGCAAAGACGCTGATCTGACGGGTGCGCATGAGTTAAAACAGAGACACTGATCTTACGGATGCGCATGAGTGAAAAACAAAGACGCTTATATGACGGATGCGCAGACTGATCTGCGTCTTTTTCAGTTATATGATTTCATTTACTCTTTTCATGTCAATTTAATTTTCCATAAAGCTGCATACAATAAAGTCTGCATTTCTCGATGTAAAACATTGAAATGTCATGTGATCTAGACCGCGCCTCTATCAACGTTAGCGTGACGTCATTCACGTATTGCCACAACGTTATGTTCACGAGTTTCGCGCCTTGGCTGTTCTAACACCTCAGTTACAAATGAAATATTTCATTTTATAGGTTGGGTGCAAGATAATTAAGTACATTTGATTGATAATAAAGAATGTAAAGTTTAAGAATTGAAATAAATATTTTAAGCTTGCACTGGATGATGAAAAACATACTAATATAAAAGTAGTCATTTTGGGTTAGCTAATGAGCATTGATTTAGTTGCTGGTTGGCAAAAACATTGTTGACCCTGATCAGTTGGCTTCGTCACTATTGATGCATATCGATTTGGGGGTTAGGAACGGCTGATACCTGTAGATACATGCAAAACAGCATGCCTTCTGTATGTGGCTATTTATGTAAGCCTGCCTGACAACAACTGATGATTGCAGTTTTTGTTGCTATTATTTGGTATTTATTGTTTTTCACAAGATCTACATCGACGTTTGCTTTTATTTCTAGAAGTCTCTTGATTTCTGACTCTGAGTACTGATTAACGGCTTTGGTATACATCGGGCTCCGAGGTTATAAAACTTGTTCCATGCTCAACTCAGCTGAGCACGAAACGTATCCTGCTCATAAATGTTAAAATGCCAACAATTGTTGGCATTTTAACATTTATTAGCATGATTAATGCAACATCTGGGAGACTTAAGGTAAGAAACTTCTTCATTTGTCGGTATTTTAGTTTTTATAAGCAGTTGAAATTTCGTGCTCAGTTGAGTTGAGCATGAAAAAAGTTTAATGACCTCGGGCCTGGTCAGCTCGAAAAAGATATGCCTGGGTTTTCATGGTAACTTCGTGGCTTTAACCCTTGTCCTGGTGTGTCCGTCGAAAACACTGTAGAACTGTTTCAAAACCCTTAGTTGGCATTTATCAGTATTTACTTTAACATTGTAGTTCGCGGTTTGAGATTCGTACACCAACATGTTGCACAAGCCTTTCGAGTCCATTCATACACGACAAGATATAACCAATCTCAACAAATCAAATAATGAAATATTAAAAATTGATAAAAAAAAGCCGTGGTGGGATTCGAATCTACACTCCAAAACTTCATCTTACCACTGCGCTGAGACGGCAACGATAAATCAATGATAATATAACAATATATAAACTATTTGCGAAAACTTTAAGTATCATAACATTTCACGTCACTGCCAACTTATCAAAAAACACCTGTACTATACTTAGCCATTGTAAATAAAAAACTTATGCCACAGTCACTCTTGGTTGGCACGACAGTAGTTGATTACCCACCAATTTAAATATGTGTTTTGGGTGCTCAGAAGACGGTTCCTTTTAAGCACACACAACATATGTTTTGGTTGAAGAATAATTTTCAGTAACGCACTCTTATTTGGAGGACTGGCCATGTATGTTTGGTTGAAAAATAATATTCAGTAACGCACTCTTATTTTGAGGACTGGCCATGTATGATTGGTTGAAAAATAATTTTCAGTAACGCACTGTTATCAGGGGGCCTGGTCATGTTGTTGTTTTTTCAGCGGAAGCGTTGACCTGTTCCTATCCTCACGCTCATTACATTAATGCAGCTACTGAGAAGTTCTATGAAGACATGGATGAACATGATTTTGACAACAAAAGCGACATATGTGCGTAAGTATAGATAAACAAAAAGCTTTGAGGCGTGACTGTATGTTATATTGGAAATACGGATCTAGAAAAAGGGGGTTCTGGCGTTTACTTACATTTACTATCATATTTTGACACATACTCATTTAACGCATTACGCATCGATCTTTTGAAATAGAACGATACAAAGGTCATTACTCAGAGGTCGTGATATATCTATAGACTGTACAGTCCACCTCAGCATTAGTCAATAATTGAATACTATTTTATCATTTACCTCTCATATTAACTGCATTGTTGCACGTTGTCTGATAAACGTTGTCTATCTCATGGCATGTGCCTTTAATCAGGTTATGATGACGTTGCATTTTTGAATGACGTCGTTAATGACTTAGACTTATTTCTGTATCCCTTTCAAATGTATTGTATTGTATATATGATGTATCTGTTGTATCTCGATGTACTTTATATTTGAATAAAATATTGTTTACACTAATGACGCTGAATGAACACAAAAATCGGAAATACGTCATAATCGCTAGTTTGAAGAGTGAATCAGTGGGTAAACTGGTGAATAGAATACCAGGTTCGCGTCTTTTGATGTAAAGTTTTCCAGGCTCGGCTTTGAGAAAGCATATTAAATCGCTCGCCAAGCCTTGCGGTGTTAACAAGCGTTCTCAAAGCCTTGGCTTGAATCGCTCGGCAAGCAGGCCTCATGATGTTAACACGTGTTCTCGAAGGCTTGCCTGGTAAACTTGATATCAAAAGATTCTCACTAATATTATCTATATCTAATCTATAAATAAGCATCGCCTCATGGGAAGAGTAGCCTGTTAAGAAAAAATAGCATATCTACAATGTATATGTCGCATGGTTTTCCGGAAGTGACAATACAAACGACACAATATGAAGTAATATAACTACTGTCTGCGCATGTCATGTTCTCTGAAGATCGACCTGTCTGCAATGAGGCATCACAGGCTGCTAAGGGACTTGTGTTAGTGACTACTTGGTGTGCATTACTCAAAACTCTGCCGCTGTAAAGAAGCAAGCGAAATAACACACCATGTCCACCTTAACATAAGTCAATAATTGTATATTGATGATGTTACATAATGTCAACATGGTTTTATATTGTTTTTCAGTCCACTGCTCAAATATCATGAACACGCTCTGTTGTTCATAGAGGATGCCGCTCACGCCAAAAATTGCTCACACGATAGTTATCTTATTTTGGTAAATTTCCTACAAACAGTCCAGTTTAAATGCATGGACGTGGCGACCTCATATTACCCGTGTACAGTGAATAAGGTAAGCATGAATATTCATTAATATAGGGATCAAACATGTTTTTCACGGATTATAAGAAACCATCACGAGTGTGAGCAGGGTGGGTAGCCACGTGTTTTTGTAAGGATACACTATACGGAAAAATGTCCCAACTTCTTACAGCAACGATGTTTTAAGCGAAAGTAAGAAAGTTGCACCCTTACTTACTTTGAGATTTCTCCATCTTGACCCAGAAAGTTATACACCATTTTCCAACTCAAATTTTCCCCAATGTAACAATGCCAGGATACCCTCATAAAATTTCTTACTTTGAGCACAGACTCTGTCACAAAATATTTAGTGGCGACTATCGAGACTGAATTATAGAAATAAACTGTACGGACAACAGTTATTTTCTTTGTGACAGAGATTGTACTCAAAGTAAGAGGCTTAAAGAGGATATCCTGGTAGCGTTTGATTGGGAAAAGGTGGGCTGGAAAATGGTGTATAACTTTCTATTATTCTGCCAGCCAAGAGTTGAAGTGACGTCATGTTTTGTTTACAAAGTTATGGGACTTACCTTTAAAGACAGGATTAATTCACACTTGATCTATATATTCGAGTTAGTTCAAGTAGTAGCGAGGAGGATTACTAAACCGCAAAGATTTTTTTTAGGTTCGAATCTCTCAGGCTGCTCTTTTTCAGTTTTTTTTTAATTTTTTTTTTTTTTTTTTTTTGGGGGGGGGGGGGGGTCTGATTTTATATTTCTCTTCATGTTTTTTTCTTTTTATTTATTTTTTCATTATTTTTTTTAGTTTTCATCCCTTTAACATGTATAAGGCACATATATAAAACATATGTAACAACACAAACTACTGCCAATACGGAAATATACGCGAGTAGCGTTAAAAGACATATTTGCGACATCAAAATTTGTGACTATGGCATGATTAACCTATATATCAGTAAACAACAGAGTGATCTCGCCATTTCGCGAGGATTTTATTTTCACGAAATTTTGCACGTGCGAAGTTTCGCTAAAATAAAACCCTCACGAAAACTTCCGAATTTACAGTATGCTGTAATAATGCCGTCTGTTCCTTTTGGGCCTAGTGACCAAAGTCTGAATCTCAAGAACATGGTTTATCATGTGGTTACATTTTTTGTACCGATTGCCATGTTTGGCATTAGAATTAAGACTCTTAGACTCTGCCATGTCGATATTTTTTGTCTAGGCAAAATCATATTGAGGTGTAGTACACGGGAATAACGCGCGATTAAAAACATGATGAAATAGGTCTGTCAACTATATTAGTAAAAATATTAAAAAAAACACCTCTAGATAGGTTCGATCCTGGTACGCCTGCGACCAACGCCCTAGACATAACCACTACACTACAGTATCTTCTAACGTGAAGTACACAAGTTAATATTTTATGGGTAGTATTGTACTATATACACAGCAACTGTAAACAAAATATCACGTGACTGTCACTCTTCGTTGGCACAATAGTAGGTATAGATGAGAAAACATAGAGAAATCTATTATTCATTTGTGACCTCTCAGTATTGACCTTTGGTCGAGTCCATTTCCCTTGGTTGAGCAGATAATTTACCGTTAACTGTTTATAAAAATTCCTTATATCCTTAAAAGCTTTATTCAATTCATATCTGTCTCATTGGTTCAGTGGTTAAACCGCTCTCCTGAAACACCCGAAGTCCGGAGTTCGAGCCTCAATTCGGACTTGCTTTTTTTTCTTGCAATTTTATTGATTGTATTGAATTTGATGTTTAATTATTTTAATATAGGAAGTAAAATGATTTTTTCGTGCGTTGGGTGCGAATCCCTCATTGTACCCAGCATGGAGTATGATCATTCTTTCACCTGGAAATATAAGTTCAGCATATTTAGTACATAGAATAAATCAATTTTGTGTAAAGTGAAATCAGCAGACAGTAATGTGCACGGCAAACGTTGAATGTTTGCAAATTTGAATGAAACCCTCTTCCATAAAAAGTGGTTTAGCATGCCAGTGGTTAGGGAATGACATATGCATGCAAAATGTGATCAAAATTTACTATGTGGCCAAGAGCTATGAACATTTTCACGAACTGCTAACGGACGGACGAGCGGACAAACTCAAATAGTGATTATAGTGCAGACCCAAGGGTCGTACAATTCCACTATTATTAAATTACCTTTAGAAAAGGGTATCTTTAGACCAGTAGAACTATTTTGCCAGCATTTCGGGACAGCGTGGCTGGTATGAACGTAAGTTTCATCTATGTAACCCGCCTCTCTCAGCTCCCTGACCAAGCGAAGGTATCTGATCCTGCTGAGGACTACATCTTGTCTCTCCATCAGCAATTTTTGATTCACCCCACAGCGTGTGTAAGCAGACTTCGTATGAAGGAGATCTTTGCGAAGACGACCCTTGCTGCCAGTGTAACCAATACTCTGTTTGAGCTCTGCTCTGATGTAATCAAGGGTTGGCAGAACCTTCTTCAAGGAGTACATGCTGGCGATGGTCCTCCGTACAACACGATTATCAAAGTCATCCAGTGACACTTTCGACGTAGATGACGGTGGCTGCTTTGGTCGTTGCTGCTCGTCTTGTGCCTTCTTCTTCTCTTCCACCATTTTTCTGAGCGGTAGATCTGCAAACGCCAGTGAGCGCTGCAGTCCTGTCCCATACACGATTCAGTGACAGTTTCATTCCAGATTTCTTTTCCTCCATGCAGAACTTGTACACGTTTTCAATTATAGCTCCTGCATCGTCGCTGTATCTCCATACAAGCCTCGCCATTTTACTGAGTGAAGTCGCTTTACATGTGCATAAAAAATCAAAGCATGTTTTTTTTTTTTGCAAACATGTAAATCGCGAAAAATTTCCTGCTTCTTTGCAAAATAAAAAATAAAAAAAAAGTTTTACTGGGTCTCGAACTTTCAACTTTGTATTCGGAATCTTTGAGTACAACCGTTATACTTACTGCGCCATCGAATCGCTTGTAAAAGTTCACTTGTAAATATGAATAACTGCATGACATAACGTTGTAACACCCCTATTTTGTGGAGCAGTTCATTATTGTTAGTGCAGTCACGCCCTGATGCTTTTAAGGCTATTATACTTATATTCGATCAGAATGTATACACAGTGTATTCAAACATCCGTGCAGTGTATCCAAACAAAAACCACGTGACTACTCACCTTAGTGAGGGAGGGATTGAAAATCAGTCGTTTGGATCACCGCTTAGGATCACGAGGGTTGCCGAGTGATGACAAACGGTGATCCCGAGGGACGGATTTTTTTCTATCCCACCATCACACAAATAATGGATTCTTTTCCTTGCTCACCATTGACATTTTATTCACACTGAGCTACAATATGATGACGTCCTTTGGACTTTACATCCACTTCACTAGGCGACCATGTGTGTGAGTTCAAATACAAACAATGAACTGTTCTAGGCTAAGATACCATGGGTAAGATAAGAATTTTTGACACAGGATACAATATCAGACATCCTTATCCTGTGTGCAAGAATAGCATTTACTGGGTACAAGGAAGCTGTTCGAACACAAGGCCACTAGGTTGAGTGTTGACCAAGTGTTCGAATATCGTCTAAGGCACCCTGAAAATGTTAATACAATGAAACAAACACGTGTGCTAGTTATCCTTACATTTTTACCTCATTCCAACCTAATTGCATAATCAACTCCGCTAAAACATTAGACTATGTTTTTACTTATAATGGAGTTCACTATACAGATTGGTGCCAGCTGTAAACTTTCGAACGTCACACCTTCGTCACAACGACATTATAGCCACACACAAAGTTTTCAAGAATAGTCTGGGCTGCAATGCTTTCGGTAGAGCAACTTGCAAACATCTCGGGGCTTCATTTTTTAGTGTTGTCAAGTTAAAACCCATGTTCAAACAGCATGTGAACCTAATAACTTGAACATGGGTTTTCCCTTATTCGACAACGACCTCAAACAGCCATGCGAATAGGTATTTATGCAAAATATCTTGAAGGATGACCTAATGACGGAATAAACTATGTAAGCCTATAGTTTTTTTTATTTCACAATGGAAAACACTTGCATGCTGTGGGTACCAGTTATTCATTTAAAGCTCTCGAAAAGGCGATTTCAGTGAGTACCAAAACATATTTTATTAACCTTTTATATACTAGTGACTCCTAAATCCTTAGTGTGGCATAGAGTGAAGATTACGCATTATGGGACATTTCACCAGGGTCTACACTGTTTCCTAAGATGAAAGTAATCTACAGAGAGAATACAAGATCCCATAAGTGCATACAAGGTTAAAGAGCAAGATAATGATCAAACACATTTTAAGAAGACGTGTCTTACTAAACTGATAAACAGTTTAGTTTTTTTTTCTTTTCTGATTAAAACTCCAAATAACTGCTACAATGATCTTATAGCCTCGATATATTCAATGAAACATTCCAAGTTTATTCTATCAAACCAGAAGGAAGGATCTATCAGTGCATAAAGGGTCAAATAGTAAGAAAACTGTCACATATACTGATGGACTTTAAAACGCAACACTAGTTTCCCTTTGTATCTTTCAAATTTGAATATAAACTTTCTTTGCTTTAAGCGTACAACTCATTGCTTTGTACGAATTTAGTCAATGGAACATTTTCTTAGTGAAGGGAGATTTTAAATTATCGAATGAAAGGACACAAACGGATAAATATCAACTTAGCTAACAAGCTGTATCACAGACATGCTAATTAATATGAGAGTGATTAAAGTCCATGACACAAATCTGACGCTTCTCGTGTTTCTTGATGCAAAGAAGCCAGGAATATTTCACTGATAACATTTAGTCTGTAAAACAGTTGACCCATATCTTAAAACGTTAAAATGCTTCATGTGTTACTATCTAAACTTTCTTCTTAATTTCTGAATATAAAACACCATATACCATTTGACTTTTTGTATTATTTTTTCCAGATCAACAGTAACGTGGTTCAATGCTTCGCCGCTAGCTATGTTACCGTGAGGAATGCACTCGTACCTGCACCAGGACTTGCTCATTCAGACATCATGTGCAGGTAAATACACATTATCATAATAGTAACGATTTGGCGTACAGTATCACGTCGAGTGGGTGAGGTCATACCATCGGATCGCCCGAGACGCGTAGCCCCGAGGGCGATCCAATGGTATGGCCTCATCCCCGAGACGTGATACTGTACGCCAGATCAAGTTACTATTATGATAGTATGTTTATTATATGCCTTTTTATTAACATTCTTTCTGATTTTAAAACCTATTTTGGTCTTTCATCCCGAAAAATTGCGGGAACGTTTGCCATAACGTTTTCCGTCTCTGATTCCATGCTTGCAATTTACTTTACATAACGTCGTCGCAAAAGCATGTAACCGACGTTAGCCTCTTTTTAAAGGATTGTGATATGGATTATAGGTATATAATAAACAGATATACTCTCCTGCCAGCCAAGAGTGACAGTGACGACATGTATTGTTTACTAAATTATCAGTGATTGTAATCGATAGATCACTTGTGTATTAATCCTATCCATAGGATAGAATTAATACTCAAGCGATCTATCGATTCGCGTTAGCTCAAGTGGTATATACAAGTAAGTGTTTTACTTAACAATTGTAAACAAAACACGACGTCACTGTCACTCTTGGCTGGCACGACAGTAGCATTAAACTCAACACATATTTTACTGATACAATGTATGTAGCAGAATTTGATCAGAAAAAGCTCAATTTTTGAGCATGTCAAATACTACAAATCGATGAATAGCTGAATAAACAAAAACACAACCCTACATTAAAATATTGCATGTTACAAGTTTGAATATTATCACTTCCAGATAACGAATAACAATGCACTGAGCAGACTGCACTGATGCGCGTCTGGTCTGCGCATTGTTTTATGCATGCAACAAAGGCAGTATTGTTGTTCGCATGCAACAAAGGCAGGGTTTCTCTCACATCGAGACCCAGTATAAAAAAATAATGTGTTTTATCACGTCGAGACCCAATATCATAATAATGTGTTTTATAGTTCTAGGGATACTATTGTCAACTGTATGAAGAGCCACTTGCAAAAATGCATGAATGAAGAACAAGCAATGTTCCTTGGAACAGGACAGGAATACGCTGCTGCATATGATTGTCTATGCGCCCTACATGACGCAGGTGAGATGAGTATACTCTTTAGATAAAAAAACAAAGAACAATAAACAGCAACGAAATAAGCATGAAACTTGTTAACATCATAGATATCCAAATATATTTACATTTTCAAAGCAAAAACAGTAAGTGAGTATGATCAGGAAATACAACAATCACAAACCGCAGACAACCCCGCGGCACCGCGAGGAAGAGCCGCTCAACCATCACAAGACACCAGGAGGACAAATTAAGCATAGCAACCCGCTCTCTCTTCCCCATCAAGATGATTGCAATACTAGAAT
Organism: Loripinus fragilis; assembly: GCA_964019695.1. Taxonomy (NCBI): domain Eukaryota; kingdom Metazoa; phylum Mollusca; class Bivalvia; order Lucinida; family Lucinidae; genus Loripinus; species Loripinus fragilis. Next base: position 27,488,086 of record OZ026527.1, read on the forward strand.
TGACACATAGTAACGTACAACAAAACATAGAACAATTACAGACTCCCACAATGAGAGTAACAATAAACAAGAAGTCGACAACAACAGAACCACCGCCTTAGAAAGGACAGCAGCCTAAACCACCGGGGGGGGGGGGGGGGGCTAAAAGGCATTTTACTGGTAACAAATCTTCGCCCTAGATTTAGCTGTTATTGAAGTACAAGAAATGTTCAGCTCGCATGGAGGCCATCTATCTAATGCAATATATAATCATGGAGAACACTCTAATCAAATTAACACACCATGAAAAAAAAGAGAAAAGGGCTCATGACTCACAGATAGTCAGCCTTTAATGAATCTTTAGAGTTTTGCGGCCGTTCATAGCCTCATGAATAACATAAATTTGATTGACAGCTGCAAAGCTCACTTGCCCGTGCAATACGCTTCGAACATCGAATTCATTCGCCAGAAGTAACACTGGTGTTGTGATTAACAACGAGTAACAACTGAGTCGCACGTGTAAAACAAGACTCTTGCTTGCGCCATTGGTTGTCGTGTTCACACTGGTTGTTCCTCTTTTCCGTTTTACACTCCAACAAAACCGTAAATACGATTACATATTAAATGAAAAACTGTTTTGTTTCCTAAATTATAAATAATTTCTATATTTTAGATATTCATGATAAAATGTAAATATAAGCTATAAATTAAATTTTTGGTCTGTTCATGGAATCATAGGTCCGACTTCAGACTTTATGATGGTTCTGACTTAAAGACTTAAAGACTTATCTATTGATGAGATAGTAGGGGCCTGATGCTTTGGCTGTTTGTCGGGCCCCCTGGGGTTTACCTGTTGGATTTCTTTTGCTCCGGTATTTAGTTTTGTTTTACTGTTGAGTCCTTTCTTTGCTTTATCTCCTTGTTATATCTTTATTTATATATTCTAGGAGATGATGCATTGATAAGTTAGGGCAAACCAAACATCTATGTGTCTTAATCGCTATCTGAATTAAGGGTAAGGTTGGCGCCATGAAACCGGTTGAAGCCCTCCAGTAAAATATTTTATTGACCGTTCCAAGGCGGTACTTCTCTTGTGGATTTTTTATGTTTTTGTTCTGTCTTTTGTTTGCTTTGTCTTTGTGCGCGTCTGTTTATATGTGCTTTGTGGTCACCTGCTGGGAAAGGGCTGACCTCTTGGCTCTCGTTTGTGGTGTCTAACTGTGGGTTTGTCACTTTCCCATTGGTATCCTGGGTCAGATGTGGTACTTGGTTGTATCGATTCCTGATCTTTGCACCCTTACTTACTTTTACCATCGCTGTTTTGCTGTATTTCAGACATGGTTTTGAGCTGCCCAGCTACAGCAGACACGGCTCACGCAATGTCCACTTTCTTCAGTGATATACACGAAGCTGTTCTTCTTGGAGAATTGGGAAAGCAGGAACTATGCTCGTAAGTTTGAACAAAAAATAATAAACCAAAAAAGAGCCAAACACATGAGATTTTGTGTGCTTATCGCATATTCGACCAGCGGAGGCTCAGACGGAACAGCGCAACTGCACTGTTTTTGAAATGCAACTGATTTTGGTGTGTTGTTTCAATTGATTTAAAAGTTATGTTCCGTTAAATTGCATCGATACAGGCAATAGCTACAGCAATAAAAGGTAGAAATGTGTATCACTGGAGAGTTTATGTAGTAGGAAAGTAAGTGTAAGTTTACACCAAAAAAACCCTATCTTTTACAGTGTACCACACTCAAAAACTTTACATGCAAGGTAAAAGTATGGCTTCGCGATGGTTGCCATTTTCTCCTGTGTTGGTCTAAATCAAGCACAAATTAAAGAACCAGCCTTCGTTTATTACATGTATCCAAAACAATCGGAGAATCCAATAGTCAAAAACAGGCTAAATATTAAATGTGATGGGTGTTGAGTTTACTCTGTAATTACATGAAATCTAAGTCACACTTGGTCCATTTAAAACAGGCAATATCTGTATATTGAGATTTATGGGCATACTTTCATGTAGTTGAAGCTGTGAATTAAAGAATGCTATTCTGAAATGCATATTCCTTTTAAGAGGCTAATAAAAATTGTCAAAATTATTTTTTTCAGAAAGTATGCTCTGATGAAATCCAGCTCTCTCAGCGCAATCAAGACGGCGTGTTTGGACGAACGTTACCAGATGTATTGGAACACCTTCATGTCCACGGTCTCGTACCCCTGTACCGAGCAACGAACATCCTGCTATCCACACATGGAATCCGGCTCTGACCCCAACTCATCTCTGAAGTTCACAGCCTTATTCACTACTTTTCACGTATTTGTTCTTTCAATTTTAGCTTGAAAAGTCCCCTCTTTCCCTGTAGTATACAGGCATCTGCGTGAGAAAATTTGTCTTCGTTTTGGTTGTCTTGATGCTTTACGTACCAGTCAACAATTGTTTAGTCATGTCAGGACTATTTCCTGTCTTCCTGGGTTGAACCAATACTATGTAGCTGATTAAGTGTCTTGCTCAAGGACACAACCCATCTCGAACGAACATTTCTCTTTGATTCCCATTTTACGCTCTACCAACTGAGCCACTGCACTCAAGAAACCTGCATTTGTGGTTTGAGCCAAGGTATGACTGAAAGATAGCTGTGCATCTACCTAGGCTAGCTAGAGTAGTAAATATTTTCCAAGCAAAAAATATATAGTTCTTTTCAGAAAGTGAATAACAAAGACGCAGACATATGACATATGAATAATTCATAATGTATGTCAATTCATTGTCATAAAAATTATTGCAAAAATCGAACTTTGAAAATTTGACTTTTTCACAAATGACTTTTAAGAAGATTTCACGCCTTGACAGGAAATCTCATTTATGGTAATGTATTGATGAAATCACCATATTTGGTGCTCATACATTAACATTATTCTATACTATGGCTGTTTGATCAGTAAAACATGACCCTCGACGCAACAAAACCAGTTTTTGGGGTTTCCGACAAAGCGAGACTAAAATCAGTCTCCTCAGCTACAGAGACTAGTTAGAAAATTGTAATTTCTACTGTAGCAAGTTAAGATATAATACTTTCCAATATGCGAATAACAAAGGCACTAACCAGACTGCGCAGATACACAGGCTGGTCTGTGCCTTTGTTTTTCGCAAACACGGAAGACAGGTTTCATTGCATCGAGGCCCATTTCTATATTTTTTTTAAATTGTGCTGTGTGCGTTTTATCTTCCATCTATTCTTCCGCAAACAGAAGTGGGGACTGGTATCAAACCAGAGAAAGACAGAAAGACAACTCTGAAAGTGTCAGACTGTGGTCAACAAATAAGATACAGTACAGCCTTGACTTAAAGTAACAAGGAAGAGCTATGTCCCACAAATTTCGCACAGAGTCTATGCTTGCTACCATCTACAGCGAACAGGGCTTAAAAAACTTGTTTATGCTCAACTCACAGACGCATGACAATTGTTTTCTTCATAAATACATGTATCAATATACATATAATACTACAGATGAGCCAATTGTATTGCTCAGAGCAGCTGACAATGTCATTATTCCAGTCACAAATTATAAAATTGAAATGGCTGGCATTTGTTAAAATTATTGCCAAATCAGATTTCATACTCATATAAGTTTATCATGAAAAATATTTTGATAATTTTGAAGCCTGGTTAATGAATCCAACTGCCAGGTCCACCCTTATTATACAGTCAAATCATAATTGCTGTTAATTTATGTTTATAATAGGCGACCATCAAGGTTTCTAGTTTTCAACCTAAAACACAGAGTTTCTTGATCAAATGACGATATACCAAGTTCTTGTTACCAATAGCCTTTGTTTCAGCTTACAAATTAAAGACAGAATTTAAGTCGTAGCTGCAGATGTAACAGTAATTTATTTGGCTCTCTGGCACACGATGACGAGTTCTTGATTTTTGAATGCTACAGTGGAGTCATAATAATGAACCACGACATGGGATTTCCAACAATGTGGTATGTGCGACCAGCAAAGACTCAGACCAGCCTGCGCATTAGCGTAGTCTGATCAGGGCCTTTGTTAGTTGCTCGAATATGCTATGACTGTCAAGCTACTAACCTAACAGCATTTGGAGTTTCTTAATTTAACAGAAGGTTGTACAGGCTCGTCTGCGTCTATTCATGTCAAAATACCACATTGTTGGCAATAACATGTCGCGTCTCAATTATGTATACTTCATTCGTATTAATATGATAGCAAATCCCTGCACCTCAAGTGCACATCATGTGCACAAGAGTTTAACTTTAAATTCAGTCTCCACTCTATATGTAATGAAACATCACTGTTTGTGAATGAATAAATTATGCTAAGATAAATGAACTTGTTTGTTATCTCTGTTCTGTTCTTGAAATAATTAAATTCATTCTCTTCCAACAGTTGTTTAAGACACATAAATACAGTAAAACCTATCTTAAGCGGCCACTCAAAAGAAGATCAATAATTGGTTTTCAAGACCGATAATCGCTTAATGCAGGTCAAAATTAGTAAGGGTTCAGAGATCAGGAATCGATACAATCAAGTACTGCGAATGAAATCATTTCAGAATGCTCTGATTATCTCTTAATGCAGGTCTGAATTATTGCAGAATGCTCCACGAGGGAGTATTCTGCAATACTTTTGACCTGCCTTTAAGTGAGTAACGGTCTTCAAGACATTTGTTTTGTCTATTTTTGAGTGGCATCTTAAGACAGGAGTTACTGTACTTAATAAGGAATGTAACCACAAAATATTGCGTTAGGGTATGCGACTCGACAAGACGCAAGACAATCATGCTCTGAATCTTGGTTCTTATTTTGCATGTACAATTCGATCAGGTGCAAATCACGAAATGCTTAAAGAAACACTTTAAACGTGCATGACTACTGTCGTGCCAACCAAGAGTGAGAGTGACTTAATATTTTGTTTACAAGTGTTAAGTAAAACATTTACTTGAACACTCTACTTGGGCTAACGCAAATTGATAGATAACTTGTGTATTAATCCTATCCTGCGGATAGGATTAATACACAAGTGATCTATCGATTCTAAGTCCCTGATAACTTTGTAAAAAAACATGATGTCACTGTCACTCTTGGCTGGCCGGACAGTTGCTATCCAGTAAAGGTGGAGGTACAGCTATTGTTTGAGTCTCTCTATTTTCATTATTTATACAACCAGCAAAGGCTCTGACAAGACTGCACATTTGCGCAGGTTCATCTAAGCCTTCGCTGCTCACCTACGCAATAAGTTCTATAATACCATGTGCAGGTTCAGTTACACATTAGTCAGTAAACACTAAACACAATATATCTTTTAATATAAAAATAACAATTAGGAGTTAATTGGACTGGAATGTATTTTCATTTGATATTTCACGACAATATAAAAAAGTACAAAAACGAAACTATAAATTGTTAAATATGGAGACATAGAATAATTATAGGTTATAATACCTAATAACAAAGTAAGAGAGTGTAATCAGGAAATACAACATACAGTAAAAGGCATTCAAAAGACAATAAAAGCAAAGCAACCAGCTCTCTCTTCCTCGTCAAGATGATTACAAAACTAGAAAGGACATGAAGAAACGCACACCAAAATAAAGACCAACACAGAACAACCACATACAATGGGAGGTACATAAAACAATAAATCAACAACATGTTGTCCATTGTTGAAATGTTGCCATAATTGCAAACCTATAAGTAGAGGAGGATATTTTAACAATAAGTGGTAGAGTGCTTGACTGGATATCGAGGGGTTGCATTGGATCCACACCAGAACATTGCATTGTTACCTTGAGCAAGACACTTTATCCTCTGTTTAGTACTAGTTCAATCCAGGAAGACCGATCTGGCTGTGACTAAAAATATTGTTGACTGGGACGTAAATAAACAAAACAAAAAAATCTTAAAATATATTTATAAATAATTAATATATGTCACTATAATATATTCTAGAATTTCAAAAAGTACATGTACTGTTTTTTGTCTGTGATAAATATATAGATAACAAAATATACTTTTTTATCAAAATAATGCCCTCGTAAAAATATTTGGTACTGTCGTGCCAACCAAAAGTGACAGTGACACAATATTTTGTTTACAATTGCTAAATCAAACATTACATTGTACACACCACTTGAGCTGGCGCAAATCGATAGATCACTCGTGTATTAATCCTATCCTGCGGATGATCTATAGATTTTTAGTCCTGATAACTTTGTAAACAAAAACATGACGCCACTGTTACTCTTGGATGGGAGGACAGTAGGTGCCTTCAAAAAAGCGTGACGTAATTAAAAAAAGTGGCGTGTAACATATACATCACTACGTGACGTTACTCAGCAAACAGTAATCTCGTTGAACATTATTAACGCCATATAAACAACATCTACATCAACTGTGAATCATTTCAACACAGTTCTCTCTCGAAACATTGACTTTTGTGGAAATTTTAGACAGGACTTGAAAGTATGTGTTTCTTAAAACATCTACCTCTTTGTTAGTTGATCTGTGCAGAGCCAAAATATAAATTATTTTCAGTGGGCCCTGCAAGCAGTATTGGCCAAACGGAAAAAAGCATTTCACAATAAATGGAGCTTTTTTTGAGCCCAAACTCATTCTTCTCTCCCTAGACGACCATTAAGCTGGACAACAAAGTTTTGAACTGACATCATTTTCAAGATGGCGGACCCACCCTCCCTGTACAGCAGTTTTGAACTATTTTCCTTCAGCGTGCTGTATAATAAAAAATATTATCAACAACTGTTCACAAATATTCTGTTTTTTTTTTCTCATTAGAATTAGTTAAGAAATGAGCCATGTTTGTGGCTTTTACATAATGTTATTTGGGCTTTCCTCTGTGAGTTTACACATCGATAAAATCCACAAAAATAAAATTCATTCCTATATTGTAACCTGTATATTATTGCACAGCTTTTAGCATAGTAAGTACATATTTCGTCCCTGAACACTTTATAAACGATAGACATGCTCTAAACTTATTATTCAATTATTGTGTAAAAAGTTGTGTTTGGCAAATATCACCACTGGGGACTGAATTAACGCAAGCTACGATTGGAAATATTTCAAGGCTAGTTCTACAATTTCAAAAGCGCCCTCTACCCAAGCAGACCTTCCTGGGGCTGAGAAAGCATTGCTAACAACGTAGACATCGTCAACTGCTGATGGCCTTATCATTTTGGTCTGTACCTGGAAAGAGAGCAAAATACCTGTTAAGATTGGACTATCTTATAGTCAAATAACTCTTTGTAATCACTAATATGGTCATTAAACAGAATATCGATTGTACAAAAAAAAAAAGTCTATCGCCTTAACAAAGATTTTTTGGTGTGTTTTTTCTATTCTACAATTAAAGCTGCATACTCTGTAACTATGAACATTTTTCGAAAAAAAAAATTTCTTTTTAAATCATTTGTAAAAGTAGAATTAAGCTATGTTTTCACAATAAAAATGTTCAGTACAGCTGAAAACTGCATGCAAAAGTGAATTATCTTATCAAATAGGTGTATTTTTCTCTTGTTGGTAATTATTTGCGTCCCTCCAATAATTATAGACCGTTGAATTTTAACATAAATGCAGTTGTTTTGATAGTGATAACTTGTTAAGATTTACGAAAATGGTAAAATGTTGTCCTGAATTTGAATATTTTTACTGCGTTCTTGAAAAATAAAAACATTATTTTTAAAATTAGAAGATCAAAAGTTACAGACTATGCAGCTTTAAAATATTTATATTTAAAGCTGAACATCATTCTTTGGAATCAAACAGTAGAATTTGGAATTAAATTCATAGTTAAAATGTGTATTACATGACTATTAATATATTCGGGTAAAGTTTCTGTTTGTTTTATTGCTTTACATCCCAAGTCAACAGCTATGGTCATGGCAGGACGGTCAGTTCACCTAACCACACTTTTCCCGGGCAAACTTGAACAAGCAGTTAACCAGTACTTTGTGCACATACTTTCGCTTGTAACAAGTGATTAAATGTGTACTTCCTAATAATATTTTAAGAATAAGAATATTTTAGCCTTTTTCACGCACCAGCCTTTACTACTAAGTGCAGAAGAAAACAAACAAACTGTCTTCCTAATTTCAATAATTATAGCTCTCAAGTACTGATCCTATCCCTGTACATATGGAAAAAACTAGCTTGTTTATTGCAGTATGCAAGTGATAGGCATTGAAGCATTTACTTTACCATATTGATAGTATTCCCAAAGAAAAGGAAGCATTGATATTTACCCTATTACAATAAAGACGAAGGCAAACACAGCCATATTATTTCCAATATATAAAGGAATCATCAATACCCAACTTATGCCAATTTAACTTTTAGGCACTAATGGATTCTTCCTACTGGTTCAATACAATAAATTTGGAATGGTAAATTTTGTAAATCAAAGGGTCATAAGCTTTTATTTTCTTTTTTTTCTTTCTGTAAAGGCCATTTTTGTTTTAGTAAAATGTGCAGACCCTGATAAAATGCCACATAATGTGCCATTTCATGTGAGTCCTCACTGTTTGCCAAGGTACACATTTAGAAGTCGCTAGTCTGCTAAGGCTTAAAAGGAAACACAAACAGTGTACATATCCAAGCGCACTGGAAGATAATTCCAGTAAACAGAGATTCTTATGCACTTGCAAATGTAACACAATATCTGATTGAATAGCGTTATAAATATGCGACAGTTCATCTTGCGATATACTGTCGCAAACGTGTCGTCATGCACTACATAATGTTATTTTCCATTGGCCTACAGGTGATATTATGAAACTGGCAAGCAGTTTTATGCAGCTGGCAGCCACTGGAGCTAGCTGTATTATTCACCGTATCGTTATGGAAAAGGAGCTTTAGAATGGGGTAAACACATTCAAAATATGGATTTGGGGAGATATATCGCCAGATTTACAGTTGAATAATGGTTAAGGTACCGTTGACCTGACGCGTAAAACTAAATTTCCGACTGTATATCCAACTATACATCTCCTTAAGCGAAAAATTTGAAAACAGTTAAACCATTAATCCTAAATTAAAGACAAATCTTTAAAAAACATAGATTGGAGACCAATTTTTGCTAAACATAAAAAAATACATAGATTACGTACTTTATTCCTGGTCACAAGGAAGCATAAAATACTGACAAATTCAATTACAAAACCAATATAGTTTCACAAATAGTTTACAAACAATAAGAAGCATATTTCATTACACAAAGATGCATACAGACCAATGTTATTCCCTCATCTAAGGGGGCATAGAATATCAAACTGATACTAGAACACAAGTAAACTTTATCAATGAGTGAAAACTTTACCCCCCATAGACAATCATGGTTCCAAATATAAACATCCTCCGTCAAAACAATGTGTTACGAGCAAAATACCATAAAATGGCGTTCTTTACCACATAGAGGCCGATCGTCAGTTCTTAATTTAGCATAACTGCTTCACACATTCGTTTGTTCAGCTATAATGTTGGCGCAGCGAGGCTTCACAGGCTACAGTCATATTTAACAAGCACATTACGCACAGTTTTATGCATCACTAATGCTTTAAATATGGAGTTATGGCTGTTGCCTGCCATTATCCATGCCTTACCGTTTTAATATAAGGGTGTGTGGCATTTGAAGTTTGAATTTTGAGTATGTCCTACACCAGACTTAATTACATAGATATTGACATGCTAAACATCTTGGCTTAAAAATGTATTCACTGCACCAGCATAACTGCCTACTGCATTGAGGTAATCACACAACATACAAAAACAGAATAAAAAATGCCTTATGTCATTTTGGAAGAGTAAAATAATTAGCATTCCAGTATGCAATGACGCAGATACCCACGTTAACCCAGCACACAATGAAACATTAGATATTGACCTTCCTCCAATTTCTAGTACAATAGCAGACCTCCAGATAAGACTGCGTATTCGAAAATTATTCAACATATTTTTCAAACAAAACATATGTTGTGTGTACTCAAAAGAACCATTTCAATAAGATGGTTTCTTTGAGCAGCATCCAAAATACATGTTTAGGTGAAACAATACTTGCTTAAATGCTTACAAAATTCATAATCTAGGCTACTGTAGTATAACCCTTCAAATGGAACACTTGTTTTTGGCAATAACATTAAATCTAAAATGGGAATTTTAAATTAAATTTGAAAAATATTTTTAACCAAAAAAACCCAAACCAAAAATATTTTTTTGAAGTTTGTATACGTTGTCATAAATGCTGTGATAGGATTGAAATTTAACATTCATAATGTTTATGCCAAATAACATTCCCTTCTTGTACCTCGAGCGATATGGATCAATGACTATCAGTTGAACATGAAGCCATGTATAAACTAATATAAGACAATTCACACCAATGCACCAGTGGGTTTTAAATGTAGCTGCATATTGACTTGCGATGCTGTTTATCAGCATAGTCAACAATATTTCAGTTATCTAACCATGTCACAAAGACGGTGACCCAAACGAAAGGCTACATCTATAGATGTCTGCTGCTCAAAATGCCCTCCTAGTTGGTAGCGCTCATTGGCCTAGCTATTCCATGAATGGGTCTGCTTATTGATCTCACCACTCCCATATGAAAACAGGCAATTTTTTCCATCATATATAGAGCAGTAAAAGTTAAATATGAAATGGAATGTAGTACATGTAAGTGCCCACACATCTTTGATCATATTTGTATTTTCAGGACCATGTTTTTCTAGCTGTACGCTCGCACATACAGACACATGAACAAAACATAGAGATAGGTAGACAGACGGAAGCAGGCAAAATGATGGCACTTGGTATACATGAAATGTGTAAATAACCCATTATCGATAGAACTATGTACGCAGCTTGGACTGCATCGTAAACTGCACCATTTAATGTTACAAAATAATCGCCTGCTGTAATCTCTAATGGACATTTAATAGCTGAGCAAGTACTATAATATATCCCAGAAAGTTAAAAAAAGGTAAGAAACGGGTATTTTCGTTCCAACAAAAACTTTTTTTTAATTTTTACAAGATATCAGAGCAGTAACATTGATATCATTCTCCCCAAAAATTTAAATCTAGCTAGGGTTTTGCTATTTCTATGCACATGCAAATTTTCAGGGTGAAGAAAACTTCATGTAAAATTTTAAAAACCAAAAACTGTGTTCCATATTAGGTGCAATACTACAGTAATACATACCTTATTTCAGTCGTACCCTGCTTTGTAGTGGTACCAGCCTGCTCCATATGGGTAACTGTCCCATAAACTCATCATGGCGTACTTTGGCTCAGGTATGCCTTCAATACTGAACTATACATACCTTATTCCAGTCGTACCCTGCTTTGTAGTGGTACAAGCCAGCCCCATATGGGTAACTGTCCCATAAACTCATCAGGGCGTACTTTGGCTCAGGTATGCCTTCAATACTGACGTTGTAGACTTCTGCCAAAAACTTTCTTGCTGTATTGACTGTACTAGAGGAGGCTGAGATTGTGTTGTCGGATGTACCTGGGTATTTTGTACCCTGTCTCTTAAGTTCTCTCCAAAAGCTGACATCTGATTAAAACAAATGAAAATACACTGCTCAAATTATTTAAAGGAACACTGCGTGTTTTGCCATTGATCACAATAAGAATGCACTAACCATCTGACTCATAGCAAGAGTTGGATTAATAAGGCAAAAACGTGTTTGTCCTGTCATTAATTTGGTTACCAATCAAGGATGATGTTTCCTTGATAAAGTAATTTCTGTCTAGAAATCACCATAGAAAGCTTTATGTAAAAATGGAATTTTGTTAAAAATACCCATTTTTACAAAACCAAATATGAAGATGATTTTTTCAATCAAACATCACACAATCATCATTTCTGTACATTCAATAGTCCTTTAATGTTGCAGAAATCACTAGGTTACGTTATAAAAAATTCCTAAGATTCTACAGAGTTCCAGAGAAAATCGTCATTTTCAAGAAAATTAAAAAATTACAAATTTTGGGCCATGAACTTGATCAGCGATTGTTTGTCAAAACTTTTTTTGATCCAATACTTTGACTCTTCTTGCAAAGACATCAAAAGAAACTGGGTTTCTACCTTATTGTCTAGTGAAATGTAAGGCTTGTCTATAGGACAGGGGTTAACAGTATCGCCTATGGAAATTATCAGGTGTTCCTTTAAATATTTTGAGCAGTGTATATCAATGTTGTTTTATGAAACTTACATTCAATAAATTTTGAACAAAGTATCATGTACTGGTCAAATTGTCCAGTATTTAAGTACCATTTACCATGGAAACCAAATTTTTATGATCTAAGCTAAAGTTCTGTTATTGAATGATGTAGTACGTTCTTAGTTTCATATGCCCTAGCAGCAATAACTATTTGAGCAAAGCTTAATTATTGTGATACCAATTTTGTCATAATACCACTTACCATAGCAGTTTCATATGCTAAGATTTTGTGCTATTTGAATCCAACAAGTATTTTCCTATGTTCCTTGTCCACATCAACACTTTGTCTGATTGTTAATATATGCATTGTGTTATTTTTTAATATTCACTAGCGACCATTCAAGGCATGGGCAATTACCATCAGATTAGCTATCGTTCTTGCACACTGGATAAGGATATTTGAGATTTTACCCTGGGATAGAAAAAATATGATCTTACCCAAGCTATCTTACCCAGGACGTCAAGTAACGTCATCATGTGAAATTGCATCTTAGCGTCTTCACACTGGTAAAAGTATACGTCGATTTGCTGGTATTTACGCGTATTGCCTGTACTTCATTGACCCGAAATGGTATATATTGGTGTTAATACTATATAGAAAAACATGCCATATGCCAAAGGGACTATAGACTTCAATCATTTTTAAGTATTCAGTATGTGCATGGCGATTTATGTAAGCATTTAGAAATAGATTCAAGTACCGATCATCCAGACCAGTACTCGAATCTATTCCTAAATGCTTACATAAATCGCCATGTGCATGCCCAATACTTAAAACTGATCTGATTCTTTAGTCCCTTTGGCATACGGCATGTTTTCCTATACAGTATTACCGCCAATATCTACCACTTCCGGTCTATGAAGTACCGGCAATACGCATAAATACCAGCTAACCGACGTATACATTTACCAGTGTGTTATTCAGGGACTTCTGGAAGCTTATTTACAAAAAAAAAAAAAAAAAACTGGTGAGCTAGAAAAAAAAATACAATATTCGTGTGAGGGTAGGATAGAAAAACCCGTCTCTCGGGGTCACAGTTTGTCATCACTCGACAAGCCTAGTGATGCCAAACGGCGATCCTCAGGACAGATTTTTTACCACCCTCACACTCATGATAGATTCTTATATTCTTACATGTATTAGAATCAGTATATCCAGCATTCAGTACATAGCTGTTTGAACTTCCTGAGTGGGCGTAGTGGAATGTCTGTCGTAGAGGCGTATCAGATATGGTCAACCATGAAGTTTTGTCCAAAACTCTCCACCAATCAGAGTCGTAAACGAAGTATTGTTTAGCTGCATGTGCTTCTAAGATGGAGTTTTGCATGTAGTCTTGGACTTCCTCATCTTTAAAACCATCCCAGTCAATTCTCTCTAGCGCTAGCCGTGTAACTGCTAGTATAACCTTTTTGGCACATTTGTATTGGGGCTCTGAATTCTGAAATAAGGGCGAGAGTGAAGCATGATGAAAAAAACACATATTAACCCTTAATGCGTCAATGGCAACAAAAGTCGTCTTCTATTCTCGTCTGCTGAAATGTTTAAGATGCCTCTATGGCAAACAGTGTGGACCCAGATCAGACAAGTCTGTTCTGGGTCAATCCTATTTGATTCTATACTTAGTTCGTTAGTAATGTTAGGCAATTATTTGCAGCAGACGACTTCATCAGACGACATTTTCAGATGCATTTTTTCTTGGCTTTAAGGGTTAATACTTATACAGAGTATAAATATAGCTTACATTCAATTAAAAAAAATAATTTATCTTCTCATAACTATTTGAAAAATGATTATGAAAGCATTTTACTTTTACAAAAGGATGGGATGGTGTATAAAATCTAACAGCTCTATCTAGACATCTAATTGCAAAAGCTAACAAAGGCCCTCTGGAGAACTAATCGATTCTGAAAAGAAATGATTGCGCATATGTGCAGCCAGTGAATTCTATCCTGCCTACATTGTGAGGTACGGGTTGAATTGGGGATTAAAGCAAAGCATCATCAACGAGAAGGAGCGAAATCGAATACAGCTCACAGAAGGTGGACTTAATGTAATGTAGTGACTTGCGACTTATAAATAAACAACTTTCAGTCATCAGAGTGTAAGCATTTAATGTCTCTTTTTAGTCCTTTAAATCTTTTTTTTGAAGTGTGTTTGCTGATAAAAGCAGTTACCAAGTAGTGTCCTGGCTCAACTTCTTTGGTTACACCATCCACAGTCTCCGTTGGTTGGAATTTCAGGATATAGAGATCTTGGTGCTTCTTTAAAGATTTCAGGTGGTGATTCTTCACGTACGAGTGTCTGAAACAGTGTTGCAACGGCCTATATCTACAGAGTAGGCATTCTTAACAGAAACATCTGGATGACCCCGTTTAGGACTTGTAAGTTTGTTTGTTTGTTTGATTTGATTCTTTACATCCCATAACAATCTTTCAGTTATGTAGGGACTGGTCTTCCTAGGTTGAACCAGTACTAAGCTAGGATAAATTTGTCTTGCTCATGGCAGTAACGCCTGTGAGGCTCGAACACGCAGCCCCTTGGTCTCCAGTCAACTCTACCACTGAACCACTGCGCTCCCTTAAGACTCGTAAAAGCCTAGGTTACTGCGCAGTCAAATCTGGGTCTTTACTGGGACCACATGCCACTAAGTTGTTTTCCATGGTCTTTTCAAATGTGTAGACTGCCACTTTCTGAGTTCTATGTTCAACTTGTTGCTTTATTATTATTATTTTATTCTAAAAACTTTTTGGGGGAATTTTCTTAAAAATACCAACTCTTATTTCTAGTATCAAGACATTAGAAACGTATACATAACAATACAATCATATTTACACAAATAATGTTGTAGAAAAAAAAAGTAAAAGACAAGGCCCCACGGTTATAAAACTTGAGTACAGTCTTACACACAAAATAAAGTGCTATGATTGGCTGCGTGTCCGCAAGCAGTCAATCATTGCGCTTTATTTTGGGTATGAGAATGAACTCAAGTTTTATAACCTCGAGGCCAGGACTCAACTTCAATATAATTATGAATATTTGATCACTGTAAACTAAGTAAAACGTGGATTTCCATGTATGGTAGATACATACTAAACCCTTAAAGCGCCAATCACAGCTGGGGAAGAAAACAAATTTTGCGACATCTTTCCTAATTTTAGATTTTTTTTAAGTATAATGATATTTCATGAGAATCAACTGCCAGCAAACGATTCTCATGAATTACTATGCTGTATTTATTTATTTTGAAATAGCAGAAAAAATTGAAGTTGCCGCCTGCTGCAAAGTATAGGTGGCGCTTTATTGGCTAACACATGCTAGCACTGATCTTTTATCCTTGGTGTGCAATAGAAATTAAAATTTGAGATTTGGCCACTTGTCCATCAATTGAATAATACAAAAAAAGTATGTGAGTATGATCATGAAATACCGCAATCACACATTGCAGACCAACCCATTGCACCACCAGTAAGAGCCACCGGTCGCTAATGGTCATCCCTGATAGACAATTTAAGCAATGCAACCAGCTCTCCCCTTCCTCATCAAAATGATTGTAAAACAAGTACTAAGTATTGCATAGAAAAACAAGGGCCAAACACAAACCCTACATATAATGGGAGCAACAACAATAAACAATGAATCAACAATAACAGAACCACCGCTTTAGAAAGGACAACAGCTTACGCCACTGGAGGTGGGGGTTTAATGTATTGGAATAACTACAATTTGTATATACGATTTCTAGCATAAAAGCTCGTTTCTTATTACAAAACAAATAAAGTGTGCCCATTCTGTTAAAAGTTTAAGCAATTAGATAAGTTAGTTTTTGGTCCTTGTTTTGTTGTGTAATACTTAATATTATTTCCAGTTTTGCAATCATCTAATCAAATTAACCCACTATGACGAAACAAAGAAAAGGGCTCACGACTCTCAGATAGTCAGGGCTAAAGAAAACCTCACGTTGAGCCATGGTGGGCCCAGACAAATACAAGCATCAGGCACCGACCCACCGATGAAAGCTACCCTATTTATCATTGTTTGAATTTCAAGATTCTATTTCAACAGATGATAGCAACTGTAACTAAATTTATCATATGACGTCGCGTCTGGGAGTGAAATAACGCCGTGCAATAAAATCTGTAAACCACTAGTGGTTTATCGATTTTCGGGAAACGTTATTACGTCCATAACAACGTTGCGTACATAATGACAAAATAATAACGTTTTTACGACAGAAATGAGATTTCAAAGTAATCTAAATGTCATATGATAAATAGAATCTAACATTCGTGCTCTTGTAATATTGAATTTATTAAACTCGTTGCGAAAAAGAGATAAAATGTTCGGCAAGCCTCGCATTTTATCTCTTTTCCCCAACTCGTTTAATAAATTCAATAAAACATGAGCACTCATGTAAGATCCTCTATGTATTAAACTTACTTGTCACCGGCTTCCAGGAACTCTTGTATCGAGGTTTCTGGAATAGACTGGAAACCAGATACCACTGTTTTAACAGGTTGTGATGGTCCAGGTACAGGGTTTGGTTTGGAAGTTGGTCCAAACTTCGCCGCTGAAGCCTCACCACAAGCAGAGTCCCAATGTCCAACGTCTTGTAAATACTTTGCGGTGTCGGCGTTAACGAATTTATAATTGAAGCCCCGACGACTGCAGTGAAAAACAAAATAATGGAATCAAAGGGTATGAATAGAAGGGAAGCACTTCTCATATAAGTTAGTTTGGCACCTGTGTAAAAAGCTCGTCCAACCACCTATTATAAATTGAATTTAGTAAGTGTTTCTTTTGTCAGTCTACGAGTATCTTGGCAGCAAATACGAGGGCTGAGCAAAAAGTTCGTACAATTTCTTCATGACTTTTTATTTGAGGTCTCATTGTCTTAAGCTGTTTACATGCGTAAATATGATCTAATATTAATGTCCAGGTAAAGTTTCATAAGTCCATCTCTACTTAAAGCTGCATACTCTGTAACTATGAACATTTTTCGAAAAAAATATTTTCTTTTTAATTCATTTGTAAAAGTAGAATAAAGTTATGTTGTCACAATAAATCTAATTTCTACAGCTGAAAACTGCATGGAAAAGTGAATTATCATGTAAAAACAGGTGTTTTTTCTCGTGTTTGTAATTATTTGCGTCCCTCCAATAATTCTAGACAGTTAATCTTTAACATAAATGCTGTTGTTTTGGCACTAATAATGTGTTAATTATTACGAAAAAGGTAAAATGTATACCTGAATTTTAGTATTTTTACTGTGTTCTTGAAAAATAGAAACATTATTTCTAAAATGAAAAGATCAAAAGTTACAGACTATGCAGCTATAAAATATTTTTATTTTCACCTTAAAAAGTGCAAGGTTCGGTACCCTAGAGCACGCCGTTAATTCACTGATGGCGAGGAGAGTTTTCTATCGATTTGTCTGAAACTTTCAAATTTTGTCTGGTTTGAATGGATCTTAAACAAGTTGAAATTGCTTGTACTTTTGTTTTTATTAACAAATTCTATGAACTTTTTGCTCAGCCCTCAAAATAATGGAGTTAATCTGCGTACATCTGCAAACAGGAAACATATTTTCTGAGAAATTAGAAACTGGCACTATTGCAAAAGTAACTACATGTATTGTTAAAGTTTTGGCAACAAGCAAAAGAGACGCTGATCAGATTATGAGACATAATTAAGCTGTGAAATGAGAACTCCAACAATTTCGTATATGCGACCAGCAAAGGCTCAAACCAGCCTGCATATACTCGCAGACTGACCAGAGCCTTTGCTAGTCGCTTAAATAGTCTTTGACTGTTAAGCTACTGACCCAACTTAATTTGGAGTTGCTTAGGTAAAAAGGTGGCTGCATAGGCTCGTCTGGGTTTACACTTTTCAAATACCACATTGTTGAAAATCACATGCCGCGGAGGTCTATATGTATGTGGTATTTGTCGGTTCCTACCCTGCACTACCGAGCATATAACGTTTGTTATAATAATCTCAGCCTAATATTTCAAGATTCCAGCTTCAATTGGTTGTATGTAAAGTCAGTTAGGGTGCAAAGATCAGGAATCGATACAATCAAGTACCACACCTGACCCAGGATACCAATGGGAAAGTGACAAACTCACAGCAGACACCACAAACGAGAGCCAAGAGGTCAGCCCTTTCCCAGCAGGTGACCACAAAGCACATATAAACAGACGCGCACAAAGACATAGAAAACACAAGACAGAACAAAAAAAATAATAGATCCACAAAAGAAGTACCGCCTTGGAACGGTCAGTAAAATATTTTACTGGAGGGCTTAAACCGGTTTAACGGCGCCAACCTCACCTTTAATTCAGATGTGGATCAAGACACATAGATATTGGGTTTGCATGAAAGAACCCTAACTTATCAATGCATCATCTCCTAAAACATATAAATCAAGATATTACAAGGAGATAAAGCAAAAATAAGGACTCAGCAGTAAATAAAACTGAATACCGGAGCAAAAGAAATCCAACAGGTAAACCCTGTAAGCCTTCTAATGTATGTATCACAATCATCTTGCCAGAGCCATGGCTGCTGAGTGCTGACATTATCAAATCAAAAAGGTATCACATAAAAAACTAAAAGTGGCTTGTTCAAAGACAAAACTTCGTCGCCAGTTGGATTTGAGCCAATGACTGTATTTTAATTGGTCTGGCACTCTGGCAACTGAAACATGGCGCTTCCTACACTGAAGGACTTTAAAAACGCAAAGAATGAAAATTATTATTTTTTGAACCCAGAACATTTTTAGTCTTCTTAACAAGTTAAATCGGCTGGAAACGACACTCTGTCTCTATATATACCTAAAACCTGCATTTTTTATAGACAATGGCTACCACCAGTTACTCATCCGTGATTTACTATTTTTTGCACGTGGCGTCCCCACGAATCAATGAAGCAAACTATTTTATCATTCCACATGTAGCTTGTAGATATACATGTATAAAAAACACAGTAGCTTTAGTTTTAAGACCCATTCTCACGTAGAATTGCCAAATCGACTTTTAAAATGACGATTTTTCAACCTTTGCTAAAATAGTCATCACCATCAGCTTATAGTGGGCCTGCCTAGTACTATTCCAAAACAGAAAATGTTTAACTTTACTGGAAATTTGGTATTAATGTATCCAAATGGTTGGTGGTATATGCGAAAAATGTAAGAATTTTAAAGGTGGTTGTCATTACCTTGAACACAAAGACTGCTCAGCAATAGTCTGTATAAATAAAAACTTGGTGGCCAGTTTTTGCCCTGACGTTAAACATTATGAATCAATAAAAAGTTTTGCAAGTATACCTGTAAATTTACTCCGAAAATGGTAATAATAAAAAGAACAACCATTTTAAGAAAATACTTATTTTCAGAATAATTTCTTAACATTAGTCTAACTAAACAGATACACGAGAACAAAGCTCACACGACACAATAAACACATGCCTTGCATTTATAGAAAACATAACGAAAACAAATTTAAATTTAAAATATCAAGGAATGTTTCTACTTTCGAAACGAAAAAGGAGTCGCATATTAGAATAGAAAGTCCTGTAGGTTATACTCTCATTTCAGATTGATTTAAACCTGCACTAAACGTGGTAATAATATAGAAGGGGTTTTACATGCAATCACACATAGACTGTTTCTAGTTTGCATACAAAACACGTACCAATGTCAATTGAAATGTCTGTTTAGATGACACATTAATAGTGCGTTCAAGTAGCTGCTATTTCATCAAAGATCAACCATAAACTTACAACTGTTTGACATAGGCGTTGTATTTAGATAGCAAAACATATACATTTAAAATTCCTACTTTCCGAGTGTACAGCGAAGTAATTGTTCAGAATCATAAAGCAAAACATTAAAACAAAACACAATAAAAGCATGTTGTCTCGTAAATTAGGAATTAACACATGTTTGACCACTGATCATAAACTCATTTCTTGTTTCTACAAAATAAAATCGTAATTGTGAACAATAGAGATCCTCCAACCTTTCCAAATTACACTGATATCTCTGATAGGTCAGTCCTGGGCCAGAGGTTGTAAACTTTTCATGCTCAGCTCAAATGAGCATGATATTCAAACTGATATCAGAAACTTAAAGGCAGGAATATTAAGGGTTTTCTCAGCTTTTCAACACTCAGGTGTTGCATTTATCCCGCTTATGGGTTTAATGTTAGGCGAACATTTGCTGACAGTTAACATATATGAGCAGGATAAATTTCATGCTCATTGTAGTTGGGCTTGTAAAAAAGTGTTTTAGTCTCAAGGTCAGCTCATCGGCTGGAATATTGCCGTTTTGAATTTTAGCACCTAAACGAGTTGAACGATCTTTTCCTCCCTCTTTACTTTGCAGGCGTCGTACATGTATCACATAAAAGCGAGTATATTTTTTCATCAAAAATTAATCAGATATCAAAGATTTAATACCAATATATTGGCCCAAATCAGCGTGCTATTTGAGGGTAAAAATATTATTAATTTTTAAACCATCAGTTTACAGATATGTTTTTGGGTGCTCAAAAGAACCGTCTCTGAGATAAAAGATGCAAAAAAAACGTTTTGTTATCATTTGTTCTTATGTGGTGAAAGTTCTTCCAACATCTGATCAGTTTTATTTAATCATGTTCGATAATCTGTATGTTAAGCATAATATTTCTAATTTAGGGGGTGAAAATAGTTTAAAATACTTATTAACGGGACCCCTAGGTTAATAGATATTGCATCAAACATTCCATATTTCGTTTAGTTATAATGTGTGTTTAATGATGAGGGTTTGTGTTGCAGTGTGGATAAAAGTTTCTGGACGCTTCAGGCATATACCGAACTGGAAATGATGCCTGAATTGAACATAGGCAGTCAAATTATTAAAATGCCAATAAAAGTTTTCATTTAAATGAGTGAATTTCTTACCATCAGGTACTTCAGAATAGAAAAGTGAGCCATATAATATGCGATTAACTCACATATAAGCTTTTGCACAAGACTATATTTTACACATTTGCATTTTAAAAGAAATGTTGCCTGATTTGGTGAGACGCCCTTCGTTTCTAATTTTTGGGACATTTTTGCCTAATATACGAGACGATTTGTTTTTAAGAGAAAATAAAGTCAGCCTGAACCCCATTCACAGGACGCACTTATATATCTCGGTTTGTGATATCCTGATCGTGTTGCAAGCAAATGCGATGTCTCTGTCTACAAATAATTATATAATTATTGTTGAAAAGTTACCCAAGTTATAGCTTTACACACACAAACTATTTCTCCAAAATATATGAATTTCTGCTTATGGCGTATGAAATGACTACACAGGATTGTATTTAATGACAAAATAGGGTAAAATTATCAAAATTGAACATAAATGATGTAATTTAAACCAAAAAGTGTTGTATTTGTCCCGTAAGTTAGGTCTCGTAAATGAGAAATTCTAACTATATGTTTACCAAGAATCGCTGATAAGGATTGTACTATCATCTTCATGTTTCAAGTAACGTCTTAACGTAAAGGACAATACAGCACTTGTAATTTCTGAAGATCATATCTTATCTGTGTTGTTCAATGGAAACATTGAAAACTCAAAAGCAAAGGTCTCGTAAATTATAAAGCTTATTTTTCGTTTTAAAAGTATGAAAAGCGGCTTCTAGCGTATGTTTACTACCAAGAGCATAAAATCAAATAGCTGATTATTAGTTTATATTACATACAACACATCTTCGGATGGCAAATTGAAGTTATATTTAATGCATTTGGTATGTGATTATTGGGTTTATTGTTTGGACTCGTAAATTTGTTGAATTTGGCGACAAAACTAACGATGTAATGACAAAACAAAAAAACTTGAAAAATAAACTATTTTGTTGTCTTTTCTATAGGCCACCACCTAATATTTCAAAATTATGAAGTTCATTTTTTTTCATGCACAAGCTGAATGTGTATTAGAATGTGCAGTTATGGTGGAATAAAGACTGGCGACATGCGATTTTCGGACCCCCTTGGCTATTATTTGTGTCATATGTTGTGTTGAAACATGGCTGAGCGTTCTAAAAACATCATTCTATATCCGAAAAGGCCAGTCTATCGAATAGTATCATAAATTACTTGTAAACATATGTAATTGACAAGTTATTGGTCGTGAAAGGCTGGCGACATCAATTGGCAATTGTACGTGAGAATGGGTCTTAAAGCTTTATTATTCGTGCCACGTTTGTCTGAACATGAACAACCTGCCGCAGTTGGAATGCTAAAAGCTGGGGTGCGTGTTTCTGGCGTCGCCAGATATTATAATTGCCATCTGTCAGCTATACAGCACCTCAAAGATTGTTACCAGGCTACTAGGACAGTTAAAGGTCGATACAGGCCTGGCCAACTAAGAATGGCGACCGACATTAAGACGGCAACTAACATCGATTATATCGACGATATTCACATCGACGATATCCGTTCCGGCTGACTACCATCACTGCCAGACGAATAGCAGGGCTCCAAGGGTAATTTGTTTCAGATTTTTGATAAAAAAATATTCATTACAATAACTTTAAATCATGCCCAATTTCAAGACAAATTTCAAATTGCAGCTTTAGAACCTAAGGATATTGTCTTTTGATAGACTGATGCTCTAAAATTATTTATCATTTTGATATAAAATTTAAATCATGTTTTGTTGACATATTGATGTTTATTTTTGCCAAATCTCAATAAAATTGATACATTAAAAAGTTGTTAATTTTAATATGAATTTCGATTTTTGCGTTTTTAAAGTCCTTCAGTGAACAATTAATTAGTATACATATAATTTCAAATTTACAGAAATGGATTTTGAAAATTCGCACTGATTTTCCCACCTTTGTTTCCATAATTCAACACCATCCGTTGTCTTGAGGTACCTTCTGTTGTCTAGATCCATATAACCTTCCAAATCAGGATTGACATCAGTATTATTGGAAAATACTTCCCTGCAACGATGTATGACACTGTTAGTAGTGCTAGATAGCGTTCCTCAAAATGACTAAACTTCCACAAAACGCTTTGAGGCGTGACTGTAACAGTAAATACATTAAATGAATCGAGGATCATTACGTTGAGGTCGTGGTAGAAGTGTATTAGTATTGACCACCGATTCCTGGTACGTGTAAGCCCTTGGAAGTACAATGAAAATCGCCGTAGTATTTCACTTTACGTAACATACAGGTAAGAAAATGAGGGTCATTACAAAGACAAAGAGCAAGATTAGACGTATATTTTATTTCAAACATTTTTCTTATACCTCCACAAATGCAATGCTGTATGTACTTATTGAAAGTACGTCAGTGAGACGCTGTAAATGAGTATTCTTTACATTGGTTTCGTGAATATCTATGCATAAGAAAAATAAATTTTAAGAAACCTTACTTGCCAAGGATTTTATTATGGATAAACGATTGTAAAAATATCGATGTACAGTATGTATGTACTAATGAATCAAAAAGATTCAATTTTGGGCACACCACTATGCAAACTTTAGAAACTTAAAGCATTTTGTTTAGTTTAATACCGTATAATATACCAAAGTAGCTGACTAAAGCTGGTGTGCATGTGATCTCCCAGATTGTAGGGGACAGTGACATTCCCAATATCCTTGTATCTCAGGTGTTGCCCTCGTACGTAGATCAAAGAATCAGGATGATACCCATAGCCAACATCAAAGTCTTTCAGGGACAACCCAAGCTCGTGCACTGTCCTGTTGATAAGCGGGTGTTCTAAAATAGAAAATGTACAATAAAACCTGTGTAAAACGGCCACTCAAAAAAAGACAAAACAAAGTTCTTAATAACAATTGGTAGCTTAATGAAGGTCGAAAGTGTTGCAAAATGCTCCACTTGGAGCATTCTGCAATACTTTTGACCTGCATTATGCAATGATTGGTCTTGAAAACCAATTTTTGGTCTTTTTGAGGGTGGTCGTTTTACACAGGTTTACTGTATTCTATTATTTGAGCCAGTAATTTGATTTTGATACTGATCACATATGCGTAAAATCGCTCTTCAAACATTTATTCACAGCTAGAGTAAAGTCCGGTAAATTCGGACGTCAGATAAATTCGGACACACATTTGCAAACAGGGGGAATCCAGATGAGACGGATCTTATGAGCCGTCTCAACAGGATTTTCACTGTTTGCTTTGTTAATTTATTTTTTATTCCAAACAAACTATGAAACAAACAAGGTGGCTGTCCGAATTTAGCTGTCTGTCCAAATTTACCCGACTTTACCCTATTTAGTTGGTGCCTTAATTGTGGACTGAGCGTCTATCTATATTCCAATTGTGTGTGCATCAGCAGAGAAGGCGTTGGCGAGACTGTATGGATACGCAGGCTCGTCTGAGCCTTTGCTGCTCGCATATGATATAACTATCGAAATCTCATAAACTGTCTCTTTCAAGAAATTACAAGTGAATTATTTCACTTGAACTTTTTAAGGTTTGAAGTGAAAGGAGGGTTGATCTCACTCACCATTCGGTTTGAATCGCATTGCCCCCATCTCTTTGTTGACGTCCGGAATTCCTGGAAACTTTACTGTGTAACAGCGCCCTCCAATTCTGTCCGAATATTCATAAACTGTAATCTTTTTACCCTGGTTCCTCAGTCGCCAGGCGGTGTAGGTACCAGCCACACCTGCACCAATTATTGCTATGTCATCACACGTGGTCAAGTCAACATCCGGTTCTGGTTGACCAACAGAAGCTTTTGTCTCAGTTTTGTTTCCGTCTGTCTCTCGTTTATCCTTGATCCTCTCGGCGTACAGAACTAGAAAAGAAGACAATAGAAGGAAATGACGAATTAGACCGGACTATCGAATAATGGTACATGTATCAGATACCAAATTAATGTAAAGTCAGTATTTACTCTTGCATGAGGCTAAAGCTCAAATTGTGATCATCAGGTGAGCAATGCAAACTTAATTTGAGCGTTATTCTTGGGTTCACTTTGCATTCCACAAATTTAGTCAGCGTTTCTATGTGTTTATCACTAAAACGGCGTACAGTTGTTGTGAAAAAAACTGACCCAATTGTACATTAAGAAGAATAGACAAAATAACTGCCATTTTTTCTTTCGATAGCTATTCAAATGCATTTTGTAGTTTACGCAATTCCAAAAATATAGTTTTGTCTAACTTGTATGTCAAATATATAATCACGTAAGCTGAATCAGTGTGAAATTGAAAGTGATTTGTCTAGAAAGAGATATATTGTTTTTATTACTAACCCTACCCCTTGTAATGCACAATTATCACTGCTTTATTTTTCAACTGAATAACAATGAAAAAACTTACTTTCACAAGACAAAAAGTGTTTGCAATAATATTTTGATACTACTTATATGTGAAAAAAAAAACATTTTTTTTTTCAGAAAATGAACAAATAGAAAAGTTTTCCTTGATAAATAGATATATACATGTATTGTTACCCCAGCACTTTTTTCAATGTTTATCTACTCTGATGCAATGAAAGAGTTAAATAGATCAAAAAGTTGCGAAAACCCATTTCTGCAGTTGATCTACAAAAACAATTGCACCAGTCATCGAAATATATCAAAATTGTAGGGAGATATAGTTTGTTGTCATTGATACATTTATAAGTCCATTTTCTAAAATGCAAAAGCAAAGGCACTAACTCGTGTTTGATGCAAACTTTTTTTATCAGATAAATTTTGTAACAGATGTAAAGATGTATCAAATTAAATATTTTGCATACGTGCTTTTCGCATCTGATCCTTGGTAAGCAAGCTAGTTGAGATATTAGATGTTTGACCCATTTTCTACGAAATATAGTCGTTATTGCAGTAGAAATTAAAATATAGCAGATATATTGATCTATAGTTGGACATACACGTAGTAATGGCTCAGAACAGCTTTCACACAGTCAAGTGTAAGTAATTATGTTTTACCCATTTTACTGCAGTTTTCCCATTCAAAACATGGAAAAATTATAAACAGGGGAATTAACTCTTGCGTACACACATCTCTTGTCCAGTCTTCGCTACTTGTACACACACAAAGTATGATAGAAAATGAAGATCTAGACCAATTAGGCGTTTGTAATACTATGAGACTAAAACATACGCAATATACTTATAGGGCTGGTTCAGTTGATCAAATTAATTTGTTACCAATTCCTACAGGCCAAGTCCTTCTGTCGCGGCCTCTTATACTTTGATTAAGTTTAAGTTCACTGTTAAAGGTACAATTTTATTCAGGACCGGGGTTTAACTGTCGAATTATTTTGCTCCGGTATTTAGTAGTATGTACAGCTGAGTCGTTATCTTTGTTTTATCTCCTTTTTATGTCTTGATTTGTATGACTAGGAGATGATGCATCGATAAGGTAGGCATCTTTCAGACGAACCAAACGTCTTGATCCACATCTGAAATAAGGGTGAAGATGGTACCTTTAAACTGTTTGAGCCCTCCAGTGATTTTTATTGACCGTTCCAAGGTGGTGCTTCTTTTGTGGTTCTTTTTTGTTATTTATGTTTCATGTTTGTCTTTATTATACTGCCTTGTCTGTTCCTTTCAGCCTTGTGATCACCTGCTTGAAAAGGACCAACCTCTTGGCTCTCTTGCGTTTGATATTTCCTTGTGATTTATTACTTATCCATATGGTGTCTTGGGTCAGATGTGGCACTTGCTTGTATTGATTCCTGATCTTTGCCTTCTTCTTTACTTTTGCTATTTATTTCATTGCCTTCTTTTATCACTTTGCTAGGCAGATCAAAGACTTGTCCAAGTGAGGGAATTATGAGCGCCCAGTGTGGAGTCATTAAGAGGCGTTAAAAGATTTTTTCTTTCTTTTGAGAGTCTTACCTGTAGTGACAAAACATGTTTCTGCAGTCGCGGACACAGAGGAGGTGGGGGGGGGGGGGGTTCGCTCGAACTCCCCTCCCCACCGCAGTTTTAGATATCATGTGAAAATGAAATAATTTGGTCTCAGTGAGACGAAATTATTTCACTTTCATGGGCTTTTTAAGAAAACTGAGATAAAATCAGCAAAACATATTTGGTTTAAGTACAGACATTGAGACAATGGTCCTTATAGCCCCATATACATGCAATCAAATAAATTGTTTGAGCCAGTGCATGAGATTTCCAACAATGTGGCATTTTGACATGTGTAGACTCGGACTCCTTTTAAGCTTAGAAACTCAAAATGATGTTCAGTCAATAGCATAACAATCATAGAATACTCAAGCGACTAGCAAAGGCTCTGCTCAGACTGCACGTATGTGCAGGTTGATCTGAGGCTTTGCTGGTGGCACAAACCACATTGTTGGAAATGTCATGCACTGGCTCATTTGCGTCTTTAACAGTTTCCATTCTGATGGATTATCCATGCGTATTGATAGATTGAGTATGGATTTGCTTATGTTTGTATTTCAATGGGTCACGGTGTATAGATTGGAAAGTAAACGTCTTGTTAGTGGTCACTAGATCTTGATTCGTTTCCTCCACTCCACAGGCTTTCATAAACCTTAGCCTCCCTCCTAGACTGGTATCAGACCAGTAAATAGAAAAATAGTAAAATATGTGCACATACATAAACAAGCATTTACATCTCTGAAGAAAAAAAAAATCACTGACTGTCTTATTTACTGGTCTGGGGAATTACGCTGGAGCATGAAATTGCCTAACGGTCTCTAAAGCTGGAAATTTTCATCCCATCCAGTGAGGTCATTGTAAATAATCCTTGACTAATCAGAAATATACAGTAGCAGCAGAATGTTTCAAGGTTTATGGCTTTGTGGTCAGTTGATTTGACTATCAGTCAAGATTTTCTAGGCTTTTGGGGTTTTGAAATTTCTTGAACCGATATTGTTAGAAATGCTCTAGACTGGCTCCAGTCTGAAACATTGATATGCCAAAAAATATTCGTATATGTAATTGAATTTAGCTCTACCAGTTAACTCTTGCCCTGCTGAACCTTATAATACCCTCTTTTACTACAACTAAATAATGTAGATCCAGATCAGCTGGCATCTGACCATGTCATTTGATCAGAATCTACAGTTCTCCATGTGGCCTCTGATTCCAATGTTTTTAATTGAAATCATGCATGTTTTCCTTAATTTGACTATATTCATTGGAATAATGTAAAAACAAGCATGGAATAGTATGATATTTTTTACTTTTTACATGGAAATAAAAATTGTAGGTCTGCACATAAAAAAATTGGTTCGGCCAGGTAAGTTTAAATCTCATTTTATTCTCCAAATGCATATTTAAGATGTGAATTCTATTTTTGGAAGGTTCATTGAATCATAAATACTTCGGGTCTCTTGCAAAGTAAGGGAAACTCGAAAGGCTTCACGTTAACTTTGCAAGAGACCCGAATTATTCATGATTCCATGAAACTTCCAAAAATTGAATTTATTGCATATATTTACATTTTGTTTTAAATAACTAATATATAGAACTTCTTTATAATTTAGGAGATAAAACAATTTTGTATTTAACATTTCATCGTCTTAACTATTTTTGTTGGAGTGTAAAACAGAAAAGAGGAACAGCCAGTGTGGACATGGACAGCCAATGGAGCAAACAAGAAGCTTGTTTTGCACGTGCAACTCATGTGTGGCTCGCTGTGAATCACAACACCAGTGTCACTTCCGGGGAATTAATTCAATGATTGAAGGGAATTGCATGGGCAAGTGAGCTGGGCAGCTGTCAGTCAAATTTTGTGTCG
Source organism: Loripinus fragilis (assembly GCA_964019695.1). Taxonomy (NCBI): domain Eukaryota; kingdom Metazoa; phylum Mollusca; class Bivalvia; order Lucinida; family Lucinidae; genus Loripinus; species Loripinus fragilis. Next base: position 27,517,074 of record OZ026527.1, read on the forward strand.
TTCATGAGGCTATGAATGGTTGCAAAAATTCTAAATATTAAAGGCTTGCTTTAAAAATGTAAATATATTTAAATCACATAGATATAGGGGGTGCAATGACTGGAGAGGGGGCATTTATTTAAAATAAAGAAGGCATTTGCATATTTAACTCAGATAGTGTTCTAGTGGAAACTTTGTTGTCTGCTGATAACCTTTGTGAACAGTTTGGATCCAGATCAGAACCGACAGAGCATTGGTCTTGAGACTCCTGATGTGAATCGAAACCATTTGTCTGCTGATAACCTTTGCAAACAGTTTGGATCCAGATCAGAACCGACAGAACATTGGTCCTGATGTGGATCGAAACCATTTGTCTACTGACAACCTTTGCAAACAGTTTGGATCAAGATCAGAATCGACAGAGCATTGATCCTGATGTGGATCGAAACCATTTGTCTGCTGATAACCTTTGCAAACAGTTTGGATCCAGATCAGAACCGACAGAACATTGGTCCTGATGTGGATCTAAACTATTTGTCTGCTGATAACATTTGCAAACAGTTTGGATCCAGATCAGAACCAACATAACATTGATCCTGACGTGGATCAAAACCATTTGTCTGCTGATAATCTTTGCAAACAGTTTGGATCCAGATCAGAACTGACAGAACATAAGCCTTGATCTAGATTTAAACTATTTGACACTTTGTTAGTGTTTCTGGAAGGCATGTTTCTGGATGATTTTTTGAAGAAGAAAAAATGTCAGCAGGCTACATCAAAAGCATGAGAAATTACCCAGCAAGCAAAGAGTTAACCCATAAAACGCCACCTATAATTTGCAGCAGCTGACGATTCCAAATTGTGTGGCTTTTTCAAAAATAACAATTAAGTTATATTTCATGAGAATCCTTTGCCAGCAGATGATTCTCATGAAATATCATTTCTCGAAAATGAAGAAAGGTGTCACAAAATTTGTCGTCTGCTGCAGTCCTGATTTGCGCTTTAAGGATTAACTGGCCAAAATAAAGTCTGACCACAGCATTAGTTATGCTTCTGCAATAAAACAGGATTCAGCAGAACCAGTTGTAAAATAATTAATCTCTGAGACAGTACCCATTATAACTGTTTGTGACCGTCTGCTAGAGAGGTCAGGTAATAATCACAGATAATAGCCGGTCTGAAAACAGGTTGCTTCCAAAACGTAATTCAACAGGCCCTGTATTCTGAGCAATGGGGAAGTAATAAAGTATCATAAATTTATCTCTGTACTAGTTATAGAACTTTCATTTAGATGTCTTAATACAGGGCCTGAAGACAGGCTACCTCCCTCCCTATTTCTGTGCTTTCCGTGGACTGTCCCCATTTTTGTTATAAAATTAATTCTGTTCTAATATATGCATATTTTCTTTTTTTTCTTCTTACATTTGGTAAATCGTATTGGACAAATAAGCAACGAACTTCGAAAACGAGACCTGCATGACTGCTGAGCACTTCAACTCAAACCAAATCCACTAATATTTATTGCCTTCCAATTAGAAGCAAATATAATATTCCGGTAAAGGAATAGTTACATGGGAAATGCATATTTGTTCAACTTTACCACAATTTGCCATTATCGTTTACAAAATTACAATATGTTATTGGTAATCAGGAAAGGACTTTTATAAGCATGTTGCTTCCATTCCAATCCTTGTAACTTTAATATTGATAACATTTGTTTGATAATGTCAACTGTTCTTGCTAATAAAATTATGTTTAAACCAAGGCGTCACGGATAATTTTTTTTTATTTATGATGCGTTTCTGTCATAAAGATTTGTTTTTAATCGTTGCAAACACTACATACCCTGATAAAATACCACAATATCTTTGAATATTGCGGTATTCCATTTGGGTCTTCACTGTTTGCTAAAGTACTGTAATTTCGGAAAATGTCGCGAGAATTTTATTTTCGCGAAAAACATTGAAAGACATATTTGCCACGTTTAAGATTCGCGACTTGGACATGATTTACCTACATAAACGACAGAGTGATTTTGTCATTTCGTGAGGGTTTTATTCTTGCGAAACTCCGCGTCCGCGAAGTTTCGCAAAAATAAACCCTCGCGAAAATTTTCGATTTTACAGTACCAGTACCCTGAAAAGGATTAACTGATATCTACAGTAAAATCTGTCTTAAGCGCCCACTAAAAATAGACAAAACAAAGGTCTTAAATACAAATGATAGCCTAATGAAGGTCGAAAGTATTGCAGAATGCTCCCTTTGGAGCATTCTGCAATACTTTTGACTTGCATTAAGCGATACCTGGTATTGAAAACCAATTTTTGTTGTCATTTTTGAGTGACCGCTTAAGACAGGTTTTACTCAATGTTCACCTGCTAGTACAGTAGCGGCAACGACAACCATAAATAAGAGTACGAGTAGAAACGTTATTATCGACCTGGAATATGACGCCATCCTGTCAGGCGTGATTTTTCAGTCTGAAAAATATAAGAAAATAGTCATGTACATGCGTGGGTATACGTATCTCCACTTAAGATAGCGTAATCGAAATCCTCGTGTTAGTTGACAACCAAAACATTATGTTGTAGGAACCAAAAAGAACCACCCAAAAACAGTCAAGTTTGCTGTCTAATAATACCCTTACCTATAATGACGGGACTATACTATTGCAATTAGACGCGATCTATTGATAACAATTAAGCATACCCTTGCTCAACAATCTCATCAAAAATCTCTCTTCTCTAACAGTAACTGTTGTCTTTATATATTTCAGTCGAGGCACAAACCCTTTATTATCAAGGTTACATCCTTCCCCCCATTGACTACGGGTCCTGCACCTTGGGCACGACTTCTAAAGCAATCATAGAAAGAATTTCAAAACTACAGAAAAGAGCGGCACGGATTATTCTAAATGCAGACTATGATGCCGCTTCTTCTGAAATGTTCAATACACTATGTTGGCAAACAGTAACTAAACGTCACAATTATAACAAGGCAGTTCTTGTCATAACCTTACTCCAGCATATATCTCAGACCTCCTAAACTCCTATGTCACAATCTCATTATCGCACACTCAGATCTACGACTAGCGGTTCTCTAGCAGTGCCCAGGTCAAAGAAGGCAATGTATGATGGCTCATTTTCCTCCTCTGCACCGTAAAAGAACACATTTGAAATATAGTTTTACAGCGGATGCAGGGAGAGACCCATACAAACCGTTATGAAAGTTTCTTCCAAATCGCTTAATTATCTTCCGATATTCCTTTCAAATTCAATGGTGGATAGGAAAGTTGACTCTTAACCTTTGAAAGAACCTTAGAGCTGATTTCATTTATCTTTCAGTGATTGGTTTACAAAACAAGTGTAATAAGAATTTCACATGTGACCATACAAGGAAACTCTTGGAAATGAAAATATTTGTCCTGGTTCTATTGTGAAGAGATTATGAACATAGATTTTGATGAAGATAAGAGGAAACTACCAACAGAATCATTTCTCAAATATTCAAGGGAGTTACCAACCTACTCGTTGCCTAACCAGACTTCATTGTCATATCAACACCTTGTGATAAGTTAAAACACATATTAAAATCTTTTCTATGCTTTCTTTATAATCCTTCAATGAATATGAAAGGTGAGTTCATAGTTAATCAAGAAGTTTAGAAGAAACTTTCATAATGGTTTGTATGCATCTCTGTCTGAATTAGCTGTAAAGGTATTGTCACATAAATGCAACTTATTAGATAAATATTTTATATTTTAAAGTAATGTACAAGCAAAATTAGTGCTTTTATATCACAATCTTGTGTTATGCTTCCGTTCTAAATGTTTTTTTAACATTTGCATTTTAAGTAGTGCAAGTGTTTTATGTCCTTTATATTGTTTTATATTGTATGTATTTGTATATATGTAAAAATGTCTAGAGGACCACATGGTAGACTAGCTAATGTAGCTAAATGTGCAATCCTCTTAACATAATGTATAAATAAAAAATAAATAAACTATTTTGACAAATGGACTTGTCTAGCCTTATTAACAGGAGGTGCTGGATGTAGGTTAGTACGTACCCAATCTGTCTGATCAGCTGCACTGTTTGCCTATGTCCAATTAAAGAGTTAAACAATCATCTGCATTTATATTACAGATAAGTGATATAATCAAAGCACTGAGAGTACTGGTGGAGTAATTTCTGGCAATCCTTCGAGAAGAAAAAGTGAGATAATTACAGGTAAGCGAATTTTGAAGGCCAAGCTCACACCAGATAAGCGTAGTACATGCACGGATTAAAATATAACCCTTTACCGATTGCTGCCGTTAAAAGTTGTTCATTAATGGTTTTGGCCTTTTTTACTGTTTCCCAGGTTCCCCATTAAGACCCTCTCATTTTGTTTTTCAAATTAACGTACTATTCTATTTAAAGCACTAGTGGGTCTTAAGTAATCAAGTTTTAAAACACTACAATGCTTTCCGAACTATTGTTTTTATTTCGGTGACGAAAAACTACACCAAAGCTTACAAATTATCACTATTGGTAGTGTCCTGCAGCAGGTTAAAGGGACAAATGGTCCCCCTCGCTAATAATGCCTGTAAATCTTCCGAGATACAGATGCCAACAGTTCATCATTGTTAAAATAGGGTAAATTTGCATTGTGTAGAGATACCACTAGAACGTTTTGTTGTGAATATTCGTTCCAAAATGCTTGGGAGTATTTATAAGTGAAGATATAACTTCAGTCCCAAAATGACTATTATGATAGTATTGGCAAATGCTGGAGATACTATTGCGATACTTTTGCCGTTGTGGACTACCATTGAAATACTAGGGTGATACTTTTGTCTGAAATATGTATGCTTGTGTTTGAAGGGAAAAATAAGTAATAGTTATACCATGGGTTGTCCGCCTGTACGTGGAGATAATCCACGCGCTTTAGCGAGTGGACTATCTTACGTACAGGTGGACACACATTGTATTACTATTTTATACCACCTACATCAGTGTAGACCTTGCACATCAAGTGATATTTCATGCTAAAGTTGGTAAAGGTGGTATGAATATTGTATTCAGACTTGATTTCCTGTATGTGTGTAACAAGTTCTCATGGTACTAACAAAAAAAAGAAAAATAGAACATTGTTGATGCAAAAAGCATGGAATGCAAAAGCATATATTCTAGTGTCATTTAATTTCAAGTCTCTTAAATTTTAAGTCCTTATAGGTTTAATGAAACCATTGCCATAATGAAAAAACGATTTATATAGCCAATTCTATTGGCATTCATACGTGTTCCTATTCAGCGTCATTTAAAAAACAGAAAGGCATTACCTACCCTTCTTGTGACTTCGAAAGTGTATTCTGTCATCAATGTTAGTAAATTGTCACCAAAGGCGTCGGTTGTGCGGTGTGCTATTGTTGCATAGCCTTACTTTTATGATATGTATTTATACATCCCTCTCGTACAGTAAAACTGTATAATGTCCTGTTCCACTTATCTTCTGCAAAATTAGCCGATCACACCAGGCGACCATGCATCAAATAAAACAAAAACATATCACCAAAATGATTTTACAATGAATAATTAGTATTAAGCTTGAACTGTATAACAAGAAAAGCGACATTATGCTATTTAACGACATCAATCAACTTTGTGGTTAAACAAGTTTTAGTAGAACCTGCTGCACATTCGCATTGTTTGGCAATGATATATGAAAGTCGGATGTATGGGCAGGCTGATCTAAGTGTTTGCTGGTCGTATGAAGAGATAGATAGTATGTGCCATGGAAAATGGTCGAAATGTGTATTTGCAGTGGCACTGTAGACAAAGTATTTTGACAAATAGGACAGCGAGAGAAAACCAGGCCCCGCAGTTATAAAACTTTTTTTTATTATCAACTCAACTAAGCATAAAATTTTAGTTGGTCATAAAAGTAGATTGCTTGAAAACACTCAGATGTTGCATAATAAACCGCTTTTAAATATAAACCCATCTAAACCTAGCGTACTTTTTGTAGGGCATACTTAAATAGTGCAGACCAAGATCAGACGCCGCAGAACGCGGCGTCTGATAAGGGTCTCCACTGTTTGCTTACAGCAAATTATATTAGAAATTGAACAAAAAAGAAAATTACCACCCAACAACCCTAAGATTGGAAATGAACTCGTCCAATTGATTGAGATTGGAAAATCCATTCGGCTGGGAACTCTTATGAGCAACTGAAATGTCACACCCATTTGAGTTGAGCATGAAATGTCAGTGGCTCATAAAAAGTAAAATAATGAAAAATAAAGATTTTTCTTGCTTTAAAACTCTCATATGTTGTATTTATCCTACTAGAAAATGTTAAAATGCCAACTATTGTTGGCATATTTACATTTATGAGCAGGATAAATGTCATGCCCAGATGAGTTGAGCATGAATTTTATAACCTCTGGCGTGTCTTCAGGGTTTGCAACCAAGTAATGGTAAAACATTCATGCTCAGCTGCAGAGACTAGCTAGTCTATTGAACTATTACGCATAGCATGTAGGGCTACAATGTATTGAATTTTCAAATGGGCTGATCATACTGCGCAGGTGCGAAATCTGTTGTCCACTTGCAACGACAAAGCAAATGCATTGCATGTGGACAACACCTGCGCAGTGTTTCTCGAGACTAGACTCATAAGGTGCCGTGCACACTTACACTCAGTGTGCTAATAGCTCATAGCGCGAAAGACTGCGTTCTGCGCGACATCGCATCAGCATTGATCAGCAATTCAAATAATTAGGAATAATGTGCCATGTAGCAACAAGCGACAATCAGGCATACAGAAAACCGGTCTTAAGCGGCCACTCAAAAAGAACACAAAAATTGGTTTTCGATCCCAATGATTGCTAAAAGCAGGTCAATAATATTGCAGAATGCTCCCCTTGGAGCATTCTGCAATACTTTTTACTTTCATAAAGCTACCGTTTTCCATTAAGACCATTATATTTTCTTTTTTAAGTGACCGCTTAAGACAGGTTGTACGTGATTAAATTTAGCTTCTCTTCAACAATTTAAGTCGTCTGCTATGTCAGCTGGTGATGTTATTTGGAATCTTGCATATCAACTAGAGTGGGTACGATTGCACAACTTAATAAAGAGTAGTCTTATCGGTATCCGTGCTGTTGGGACACAATCTACTTAATAATCTGGAAAAACACTAAAAAGAAGAAATCCAAGGGTCTGTCGACACACTGGAGCGCAGTGCTGTGTCATCGAGCAGGACATTATTTTCTCTGTATACAGTAGTTCAATCCAGGAAGACAGTAAACATCTGAAAAACGTGTTAAAAACAACAACAAAGGCAAACAAAGATAAAAAAAATCATAACATTTAAAAACAATAACAAAAGCAAACATACAAACAAAAAAAAGCTGATCAAAAACAACAAGATCATCTAGAAAAAAAGAGAAAAAAAGTTAAAAAGCTTAACCTCGAAAAAAAAATTGTTATAATCACCTCGCCCCCTATATGGTCCTAGTAATGCAATCTATATAACATTAACTTTGTACTATTGATGCGCTCTAATAGCTTGGGCAAAGGTGATTGAAAAGGTGATTGAAAGAGTTTGTCAAAAAAAAGATGTATAATCTATGTATATTTATACAAATATAAACAATATGCATATCATCCTCGGTGATGCATATGAATGTAGTGTAACGGAATGGACGGCGCATGGATTGGCGAGGATGAATGCACATTGGTGTTCGATAAATTTTATTCTATAAAAATATATATGAGCTGCTACATAATATTTCAAATAATGTGGCACTTTGACAAGTGTAGACTCAGATAGGTCTGTGTAGCTTTATTTTAAGCTTAGAAACTCCAAATGCTGTTCGGTCAGTAGCTTAACAGTCATATAATGTTCAAACGACAAGCAAAGGCTCTGGTCAAACTGCGCGTAAGCGCAGGCTGGCCTGAGGCTTTGCGGGCCGCACATAAGACATTGTTGGAAATATCATGTCACGGTTCATATATTTATATTAAAGGCCAGTAAATATACCCAACATGGGCTTTACGCGGGTTTGAATTAAAGGAATATGTAAAAGTTCGCTATTGACAAAGGCCTAGAGTACCATAAGGCCCTGAAGCTCTGACCTGACACAGTCACAAGAATGTAGATGACCCTAGTGTAAGATTTGACAATGTCAAACACAACATAGAGCCATTATTGGTACATGTAAAGCAGATATTCTTAATGCTAATACCAAAAACAAAGGAGACTTTGTCTTTTTGAAGAGTTTTACCTAACAGGACATTGAAGATATTTTGATCACGTGACATGGACAATATAGTCATATTAAGGTTGTCGCATCCAAGCATGCTCCATATGAAATTTGACGTCAATTGGCACCCTAATTTCCAAGCAAAATGAATTTGCAAATCAACCAGAGCTATCTTGTCTGAATTCAACGGTCGATCATGACATTTGTTGGTTGCCCAAGCCATTGTCTCATTAGGTAAAATATATCAAATCGGCTACAATAGTTACAGGGCTCCAGATAAGAGTGCGTATTGGATAACTATTTTCTTTATTTCTCATCCACAACATATGTTCTGGGTAATCAAAAGAACCGGCTCAATGAGACGGTTCTTTTGAGCACACAAAAACACATGTTTAAATTGATGGGTAAGAAAATAATTATTATTTTATGCTCATAAATTTTCCTTATCTGGGCCTATGAGTTATCGAAAATAATCTGTTCCAGGTTTATTGAATACATTCTAAACGCATTTTATATTGTAAAGTAGATCAAATAAAATTGTTATAATCACCTCGCCCCCTATATGGTCCTAGTAACAGGTTTATTGAATACATTCAAAACGCATTTTATAGTGTAAAGTAGATCAAAGAAAATTGTTATAATCACCTCGCCCCCTATATGGTCCTAGTAACAGGTTTATTGAATACATTCAAAACGCATTTTATATTGAAAAGTAGATCAAATAAAATTATTATAATCACCTCGCCCCCTGTATGGTCCTAGTAACAGGTTTATTGAATACATTCAAAACGCATTTTATATTGAAAAGTAGATCAAATAAAATTATTATAATCACCTCGCCCCCTATATGGTCCTAGTAACAGGTTTATTGAATACATTCAAAACGCATTTTATATTGAAAAGTAGATCAAATAAAATTATTATAATCACCTCGCCCCCTATATGGTCCTAGTAACAGGTTTATTGAATACATTCAAAACGCATTTTATATTGTAAAGTAGATCAAGGTTAACCTATGATCGCAAGCAAAATTATTGTAGAGCCCACATCCACAATCCTATAAACCAAAGTTGAGGACCGTTAACCCTTTGGCGTAGCCAAAAGGTAGTGGTGTAAGACGCTTCATCAGCTGAATCACCGGTAACTTCAGGAGTACCACAGGGTACTGCCCTCTGACCTTGTTTATTTCTTCTTTACATAAACGACATTGGTGATAATATTTTCTACTGTTCGCCTGTTTGCGGATGATTGTGTCATTTAGCGACCGATCAATTCTAAACTCGACCAAGAAATACTTCAAAAAGAATAAAACCTACTTTCATATTGGAGCGGCATCTGGCAGATGGAATTAAACATAAAAAAGTGTGCTATCATGCATATCTCAAACTCTCCTAATAAGAAATGTTTTGATTACACAATGAACGGTGAGATCTTAGAAACTGCAAAGCATCATCCATATTTAGGCGTTGAATTAAGTGACAATCTTAAGTGTAACACCCATATCGATAAAATAGCAGGCAAAGCTTCGCAGACACTTGGATTCATCAAACGCAACTTGAAATCATGCCCAACGTCAGTCAAAGATAGAGCATATCAAACCCTTGTGCGGCAGAAACTGTAGTATTCCTCATCAATTTGGGATCTTCAACAGCAAACCCAAATTAAACAGATTGAGCGGGTCCAACGTAATGCGGCCAGATTCGTAGCCGGACGTCAATTTAATCCTCATCAACCTGACAGTGTTTTCTCCATCATCTCTTCTCTACAATGGCCGTCATTGCAGTCCCGGCGACAAAAAAGCAGACATTATTCCTATACAGGGTTGTACACAACTTAGTTGCAGTGCCAATATATCATACTTGCCATCTCCAGCACTCATTCCTTCTAACAGGCAGAGTAACGACTGGAAGTTCATCCAACCCCACTGCAGAGTGAACGTCTACCAACACTCGTTCTTTCCAAGAACTATCCCAGTGTGGAATGCGCTGCCGACTAGTGTTGTGACTGCCGCGAGCCTGGACGCATTCAAGATGGCAGTCCAGGGTTTACCTGTCTACCAGGCCTAAATTTTAGGCTATGAACTGTACAGTGTATAAACATGATTTTATCAACCGCGCTTGTTCCACTACACTCTCTACGTTGGTGGCACGGTTTACATCCTCATCCGTAAATGCCTACCATTGGGAGTGGAAGAGTAAATCATTGAAGTTGGTTTTGGAGAAGATTTTGAAGTATAGACAGCTATTTATGTCACGCGGCTTAGATCGCACTGTCCACTTATCGTAGTATATCGTAAGTATGTAATAAAGTTTACCAATTTAAATTTCAATGCAAACTGATTCAAGTACGGATCCAGAGGGGGGAGGGGGACAAAAAAATAAATAAAATAAAAATAAAAAGTTTTCAGAGCTTTTTTTGTCAGAACCCCCCTGACAAAAATTCCTGGATCCGCACATGTGATTGGTTGTGAAGCACAGGTTGGGGCGGAGTGAACTATCATTTTTCAACAGGCCTCTTGATAAGAGTATATTTTTTTTTAAACTATTGACTCCATTGAGGTAGACATAAGGACTTATCTACCAGAAATAATGACGGTATTCTTTGACTTTTCGCTTACTGTAAAGGCGGCGCCTCATGAATGCGTAATTAGGACTGGTCAATCTGAGACATAGGTAAAAGCTGAAAATGAGACGTGGTTTTATTCAAAAGTAACTGTATCATCTTGCGCCATTATCTCAGTACAGACGCAAAACACATTATTTAGTCCTTAAAACGCCAGCAAAATAACTGCATCTGAAAATGTCTATTTTACATAAGCATGGAGGCAAACATTGTGGACCCAGATCAGACTGCTCCTACAGGAGCAGTCTGATCTGGGTCCACACTGTTTGTCTATGAGGCTTCAAATATTTTAGTGGACGACAAAAAAACCCATATACGTTTTGTGATTAAGCGCTTTAAGGGTTAATAAATGTGAGTTCAGTGTGTATACGATTAGGATTTTCATGAAATTCATGCAATTTTGCGCGGCCCAAATAGCTCATTAACTATTTACCAAATTATAAATAGAACCTGATTTCCTTTCCTTAGCAGATGAAATAGCCGAATCACGCCCAGATATGAATATTAAAGTTGCCGCCTTAACAGTAAGCTAAAAGTCTATTAATACCAGACACACCATTATTTCTGATCTGGATTCTCTCTAGTCATATAACAATAAAAATTAATTATCATATTGCTCATCACAAACCTATATTGTGGGTACTCAAAAGAACCGCCTCAATAAGGTGGTTCTTTTGAGCACAAAAAACAAATGTTACTTAAAAACTAAAAAGTAAGTAAATATTAAGTGTTCTAGCTCAAAATAGTTGTTTATCTTAACCTGTTGTACTTAAAATTTAAAAGCAGGTACTCAGAATTAATAGACACACATGAGACATGGAATTAAACTTTTGTTTTGGGAAACGTGTATTTAAAGGGGACGGCAACCCTGATGATTACTACAATTTATATGAAAGATCTTAAAAAAACACGAATTTTGATACCAGTTTCATATAAATCGGTTGAAAAATGTGGAAGTTGTGGGCGTTTGAATATTTTCAAATGGACTGTAATGGAAGCGGCCATATTGTAGGCTTAGTGACGTCACTCAGCCTAATTAAATATGCGTAATCAAAATAAAAGACAAACCAATGGATTATTTGCATTAATCTTTAATGAAACACTTTCCTCATGTATAAAGCTGCATATCTGCTGAAACACAGATGATGTGATAGTAGTGATTACTAATAATTAAGCAGTTGAAAAAATTCTGAAAACTAATTGAATATTTAAAATGGAGGTTATATGCCTGGCATATTGAATTCTTTAAATGCCCATAATTTGCTCATTTTTCAACCGATTTTGATAATACTTGTATCAAAATTCATGGTTGATAGAGCTCTTCCTGATAAAACATACTTATTGTTAGGGTTGCTGTCCCCTTTAAGAAATAGATTAGCTCTGGCAGTGAATTGTTGTGTAATAATTCACTGTTTGGAGGTCAGTTGTAAAGAAGATCAAATCGCGAGCGCGCAGCTCGTGATTTATCTTCGTACAACTGACCGACAAGCAGTGAATTATTACTCAACAATTCACGCAGTAGAGCTGATCTATTTTGATTCTAGCAAACAAGAAACAACGAAAACACATTTGAAGTATTCAGCTTCTTCCCACTTTCCGCCATTGCACTGAAGAACTCCCGCCAATACTTAGACTACGTTGCATTCGTTTACGTGTATTTGTAACGCATTTCAAGCATAAAAACGACGTTACACAGTCAAACGCCATGAAATTCATTTTCTAGCCGCAAATGACGTCAGCTAGCACGCACTTTCCTCGCGCTTTCAAAACTGTGAATTATTATTTGATATATGACACTTATTACGCATTGACTCTATAGGCGAGGTGTGTTAGAATTGTTTTAGTTTGACTTCTTTGCTTTATCTCCTTGTTATATCTTGATTTATATGTTTAAGAGATGATGCATTGATAAGTTAGGGGCATTTTATGCAAACCAAATATCTATGTGTCTAGATCCACATCTGAATTAAGGGTGAGGTTGGCACCGTTAAACCGGTTTAAGCCCTCCAGTAAAATATTTACTGATCGTTCCAAGGCGGTACTTCTTTTGTGGATCTTTTATGTTTTTGTTCTGTCTTGTGTTTGCTATGTTTTTGTGCGCGTTTGTTTATATGTGCTTTGTGGTCACCTGCTGGGAAAGGGCTGACCTCTTGGCTTTCGTTTGTGATGTCTAACTGTGAGTTTGTTACTGTCCCATTGGTATCCTGGGTCAGGTGTGGTACTTGATTGTATCGATTCCTGATCTTTGCACCTTTACTTTCTTTCATTAAAATATTTTTTTAATTTAGTTCATATTAGTGATTGGAAGAACGGGAAATGGCAGGAAAGGCAGCTAAATCGAATTTGGCAAATATGTACGTGCTTAGCGATGAGGCCTAGTACACACACCTTCAAAATTGTATTATCTTTACTATTACTATTATTATTACTTTTATCATATGACGTGGCCTCTGGAAGTGATATAACGCCACGTATTAAAATCGATAAACCACTAGTGGCGATAAACCACTAGTGTTTTATAGATTTTCGGGAAACGTTATGAAATGACGCTTTTAATGCCACGCATTCGGGAAAACCTTAACGCTTTACACCAAAAATATGAATTCAAAATAAGTTTAATGTCAAATGATAATTAGAGTCTTACATTCGTGCTCATGTATTATTGAGTTTATCAAACTCATTGCGAAAAAGAGATAAAATGCTCGGCAAGCCCCGCAATTTATCGCTTTTTCTCTACTCGTTTAATAAATTCAATAAAACATGTAATATCCTCTATTAAAAACCTGGACATAAGCATATGTCAAAGCAAATATATTAATCACCTTTTTGCACTATTCCGAGAGAGTAACTGCACAACCTTGCATAATCGTTCAAACTAACACCTGATACGTATGCACCTTTATATTGCAAGCAGACTAATGCAATGAACTTTTCGCACTCGTTAAAAATGCACCGTCAACAAAAAAGGCCCTAGATGCATTCAGACTCAACCGATGGCATCTGCCATGTTTATAACACGGCTATTTTATGTAAATGGCTGGTGTGTAAAGATTGAGTTGCTAGTTGAACAAGCAAATTCAGAGAATTTATGTCCGCCGCCACTTATTGTTTGTCTTTTAATATATAAGCTATCATGAAACGAGTAAGTTAAAATGACTAAGTACACAAAACAGAAAAAAAAGAATTTTATCCTAAGCACATTCATATTTTAAGGCCATGACATAAGCAGAATGACATAGGCAGATGTAAAATTTCAAAAAAAAAACGGTGTAAAACTTAGGAGCAGTTGCGAAGACAAGGTAACCGCCTATAAATCGCCATTGATAACATTGAATGTCTCATCCTGGAAAAAGTTACAAAAAGTATAAAAAATAAGACCATGACAAAAGCACCTATTAAATTCGAATAGAGTCAGCATAAAATAGTAGGAGGAGTTGCGCACCCAAGGTACCCAGTATCAGATCTGGTCAATTTGATAGTAATAAATGCCTAAAAATCGACTAAACTGAACTTGTAGAAAAAGTAACAAAAATGATCTGAGGTTATTAATATCCTAAACATCTGCGCACCCTTAGACCATGGCCAAAACATATGTAAAGTTTCGTAACAGTCAGCATAAAACTGTAGGAGATGTTGCCTACTATCTATTTACTTTAAATATAACACCTGGAAAATAACTATGCTCAACTTGAAAAAAATGACAAAAATGGCCTCATGGTTATATCAAAACAAATTGCACATCTTCAGAACATGACCTAAACACCTGTACAGTTTCAAAGGAATCGGCATAAAACTGTAGGAGAAGTTGCATACACAAGATACCTAGTATCTATTTTTGGGCTGGACAAATGACTAAGTTCATTTTGTGAAAAAAGTGACAAAAATAGTCTGAGGATTATAACAAAATGATACGCACATCTTCAAACCATGACCTAAACACCGGTTTCAAAGGAATTGGCATAAAGCTGGCGGAGAAGTTGCATACACAAGGTATCTTCTACTTGAGGGAGGATGGAAGGATGGACGGATGGATGTGAGGACAGAATGGCGAATACTATGTAACCTGGCTGTTTTTCAAAAAGCGGGGGACGATTGAAGGAAACCTGGACAAATGTACTTTACAATTGCATGTACTATATGAAGTGAATGGGTGATGCGTTTAAATTTGGATATTACTCAAGGGTAGATGTTTGCGCTCTGCTAATTTATAGTACATTTGTAATTCAAAACCATAAGACTATTTTAAAGTACAGAATAACTTTCGTACACATGAAAGTACTTTCGACCTAGCTATCTCTTATATCGCCAATTTTAATTTCACCGAATGACGCGTTTTCGTCACATTCATTTTTTTCATGACACAGAAATACTGATAGCGGGGATTCACAGGAAGTATCACAGACCAAGCAAATCTGATCTGGAAATGTGTCAATTGCAGACTAACCACTGACATTGTGAGATGGAGACATTAAATAGAATATCTTACATAAGTGCTCATGTTTTATTGAATTTATTAAACGAGTTGGGGAAAAGAGATAAAATGCGAGGCTTGCCGAGCATTTTATCTCTTTTTCGAAACGAGTTTAATAAATTTAATAATATAAGAGCACGAATGTTAGATTCTATTTATCATATGACATTAAGATTACTTTGAAATCTCATTTCTGCCGTAAAAATGTTATAATTTTGTCATTATGTACGCAACGTTGTTATGGACGTCATAACGTTTCCCGAAAATCTATAAACCACTAGTGGTTTATCGATTTTAATGAATGGCGTTATTTCACTCCCAGATGCGACATATCATATGATAAAACAAGAAAAATAGACACACAACTAGATCACACATCCAGAATAAAACGAAATACCTTATAAAAGTAAGTAAGGCTGCAAAGGTCACTAATCGATACAATCAAGTACCACACCTGACCCCGGATACCAACCGGAAAGTGACAAACTCACAGTTAGCACAATGCAAAACCTTATGTTCTTTTTGATATATCTAAAAGCGAAAACAAAAGTTTTGTCTAATTGGAAGTTGCAGACGGTAATTACAATATTACATCGTGTAGACCTCTTTTTTGTGTCATTATTATAAGCTTGTTCGATAACTTGAGTTGTCGAATGAAACTTGCAGATAAAGTGCGACATAATTTTAAGGGAAAGAAACAACAAGAGAATATATATTACTAGGAAAAGCAATAACAGTCCTTAGACCAAAATGTAACATGAGGAAGAGACATAGAACAAAAACAAAGCCGCATGACAGCAAGGACGTTATTACATGGGTGCTCATGTTTTATTGAATATATTAAACGAGTTGGAAAAAAGACATAAATGCGAGGCGTGCCGAGCATTTTATATCTTTTTCGCAACGAGCTTAATAAATTCAATAATACAATAGCACTTATGTAAGATTATATTTATCATATGACATTAAAAATATTTTGAAATCATATTTTTGGTGTTAAAACGTAAGGGTTTGCCATATGCGTGACGTTACAAAGCGTCATTTCAGAACGTTTCCCGAAAATCTGTAAACCACTAGTGGTTTATCGATTTTATTGCATGGCGTTATAACACTCCCAGACGCGACGTCATGTGATAAAGTAAAGTAACGAACCCTAACTTTCCCAGCAAGATATTTGTAAAACTATAAGGGCTCTTTTATAATTGATTAGGTTTGATAAACTCAGAATTAAAGAATATTAGATTATATTGCGCTGTCTCACCAGAGTCATCGTAATTTGCCAACAAATGTTAAATAGGAATTGACGCTAGAAAACGTATCCTTGGGGTCTGTGAACAACATAGACGCAGACATGCCTATACATCCGTGACGTCTGATCAGGGCCTTCGGTTTTTTGTTTGTTTTATTTTTCATTTTTTTTTTCGCTTATTGGAAAGTATCATGTCATAACTTGCTACACACATTCTTTCTAGCAAGCCTCTGTAATTGAGCAAGCATATCTGGTTTAAACCTGACGCTAATGCGCAGGCTGATTTGAGTCGCACAAACTACATTATTGGAATTCTCATTTGGCTGGCGTTAATAAATGGGCAAGACTTAATTCAGTGTGCTCAGCTACAAAGATTTTTTAGCCCTTTGAGAATCTTAATTTTGCAAGTAAAATTTTGTAAGGTCATAAGATTCTGGTTTGAAACACATATTCGAAAAGGTTCATTTTAACCCTTTACCTCACAGAGGCGCTTTTTAACACTTTTGCAAACAGAGCAGACCTAGATCAGGCAGCTCTTATAAGAGCTGCCTGATCAGGGTCTACTATGTTTGCTTATGGAAATATGATTAACCTGATCTTACACTAGCGGACCTGCCAAATAATTTCTTTGTTCTGTGTACAAACATCAATGTTTATTTATACAATTATTCATAGTGGGTGGAGCCTAACATGAATATTCACGAAGGTAAGTGTTAAGCGAGTGTAATGGTACGGTTGTTAGTCTGAACGTTCCTCTACTTTTATTCTTAGTTTATGCAAGCAGCAAAGGCTCTTGCAAGACTGTACATTTGCACAGGATCGTCTTAGCCTTCGGATGCGTATTAATAGACTATTTGCTAACTGTAAAGGCGGCAACTTTAATATTCATATCTGGGCGTGGTTCGGCTATTTCATCTGCTAAGTAAAGGAAATCAGGTTTTATTTATAATTTGGTAAAGTGGTAATAAGCTTTTTGGGCCGCGCAAACGTGCGTGCATTTCATGAAAATCCTAACCGTATACACACTGAACTCACATTTATTAACCCTTAAAGCTCATAATCACAAAGTGTATGTTTTTGTCGTCCACTAAAATATTTGAAGCCTCATAGTGAAACAGTGTAGACCCAGATCAGACTGCTCCTGTAGGAGCAGTCTGATCTGGGTCCACACTATTTGCCTCTATGCTTATCTTAAATAGACATTTTCAGATGCAGTTATTTTGCTGCCGTTTTAAGGACTAAATAATGTGTTTTGCGTCTATAATGAGATAATGGCACAAGATGATACAGTTACTTTTGAATAAAACCCCGCCTCATTTACAGCTTTTACCTATGTCTAAGGTTGACCAGTCCTAATTACGCATTCATGAGGCGCCGCCTTTACAGCAAGTAAAAAGTCAAGTAATATCACAATTTCATTTGATGGCACCATCACATTTTTGTCAGTAAAAACTTACACATTAGGGTGGCTCAGTGGTAGAGTGCTGGACTCGAGACCGAGGGGCGTTGTTGTCCTTGAGCAAGACATATTTATCCTAGCTTAGTACTGGTTCAATCCAGGAAGACCCGTCCCTGTTTAACTGAAGAACACGACCACAAACAACTTAAAGATTGTTGCTGTTTTCTGGCCGTGTTCCTTGGCTCTACCAGTACTGGCCGGGTGGATTTATGCTTTTTGTGGTTCTATGTCCAGGAACTGCCGAAGGCTCAACCGACAGTTTTTTTTTTTAAAAACTTTTTGTGGCTTTCCTTGGTGGCTTTCCTTGGTATAAACCAGTTCCGCCGGATTGGTTTAAGATTTGTGTTTTGGTTTTATTACAGGAACACCCAAAGACTCACCGAAAGTTGGTTTTATGGAGAAGCCGGGAATCGAACCTGCGATCCCTGGTTTACAAGGCATAGCGCTTATCCACTACACCACGGCGGCTTCTGGTTTTAAAGCGTTGATGGGACGTAAAGAATCAAATCACACAAGCACACACACATTACGTGCCTTTAAATATCCTTTAAATATGAAGATACAAAACTAAAACAACTCTGAGTAACTGGAATATATTTATTTATTTGATATTATCATGTAAATACCTTCATAAAATATAAAAAGTATATTAGTAAAAACGAAACTATTAAAAATAACACACAGTGAATGAATGTACATGTATTGGGAAAATACATATCATATTTAAACGTGTAAACGTTGACAATAACTCGAGATTTTTTGTTTGTTTGATTTGATTCTTTACGTCCACTCAACAATTTTTCAGTTATGCGGGACGGGTCTTCCTGGGTTGAACCAGTACTAAGCTAGGATAAATGTGTCTTGCTCAAGGACCACAACGCAGTGACGCCGGTGAGGCTCGAACCCGCGGCCCTTCGGTCTCGAGTCAAGCACTCTACCACTGAGCCACTGCGCTCCCTGATAACTCGAGATATTACTCCCGTTACTGTAAACAGAACCATGTTTACATTAAGCGGCGATAATGCAGAACCAATAATCAGTATCAACCGTTAGTGTCAACAATATGGGGAAAATGAATTTACAAAAAAAAGACGACCTGTTATCGCAGACATATTACCTGACTGCTGGATTATGACAAGTTTAACCTAATAAGTTCCAGTGATTTTGCCTTGTATCTTTATAACTATTTGAACCATGAATAGTAGGTAAGTGTTAGTAAGTGTTTTATTATCTTGACCTGTGCATATCCATTATTGTAAAACAACATATGATAACAGAGTTGCACCTGACAAGACACCACATACAAATATGTAATCGAACATCAGGAAAGTGAATGACATGATTTGCATCTTCCGTAATACATAGTAAATCTACAAATGCATATTTGTTTCACGCTAATTCCAAGCAAGGCTCATATGGGAATCAGGCTGTGGTACTGCAAATGCGAAATTAACTAACAGTGCAGACCCATGTGAGTGGCGATTAAAGGTGGCGTCTCATCGGGGTCTGTCATGTTTACTAGCATTAAAGCTATTCATTTTCCGAGAGTAAAAGTCCAAATCAATACAATAAAAAATGTAATGATGACAATATATATGTTCATCCAACATCACAGGCTTAACAGTTTATGAGCAATTAGGTGGCAGTGGAGAGGGAAGTCCATATATTGTGGGATCCATCTTCAAATCGCGTTGATCGTGATCAGACTACTCCAAAAGAGCAGTCAAACCTAGATAAACACCACTATCGAACGGTAAAACTCAAGGGAGTGCTAAGTTACGTGTCCATTGATAAATATTACATTGTCCATATTTAGGTATATCTACAACTGCAGAATTGTGTCATGCAAATATGACATTTCTTCAAATTAGCAAATAGTACAGAATCAAATGAGATGTTACCAGTGTGACATCTCATCAAAGTCCGTGCCGCATGTTAACATTAGAGCACGAGATAGATACGTAGACCAAGGATCATTGACGGTTTGGGCCTTACACGCCTATTTTTTTGATTTCCAGAACGCTGCTTTTTAGCTTCTGTTGTGATGCATGTAGTATCAGTGCAATAGGTGAATCTAATGGCAAAAGCCAGCTAGCAAAATATTTTCAAAATGCTTACGCACACGAAAGATATGGCGGCTAGTAAGGGGAGGGGGTCTGAAATTTCATGACAATGAAAAGTGATTTAAAAAATGATTTTTGCACTTTTTCTTGATTTATTCGGTAGGCATGGTGATATCTATTGAACATATCATATGCAGAGTATTAACGACTCGCGATAAATGATGAAATTGTTTTAAAAACAAAATATGTTTGTAATAAAATGATTTTGGGGGGAGATAATTTAGAAGTTACCTGTACATTTTTGACTACATGTGCCGTAAATAATACAAAACTGAAAGCTCAACAAAGAAAAAAAAATACATTTAAAGGAATGAAAGTGTCTCATTTAGCATTGGAAAGTAAAACTGATTATGACTAGTTTCTTTTGAATATTACTTTTGCTTTGTTTAAAGGGCATAGTATGTCAAAAAGTATTTAAAGTGTCCGAATATTTATGGTATACATGTAAATCTAAGTTAAAAATTACTTAAATGAGACAATATATTATACCTGTTTTAACTCTTTGCATGCCAGCATAAACCTTGCTAATTCTTCTTTTAAGCTTTGTGTACTTTATATTAAACTAGCACAGAATAGAGAACTTCATTACTATCCTTCATTTCTTATCCGGTAGAAAAGGCATTTTATGGGCTTAGGCCTGGGGTTTTGGGCTGCTGAACATCTCCCTCCTCCCAGCAAGCCACTTGCATACAATGTGTAAAAATATGGTAACCCATATACAGGCAAAAACTTTTGCTGACACACGGGGGGGGGGTGATGATATTTTAAAAAGTTGTTTTCTGGTTTCTATATATTTTAATGTATAACTGATTGTTCTACCCAAAATTTTACAATTTTGAAGCATTTAATATCGAAAATGGATTTTACTGCCACAAAGTACTCAGGTCAGGGTAGCTTCGCGGTGAAGAAAGGGACGATTGACAAACTTATTATTAATAAAAACCATAAGCATTTACCCATAACAAGTGTCAACGATCCTTTAGTATGTTAAAAGTGATTAAATTGGCCTGTGAATATGATACTTGTTGATTGCAAGTAAGTCTGACCTGAAGTTTGTCCTAGAATAAACGAAGGTCACTCTAGCCTATATTTCATCGTTAAATAATTTACCCTTATCTTTTTTATAAAATGCAGTTTTCAGATTATGTATCAGTAGATTAAAGAGACTAGATCTGTAACTATGAACATTTTTCGAAAAAAATCTTTTCTTTTTAAATCATTTGTAAAAATAGAATTAAGTTATGTTTTCACAATAAACATGTTCAGTACTGCTGAAACTGCATGGAAAAGTGAATTATCTTATAAAAACGGGTGTTTTCTCTTGTTTGTAATTATTTACGTCCCTCGAATAATTCTAGACAGTTGATTTTTACCATAAATGTTGTTGTTTTGATAATGATAATTTGATAAGATTTACGAAAATGGTAAAATGTTTACCTGAATTTGAGTATTTTTACTGTACTCCTGAAAAATAGAGCATTTATTTCTAAAATTAGAAGATCAAAAGTTACAGACTATGCAGCTTTAATATTTGTTCCCCAAATGAGTTCACATACATGGTGTCAACAAGTTAGCTTATTTAAAATAGTTATTGATTGACGTTGGGATCCATATGTTTACGCAATAAGTTGACTATTTCCGTTATCATAGCACCCATATTTTCTAGTGCATAATCAGCACATTGCCAGTTCACATAGCAAGTTCTATAACGCTAGCTTGAATAGTTTTTGAGTTGTCCAGGAATCCATAGATTTTTTCAACAATTAGACTATTTCCGGTACTATAGGAATCCCAATAGTCATGCAATGTCAGAAATAACATAGCGTGCATTTTCAGCCCTTTGCAATCTGTTATTGAGCGGGGTATATGTATCAGTAATAATGAATAGGAGGTAAACGTCATTTATAATTAGACAAGAATTCTATCAACAGACCCAAAATGTTACCATCAAACGTAAGTAAATCAAACCCGACATTGTTAACAGTAGGCGTTGATATCGCTCATATTATCGTCACTCTCTCTCGTAAGTTTAAACGTTGACAATAACGGGAGAGATCGCTCCCATTACTGTCAACGTTTACACTAACTGTACCTTTATTGTAAACGCGTTTACAGCAACGGGAGCGATATCTCTCGTTATTGTCAACATTTACACTAACGGAAGCGTTTACACTAACGGAAGCGTTTACACTAACGGGTGCTACACCGATGTAAGGTGTTAGTCTGGATTTTCGCTGATTATTGAGTGTACTTTAAACATGTATATAGTTAAAAGACTGACTTACCCATATACATGTAAGCCTAGCGTCCTATTTGTGGGACATAGGCAAACAGTGCAGATCCAGATCAGACACCGCTTAATGCGTTGTCTGATCAGGAAATGCACTGTTTGCTTACAGAATCTTCTGATTACAATTTGGAAAAAAATGACAAAAATACCACTGGATACCCCTATCATTGGAAATGGACTGTTCTAATTGACAGTAGAAGGAAATTCCAATTAGAGTTTACTATAACACGCTTGCAAATGAAATACAAATATATACAGAAAGTAACAAATGCAAACACTTACAACAATAAATAAAACATTTTATTCCAGTTAGGAAAATATAAACTTGTAGCTAGTTCTAGTTTTGATATAATCTCGTTGGGGAAGACAGGGCTGATTGTTTAACTTTTGATGCGTTCTGAATGTGATTTCGCTGTTATCGTTCGTGGTGTCGTGTGTTGCTCTGTAGTATGTGAGTGTGGTATTTCCTGGTCATATTCAGTTAATTTTCCTTATTACACAAAGAAATATATCAAAGATTCTATTGACATAACATTTAAGAATCCATCATGAGTGTGAGGGTGTGTTATATAAATATGTCTCGAAGATCACCATTTGGCAGAGTGGTGATAAACGGTGATCCGTAGAGACGGATTTTTCTCTCCCACCCTCACATGATAAATAAATTCTTTTTCTTGCTCACCATTAGATACCGCATTTTATGTTGAATAAAGGCGCACAGAAGTTCCTAAATATGCTGAAATGCGACATGTTTTGATGACTCATTTTAACATAACAATGACGTCACTTGGCGACCATGTGAGTGAGTTCCAATACAACCAATGTATGTACAGTTTTCACTTGACAATCTGGGCAAGATAGCATGGGTAAGATAAGATTTTCTATCCCAGGATAAAATATCAGAAAGCCTTTTCCGGTGTGCAAGAAAAGTCCTTATTGTTTTAGCAAACTAAATTAATTTCATTATCATTCATTTAAGAAGGAATCTTAAAACATGCATTCGTATGAGATCAAAGTTTAGATTTGTGTATATAGTTAATAATATAAATAATGTTTTATAATATGTTCTAGAATGAGCCAACAAAAGAGCTACATGTAGCTAGTTTGCACCCCTCTCAAGCCAAAACCTGAAATATACTATTAATCAATTTCTTCTGATTGGTTTGTTCGATGAATGAATAAAATATACAAGTCTCGTGTTTATTTAACATTTACTGTTGCTAAAGTAACAAAACTGGCTGCCAAGATTGGAGAAAATTGGAGAAGTTGTCATTTTGGACAAATTTGAGGCCTTTAGAGACCGTTTTTAAGAATAATTATTAGATATAAGCACAGCTAATTCCCTAACAAAACTTTTCATATGTTGTGTGTCATGATAATTCTCATAATCTGTTTAATTATTTTTTTTGCATTTGTTTGTTCTCTATGTTAATTCCACTGTCAAAAGTCTCATATTTTCCAAAATGGTCACTTTCCTATTTTCAGCATATTTTGGCGGCCATTTTCGTTACTATAGCAACGGTAGAAGTAAAAGTTATGCCATACTTTTTACACTTGGAATAATGTTCTAATAAACCTATAAAAGAAACTGGTGAAAAGCATTTTTTATTTTTTTGCCTCCTAGGGGAACAAAACACCACATAGATACACGTAGCTCTTTCACACAATGTCTATGATAGGTCTATTTTGTTATCAAAGCTATAGAATATGAGCAAATATAAGACCTGAGCAATATTATACAAGTTTCAACGTTGTCAGAGCTTTTTTGTCAGACTGACCTGGACCCCCACTGACGAAAATTCCTGGATCCGCGTATGTCATATTCAGTTACTTTTCCTTATTACACAAATAAATATATCAAAGATTCTATTGACATAACATTTAAGAATCCATCATGAGTGTGAGGGTGGGTTATAGAAATATGTCGCGAAGATCACCATTTGGCAGAGTGGTGATAAACGGTGATCCGTAGAGATGGATTTTTCTCTCCCACCCTCACATGATAAATAAATTCTTTTTCTTGCTCACCATTAGATACCGCATTTTATGTTGAATAAAGGCGCACAGAAGTTCCTAAATATGCTGAAATGCGACATGTTATAATGACTCATTTTAACATAACAATGACGTCACTTGGCGACCATGTGAGTGAGTTCCAATACAACCAATGTATATACAGTTTTCACTTGACAATCTGGGCAAGATAGCATGGGTAAGATAAGATTTTCTATCCCAGGATAAAATAACAGAAAGCCTTTTCCGGTGTGCAAGAAAAGTCCTTATTGTTTCAGCAAACTAAATTAATTTCATTATCATTCATTTAAGAAGGAATCTTAAAACATGCATTCGTATGAGATCAAAGTTTAAATATGTGTATATAGTTAATAATATAAATAATGTTTTATAATATGTTCTAGAATGAGCCATCAAAAGAGCTACGTGTAGCTAGTTTGCACCCCTCTCAAGCCAAAACCTGAAATATGCTATTAATCAATTTCTTCTGATTGGTTTGTTTGATGAATGAATAAAATATACAAGTCTCGTGTTTATTTAACGTTTACTGTTGCTAAAGTAACAAAACTGGCTGCCAAGATTGGATAAAATTGGAGAAGTTGTCATTTTGGACAAAATTTGAGGCTTTTAGAGACCGTTTTTAAGAATAATTATTAGATATAAGCACAGCTACTTACCTAACAAAACTTTCATATGTTGTGTGTCATGATAATTCTCATAATCTGTTTAATTAACTTTTTTTGCATTTGTTTGTTCTCTATGTTAATTCCACTGTCAAAAGTCTCAAATTTTCCGAAATGGTCACTTTCCTATTTTCAGCATATTTTGGCGGCCATTTTCGTTACTATAGCAACGGTAGAAGTAAAAGTTATGCCATACTTTTTACACTTGGAATAGTGTTCTAATAAACCAATAAAAGAAACTGGTGAAAAGCAATTTTTATGTTTTTGCCTCTTAGGGGAACAAAACACCACATAGATACACATAGCTCTTTCACACAATGTCTATGATAGGTCTATTTTGTTATCAAAGCTATAGAATATGAGCAAATATAAGACCTGTGCAATATTTTACAAGTTTCATTATTCATCTATATTTTTCTCTTGCACTCCTTTAAAACAAGTAGCATGCTCTTAAAGCATTATTTAACCAACAAGTCAAAAATTGCAACATTTGTGGCATCAGTACTTTGTTGATAATTTGCCCAAACATCTGTCTAAAATTGGTAAATACCCACTGTAAATCTTTCAACATGCTCCTAAATTGTTATATATCAGTGATAAAAGGTCATGGAGTTATATTTCAACATGCATTAAAAGAGAGCGCAGTGGCTCAGTGGTAGAGTGCTTGACTCGAGACCGAAGGGCCACGGGTTCGAGCCTCACCGGCATCACTGCGATGTGTCATTGAGCAAGAACATTAATCCTAGCTTAGTACTGGTTTAACCCAGAAAGACCCGTCCCTTTATAACTGAAAGATTGTTGATGAGAAGTTAAGAATCAAATCAAACAAACAAACAACATGCATTAAAATCGATAAAACACTAGTTTAGAGATTTTGGTAACGTTATGTAAAGACGGCCGTTATAACGTCCCGTATATTTCACCCAAAAGACGAGATTAAAAAGTAATTTTAGGGTCATATGATAAATAAAATCTTACATTCGTGCTTCTGTATGATTGATTTTATTAAACTCGTTGTCAAAAAAGTTGAAATGCTCGGCAAGCCTCGCATTTTATCTCTTTTCCAAACGTGTTGAATAAATTTAATAAAATACGGGCACTCATGTTAGATCCTCAATTTAACCAACAAGTCAAGCGTTGCGACATTTGTGGTTGGCACTGTATTAATTTGCCCAAACATCTGTCTGAGATTAGTAAATATGAGACCTGTTTAAGTGTTTTTGAACAAATGTGAATTTTTACTTTTTGCGATTGCATATAAATAAAACATACAAATTTTGCTTTCTAGTGAATATCGGATGTGTCCCTGGTATGGCCTGATAAATTTAGGCAATTTAAAGCAAAACCATGACACGGCGGCCAGAAATACACACCACCCCTCCCCCTTTAACTGATTTGAAGAGCAATTTTGGGTGTATCTTTCGTAAAAACGCGTATTTAAGCGTGCAATTTTCTTTTCAGTTTAGAGGAACATTCAGTCTATTAATCAATTGAAAAACAGGTTATGTGCGCCTGTTTTTTGCTTGACAACTGTATTAAATAAGTTCTACCATACAAGTTCCAAAATGGGTATTACATGTATACTATGTGTCTTGGAAGAATTGTGAAAAACAAACTCTCAAAACTCACAGCCTACTCAAGTTCTTAGATATTTTTAGTATATATCGCCGATAAAACTTATCACCAAATATTGTATTCATGTATTTTGCATACAATTTAGCGTTGCCATGGAAACTGTAAACCCTAAATTTGATGTTCAATTTGCTTCCAAAAAGTTAATATCCAGCTGAAATGCTTTATTTTCTAAGAGAACACATTTTAAGTATTTATGTTCAATTTATAATAGGTTCCAAGATGAAAACTTCAACTCTTCAAGAGAAATCGTTCGAAAACGATTCTGAACATTTCGTTTAAGACAGCATTTTAAACTCTTAATATTTGACCTCTAATCTTCAGCGATAATTTCAAACCAGCAAAAAGTTAAGAGCTAATTACTTGGTTACTGTGTATTCCTGGAGATCAGACTAACCTATGTAAATCAATTATTACAAAATATAATGCGAGATAAATGAGTAACGGCATTTTCGAATTTGTTCAAATAAACATGAAACACCTTTTGTACCCAATGTAAATCAATCAACATTAGAGATAACTGTATTTGGGAGGCATATCGTCAGATAAATGGTCGGAAATTTAGTGTTATGGCGACCCAAAAACGTGATTTTTGAAATATCTGACGATATGCCTCTCCAAATGAAAATTTTGAATATGGTTATCCCCATTCTAACGCTCTAGTAGTATTTTCCTTCCAATAGACAGTGAACATGAAGTATGTTGCGCATACATCAAGCGGCTGCCAACTGCATATAACCGCTTGCAAGCTGCATAAAACCACTTGTCAGCCAATGAAAAGCGACGTTACGTAGTAATGCCGAGTTTGCAACAGTATATCGCAGGATATACTGTCGCAAATTAATGACGCTATCCAATCAGACGTCGCATTACATTTGCAATTTCATTAGAATCGTTATTTAACAAACAAGTCGAACGCCGCAACATTTGTGGTAAGCACTTTGTAAATAATTTGCCCTACATCTGTCTGAGAGTGGTATATACCCAGTGTAGTCTAAACGCTGTCTTAAGCAGCCACTCAAAAAAAGACTGATTATCGCTTTATGCAAGTATTGCAGAATGTTCCCCTTGGAGCTACCATTTGCTATTAAGATCTTCGTTTTGACTATTTTTGAGTGGCCACTTAAGACAGGGTTTACTGTAAATCTTTCCATATAAGAAATAACACCATATGTTTTAACACAAGGCTATGATTCGAAATATTTCAGGGCTAATTCTACAATTTCAAAAGCACCCTCGACCCAGCTAGATTTTCCTGCTGCTGAAAAAGCATTGCTTACCACATAGACATCATCAACCGCTGACGGCCTTATCATTTTGGTCTGTACCTGGAACGAGGATATGAGAACAATATCTCTTAGAATTTGTATTTTTATTAACAAAATAAATCTTATGATATTCTGATAAATGTTACAATTTGTAGCCGGAACCTTTGTGAGGAATATAGTTTGGTAGTACGTGTAGTCTGCCTAAAAATAATTATTCTGCTTTTGTGTCGCCTGCGAAGCATGGTCGACACATCTGGAGCATGACTGCATCGGCGGTGGCGTCGGGTCAGCGTCGTCGGCTTCGTCGTCGTCATCTGTGGCGTCACACTTTTGTTTTCCAATCAATAACTTTTGAAATGATGCATTAATTTCATTCAGAATTTACAGAAGTGTAAAGCATTAATAAGTACAGGTCAAGTTTGAATTTGGAGGTCATCCTCAAAATTTTGACCGAGTTATGACCCTTTTTTACTTACAATTTGGCTAAATTGCGGTTTCTGATCAAGAACTTTTGAAAGGATGCAACAAACCATTCAAAGTTAACAGAAGGGTAAAGCATCATAAATTACAGGTCAAGAACGAATTTGAAGGTCAACCATAAAATTTTGAGGTCCTTTAGACATTGGTATAGGCTAATGCTAAAGCTATATTGGCTTTATGTGTAATAAACTTCATATTTCCCCAAAGCTATTATATCTGACTGAAAAATAGTTAATAGGGTTTGAACTATGGTCTGTATGATACCCAAGGTTAACTTAGGGGTTTGGAGAAATGGGATTTATGTTTTGTTATTTATACATTTCTCGAAAATAGCCCTCCACTGGGGGATATAAATTCGATGAATTTGCCTTGTTTTGATATAACTAGGATATCATGCGACAGTCTGCATGCCTAGTTTTAAACCCAATCATTGTTTATAGCTAAGGTTTCCTCTTTAATTGCACGACGGTGGGTCAGGCCTCAGACTCTATGACGGCTCTGACGTAAAGCTTTAATCGATGGGTTGGTGCCTGATGCTTATCTGTAGCTGACCCACCGTGGCTCAACTTGAGTTATTCTTTAGCTCTGACTATCTGTGAGTCCTGAGCCCTTTTCTTTGTTTGTTTCATCATGGTATGTTAATTTGATTAGAGTGTTTCTCCATGATGATACAATGCAATAGTTAGATGGCCTCCATGTGAGCTGAACATTTCTTGTACTTCAACAACAGAAGAATCTAGGGCGAAGATTTGGTACCAGTAAAATGCATTTAAGCCCCCCGGTGGCATAGGCTGCTGTCTGTTCTAAGGCGGTGGTTCTGTTGTTGTTGACTTTTTTGTTTATTGTTACTCCCATTGTGGGAGTCTGTAATAGTTCTATGTTTTGTTGTGCGTTACTTTATGTCCATTCTAGTATTGCAATCATCTTGATTAGGAAGAGAGAGCTGGTTGCTTTGCTTAATTTGTCTTCCTGGTGTCCCGTGATGGTTGAGCGGCTCTTCCTCGCGGTGCCAATGGGTTGTCTGCGGTTTGTGATTGTGGTATTTCCTGATCATACTCACTTTCTAATGCACAATTAAAAAGTCCACCATATGTCTTCGCATAAAGAACACATTAACACCTACGTTATAATAATACACATAACAAGAAGGTTAAACCGACAAGTTACCTTATTTTAATACTCAATGCGTTCATACTACACATATTTGCAGATAAGCAAACAGTTTGAGTGTAAAATTGTGAAAATTTTCTATCCATCAGTTTAACATGAATTTACGATGCTCATACGCATTGCTAGTTTGAAGCAGTTCTTTTGAGTGCCAGCATACATACCATGTTCCAGTCTTACCCTGCTTTGTAGTGGTACCAGGCAGCACCGTATGGGTAACTGACCCATAAACTTAACATGGCGTACTTAGGCCCAGGTAAGTCTTCAGTGCTGACGTTGTAGAATATAGTTCACTAAGTTTTATCTGGAGGCTTTTTTGTGGTGTTCAGGTGGGCTGTGGTGCTTGATTGTATCGTTTCCTGATCTTTGCCATCTTTCTTACTTTGTATACATACATACATACCTTATTCCAGTCGTATCCTGCTCTGTAGAGGTACCAGGCAGCGCCGTATGGATAACTGTCCCATAAACTCATCACGGCGTACTTGGGCTCAGGTATGTCATCAATACTAACGTTATAGATTTTTGTCAAAAACTTCCTTGTTGTTTTAACTGTATTGGATGACACTGAGATTGTGTTGTCTGACGTTCCTGGGTATTTTGTACCCTGTCTCTTCAGTTCTCTCCAAAAGCTCACATCTGATTTAAACCAGAAAAATAACGTATCAATACTGCTTTGTGACAATCGTAATGAATAAATTGTAAGCCCAAAAGCAAGTTAATTTGATATAAAAACACACGAAATTTCAAGCCAAAATATGACATCAAGAGTTAGAGATACAAGAATACTACAAACCAAAATAGACACACAACTTATTGAGGATCCTAAATGAGTGCACATGCATCATTGAATTTATTAGACGCACTGTGGAAAAAGATAAATTGCAAGGCTTGTCAAGCATTGTATTGCTTTTTTACGCTGAGTCTAATAAATTCAATAATACAAAAGCATAACTACTTGATTCTATTTATCATATGACATCAAAAGTTCTTTGAAATCACGTTTTTGGCTTGCAAATTTTAATATGTCTTTTTATATGTACGTGGTGTTGTTATGATCGTCATGGGCTAGCTAATTTGTTTTATGCGATATGAGAGTCCATCCTTAAAAACAAAATGGGGTGAAAGGTTAGAACTTCCATCTTACATGTATTGGAATCTGTATATCCAGCATTTAGTACATAGCTGTTTGAACTTCCTGAGTGGGCGTAGTGGAATGTCTGTCGTAGAGGCGTATCAGATATGGTCAACCATGACGTTTTGTCTAGAACCCTCCACCAATCAGAGTCGTAAACGAGGTATTGTTTAGCTGCATGTGCTTCTAAGATGGAGTTTTGAATGTAGTCTTGGACTTCCTCATCTTTAAAACCATCCCAGTCAATTCTCTCTAGTGCTAGCCGTGTAACTGCTAGTATAACCTTTTTGGCACATTTGTATTGGGGCTCTGAATTCTGAAATAAGGGCGAGAGTATAGCATAACAGCATTACACATCATTATAAAGCATTACATGTACACATACAAAGTATAAATGTAGTTTCACTTTGCATGCAATGAATAAAATTAATCTTTGCACAAATACTTACAAAAGCATCTGGAAGCATTGGATAAAAAGTATGAAGTCTACAAACCCTAGCCAGACCTCTAATTGCAAAAGGTGTTATATGCCATTTTGAGACCTAATATCTTCTGAAAATGAATAAATGGGTCAGGTAATGAGATGTGGGTAATTATAGCATAGGCGAGCAGCGAGTGTGCAGATGGGCCTTGGCTGCTAACGTCCACAAAGTACGGATGATGATGAAGACTCAGACAAAACTCTAGAACTTTAAACCCCCTGGATACGTCAATAGGAGCGTTTAAAGGAGGCATATACATGCGCATATGCGATAAGTACCAAGATTTCATTTTTTAGTATTGGACCTGTAATTAGATAAGAGGTTGAACATGTGACTTAACGTCCTGCAACAAAATATAAGCATTCACACTAGTAGTTCCAAAGGGGTGAACAGGGACCAGAGCCAGAAAGGCACATTGAGCAAAACAAAATTCAAATGAAAATGCATACAGACAAACAAGCTCACAAAAGGGGGACGTAACGTAAAATAATGAAAGAGAACTATTATAAACATATCTAAAGACATATGCAGCTAATTCCCATTCACCATTCCTGCATCCGAAAACAGGAAAAGTTTACTCTCCTGTCTTTTGACCATTTAATAATTCAGTTCAATACAGTTTTCAGGTACGCTTATGTCAGATTTATGTTCGGACATTTTCTTGACAAAATAAAGTAAAACATATACATGTGTGTTCGAAAACATCAAGCGAAATCAAGAGATTTAAGGAGACAAGCATTGATAAGCTAGGGATCTTTCACGTGAACCAAACATCTATGTGTCTTGATTCACATTAGAAGTAAGGGTGAAGTTGGCGCTGTTAAGCATGTTTAAGCCCTGCAGTGAATGTTTCACTGACGGTTCCAAAGCGTTGCTTCTTTTGTGGATCGGTTTTGTTAGTAATGCTTCATGCTTGTCTTTTGTGATGTATTGTCTGTTCTTTGCAGCCTTGTGATCCCCACCTGGGAAAAGGAAGACATCTTGGCTGTCGTGTGTGTGGGTTTTTTTCTTGTGTTTTGTCACTTTCCCAAATTTGTCTTGAGACACATTAGAATTCAGGGTGAGGTTGGCGCTTTAAAACATGTTCAGGCCCTGCAGTAAATTTTTACTGACATTTCCAAGGCAGTGTTTCTTTTGTGGATCTTTTTTGTTATACTGTATATGTTTCACGTTTGTCTTTATTATACAGCCATGTCTATTCCTTGCAGCCTTGTGACCACCTGCTGGGAAAGGGCTTACCTCTTGGCTCTCTTGTGTGTGATGTTTCCTTTTATTTTTGTAACTTTCCCATATGGTGTC
Source organism: Loripinus fragilis (assembly GCA_964019695.1). Lineage (NCBI taxonomy): Eukaryota > Metazoa > Mollusca > Bivalvia > Lucinida > Lucinidae > Loripinus > Loripinus fragilis. The sequence continues at coordinate 27,549,677 of OZ026527.1, forward strand.
TCTGGACAGGTGTGGTACTTGATTGTATCGATTCCTGATCTTTGCCTTCTTCTTCACTGTTACACAATTTACAAGTTTTAACCCTGGTAACAAATACAAAAGTGGTCAAAAACTTGGATTGTTTCTTCTATTTGCATGGTTATTGCGAGCCACACATGACCTGACCTCATGACCTAGTGGTTGGCATGTCAGGCTGTGGAACCTATTTTCAATGTTTTTTTTCTTCTTCTGTTTTGCATTTAAATGATGAATTCATTCAAGTGTAATTACAGAACCAAAATGGGCATTCCTGAACTCTTTAAATAGAAATCTGCTTGAAATCTATGTTATGGAGTGGGGGTACATTTGACCCTCATGAAAGATAATAAATACGGTGACCCCAGCTTGTTTTCTTCTTTTTCTAAAAGATATTATGATAGTCTATGAAATAAAGATAAATTATAATCATCAGAGTTTTAAATATACAATGTATTCTAATAACAAGTTCCTATTTTCGAAAGATTGTCAAACTATAGTATGCAATATCTTGTCATAGCTTGAGATAACAAATAAACTTGCACATTTTCTAGAAGATTTGAGGCCATGGGCAATAATTTAAGTTAAAAGAAAGAAACTGACTGAAAACTACAAATATTTTAGCTGGATATTTAGGACTAGTGTTATTCTTTCATCCTTTTAAAAAATATCATATGCTGAAAACTTCCATATGAGATTATGAAAAACTTAGACTCGTAACGTATCCTTTTATTTCATAAATAGATAGCCTTTGCAGAAAACAAACTGTATGAAAAGTATTTAACATATTTTAACATGGGAAGCACATTTAGTAGCATATTCCTTAAGTCATTATAGTGTGAGCATGTAGGGTCTCTTTTCAGTTCCCTGAACGTGTTTGCTAATACATGCACATTTCAATATACAGTTTTACTTTAACCCTTAAAGCGCCAATCGCAACAAAAGTCGTCTGCTTTTCTCATCTGCTGAAATGTTTAAGAAGCCTGTATGGCAAACAGTGTGGCTTCATATCAGACTGCTCATATAGGAGCAGTCTATTCTGGGTCTTCGCTGTTTGCTTCTATACTTAATTCGTCAGTAATGTTAGGCAAATATTTGCAGCAGACTACTTCAGCAGACGACATTTTCAGATGCATTTTATTCCTTTACGCTTTAACGGTTAATACCTTGATCTGGTGGGTCGAGTCACGTCGAATGACTGCAACAGAAGCAACCGGTCATTGCTGGCACAGCCACAACACGTTATTTAACCCATCAGATCAAGTTACTAAAGTAATGATGTATCTAATATACATACAAAACATAAACAACAATGAGGGAAGTTTTATCGATAAATTCAAAATTTTTAATAGGAACAGTGGAAAAAATTGATATCGTTTATGTTCTATTCTGATTCTGGTCTGGTGATGGCTTTTATACCAGTGCAAATGTAGTATGACTTAGGTAAAATGCAGGATTGGAAAACACTAGAACCGTGATACAGAATTGTTTAATTATTTTTTTTGTGTCAGAAAATATGTATTATCTAGGGTTGTACATCGTAACCATACATATTTCTTAGTATTATATCTTAAAGCATATATATCTTAATTCGACAACATAAAACGTGTGTGATTCCAAGCACAGGCCTGAGTGCGTTCTCTTTATATGACTAAAACGAACAGGGGATCAAACTGCTATTCATATATATCAAAGGTCTAAATAAATTCAACTGAACAGATCATTTGGTTTCATCTTTGTTTTGATCTAATTGTCGTATTCTGTGCTTTTTGGCTAGTTTGCCACACACAAAACCACAAATGTATGCTTGGAATGGTCCCAAACAGGTTTAGATAAACAAAATTTTCATTGTACAATTGTGAATATTTTCTTATCCATCAATTTTAACATATGTTTTGGGTACTCATTGAGACGGTTCTTTTGCGTACCCATAACATATGTTTTGGTTGAGAAATAAGAACATAAGTTTTTCCTTACGCACTCCTAACTAAATTCATGTCTCCCAGAACGGTAAGCGTGAAGTCCAAAGTTATAACAGTCTAGAACTACTAAAACCAAACTATCTCTTGATCTAGGTACGAGATATGATCAGTAGTCAGGGAACCAAAGTCGCTTATCATCCAAAAACATACATTTTTTTGCACCCGAAAGGTATACGGCTGGAATTTTGAATACTGATAGTCTAAATAGTGCTTGATATGAAACCACTGTATGGCAATGCAACCAAAATTGCATTTCGCGGAAAAATGCATTTTTGTATGCAACAAAGGTCAAATGAAGAAATCTTTCATAGCATAGAAAGTGTGATGTTTCCCTAATCAATTAGTTAAAGAGTGCGTTTTCGGTCTTCAAAAGAACCGTCTCATTTAATAGGTCTTCTTAAGTACCCACAACATACAATTTTGGTTGAGAAATGATAAAAATAATTTTCCATTGCGTACTCTTATCTGAAGGATGGGTATGAGGAGCCGTTTGACTGTCCGATAATACAATAATACACTATCAAATGCATTTAAAAGTATGGGCAGTCGTTTGTACACCAAAATAATCTTTTTAGGAACATTTTTTTCTTTGAAAAATACTATGCGGTTACAGTTCTGCATCTCAGACGGGGACAGACAGGTTGTTCATGGTGATATGATAATAGTTATACGAGTTTTTTTCATCTTCATTTTACCACTGTTAAACGAAATTATTGTTTTCAGTTGATAAAAATCCTCTTGGTACCTACAATGACCCTCTGTTTCAAAATTGTTGTTAATATGGAAGATAAACATCCTTTAAACCTTGATAAATTTCATTTATGTGTTAAATTGCTCTTATGCTGTCCATAGTATTCAACTACGCACCAGCTGGCATGGACTAAATTATTATGTATCAACTAATCATGGTTTCATATTTTTACTTTTCAGCTACCTTTTCTAGTTTGCCATAGAAAATAAAATAAATTGTCTTACATTATGCCCCAAACGTCTGCCTAACTGTATACAGTGTTTAACCGCATCCAATTTAAAATTTATTTATGTAAAAAATATGCAATTCAGCCCACTTCAACGGGAGGATAAAGGTGATTAAGTGAGTACGCATTTTTTTTACCAGATATGCTTCCAAGCGATAAAAAAATATTTATCAAATACATTTTGGGCAATAAATGCAGCTTTAATGAGATTTGAAGCAAAGAAATCTACAAATTTAATTTCAAAATCGGGTTTTCCTAATCTACATGCTTTAAAAATCAATAAGCATTATTCTTAGATAACCATCACTGCTTCTGAGGTCTACTCCGATGTTGTTTTATTATATGAACTCAATATTTTTCAAACCCAAACTTTTTTGATAAAGATATATGACATTTTGAAAAATAATATTTTTACATGTTTTTTCTGGGCTTCCGTAGAAAGTTGACTCCTCTGGCGTTATGCAAGTCGATCGAGTCTGCTATACAGTGGTTTCAGATACACCATAGAATTGCCTTCGCAAGCATACAAAATCCAGCTGTATACCTTACGGGTGCAAGGGTTAGCATTTTTCTACCTTGGTTCCCCGACTACAGCTTTTGTTTAGAAATATATACTTTTAGAAATGATACCTTTCTAATGATCAATTTATTAAAGTTTTGGTTGAATCTTGAATGCTGACAAAAACAAGCTAAGATATTTGACTGGACATGTATCTTTTTTGTTATAACTAGCGAATACCCAGTTTTCAAATGTTTAGTTTTACTGTTTTGTAAGGACACATTTATTTGTATAAGAAATAGATTCGCGCTCGCAGTGATTTCTTGCTTAATACATCACTGGCTGGAGGTCAGTCGTTAAAGTGGATCAGTCTATAACGATTCTGCCATCTTAAAAAGAGTATTAGAATTTCCCATAACTCTTGTTTGGACTAAAACATGTATTTATACATGCGTTTTAAACGCCCATTAGTTGTACAAACGACGTTAGGCCGTCTATTGTCAACGTTACAAGCCTGTATGAGATAGATGACGTCATAAAAATCAAACTGGCGACCGAATGGCGTCCCGCGAGCCATACAATGATTTATCAACCAATAAGTCACTGGATTAAACCATTGGCTATATAGGCGATCAGTGTTAGACTAAGCTTCAAAACAGAATATATTATATAATTTCTTTTCTTATAATTAGTTCATCAAAATTCAAAATAGCCCGCAAAACCAAGTAAAATAATTACAAGTCACAAATCTGACAAGTTCTGTCTAAATACCTGAACAAAATGTTAAAACCAACAGCACTCAAGCCTTAAAAAAGTACATGCTTGCTTGCCTAGGCCTTATCCACCAAAAAAGCAAGTGAGTATAACCACAATCACACGCTACAAAACAACCCACGGCATCATGCTGAAGAGCCAGAGAACAATAACAACATGCATTAGCTTTCAAAATAAAAATATAAAAAAACAATAAGCTTTCATTTTCCCATTGAAACGGAATTACCCGAAAAAGTGAAATTTTAAAATACGGGTTGCTCTGAAGCACTATCAACAACAAAACATGATACCATCCATCATTTTGAAACAATTGTATTTAATCTATAAAGCAAGTATACGCAATCAATTCGTCACATCTTTAATTTAAATAGAGACAAATTCTCAAAATCAGAAAATTACCGCCTGCAAAATCAAACCTTTTATATTGTTTTCTTATCTTTCTATAATACATATGTCTCTGAAGCATAGTTCTATAACTATGAAGGACATAAAATCACAATTTATCCACAGTTTCTTATCTCAAACCTAAAATTAGCCTCTGAATCAGAAAATTACTAATTGCACAACCGTACATGGTATAACGTTCTCATATTTTTTTTAATACATTTGTTACTAAAGCAGAGCTATTTGCAGGACAGAAACCCCATATTAACCAAAACTTCTCTTAAACAGAGATTAAGTCTCTGAATCAGAATATTACTGTCTGTCAAATAATACATGTTCTAACATTCTAATTTTCTTTCTCAAACATATTTGTCTCTATAGCAGAGCTCTATTTCAGTGAAGCACATGAAACAACATTTAAGCCATAACTTCTTCTCTCAAAGACTATGTTTCTGAATCAGAAAGTTACTGCCTGTATGACCATACATGTTATAACATTCTTATTAATTATTACTTCTTCTCTCAAATGGAGGCAAAGTCTCTGAATCAGAAAGTTTCAGTAAATACATAATTACAATTCTTGGTCATTTTGTGGTACAAAAATACTTATCATGCGTATATGCAAATATACGAGTTCACATACATTATATATACTGTACATAACCACCAATTTAAAACCTTCATAGGCAAATGCACATATATATGTGTAATATACTTATATGCACACACATACATACTTCTATAAACATATATATTCTCCGAATCTAATAGCAATCACTTTACTTCTGGCACTTTCAATTAAAAATACTAACATATCCCCAGCTTTAATATAGATATTACGCCCAGATTCAAGTTCTAAACCTTCCACTACAAATTCACACTTAACCTCTCCAACTTTGAAAATTGCTTGGTCATTTGAAACATTTTAGAACACCCCTACCACCACAAGCTAACAAATGTAACACTGTTTCGCTTACTAAATAAATTAGGAGAACCGACCATTTGTTATCGTTTGGCCATACAATTGCCTCACATTGAAAATCAAAGAATCTTCTCTGTGGAAACAACATGGTCGCAGTTCTGCGAATCTGAAAACTATTTGAGATAGGAATTTCGAAAGTAAAAACTGATGCTCTCAAAGTCAAACTAGAATTGTCAGAGAATCAGACTATAGCCCCGCTAAAGCGCTTTTCATGTTGTAAAAGCCATCAATTATGGCCCATAACTATGTTACAAATTTGTAAAAAATGACAGGTAACAATCCCAAACTAGATCTTGCAATTATAAATACATATTTAAAATTTAGTGAAATTTCATCAATGTGTTCTCAAGATATTAAGCCAAAACAAATTCTGATATCAATCACCGACCATTACTCTGTAACAAAAGTGAGATAAATTACAGGTAACAATCTCAACTTAAATCTTGTTGAAATCAAGGCACGTGCAACGTTTGGTCAAATTCTGTCCATTTGTGCTGAAGATATATAGCAGAAACAAAATTCTGACATCAATTAAGGCCTATTACTCCGTCACAAATTTACAAAAAAAAAACAAAACAGGTAAAAACATCCCGATCCAGATCTTGTTTTCTATCAATTAATTCTCAAGATGTTGAACGAAAACGAAATTCAAACGAAATTCTGAGATCAATCCTGGGTCACAACTCTGTCGTTATTGTGCGAAAAATGATGTGCAACATACCTAAATTAGATCGTAACAATATCAAAGCATATACAAAATTTGGTAAAATTCTATCGGTTGGTTCTCAAGAAATTGAGCGGAAATGAAATTATGACAGATGGAATGATGAACGGAACTACTGACGGACAGACTTCAGTATAGCTCCACTTTTTCAAGGCGCAGCTATAATAAACAACTGTGCATTCTATAAAAGCAGAACAATTTCATTTTTACTTCAGACAAATTGCTGTACAAACATAAAATATATTTGATTGATTGATTTATTTCAGCATCACATATTAGCAATTAAATAAAACAGCACAAAGTTATGTTAAATATACACATAAAATATACATTAAAAATACACAAATTGCAATGTTCTATGGCTTGCAATCCAATACCAAGGATAACACAAAAATGAGAAAGTGATTTTTCTTATTTCTATTGAGGTTCTTTTGTATTGGCTGCAAGTCATAGAGAGACACCACTAGTTTAAAACTAAGTAAATTATTTTTAAGAGTTAAAACAATAATGAAAATGGGCGTAAATACCTTAAAACTGTAAAGATCTGTACTAAAAGGAAAGTGTAATTTATCAAGATACTGTAAGAACATATATTACCAATCTATCTTGCTTAAAAGGAACTTTTTATCAGCTACTTTAAAATTTGGATTTCTCTGTAAGCTCCTAATATCACCAGGGAGCTCGTTTTATAAAACACAACCATTATATCCAACATATTTCTTTCCAAAACCTCTAACTTGTGGAATAGAAAACAACCAGTTTGCCTAAATCTAGTTCCATATGAGTGTATGGAATTTGCCTGAATAAAGTGCTCGACCATATAATCTGGCAATGAACCAGACTTAACCTTAAAACATGGTTCAAAATAATCTGGTCAACTCTTTTTGAAACAGGTAACCAGCCAAGAGACTTGAAAATTTCAGAGCCTACATGTGCCCTTGAAAATATGTTAAGAACAAACCGTATGATTTTAATTTGGGTAACCTGAAAATAGTAAGTGAGTTGTTTTTCAAAACTTTAGATAACCCTGGATACCAAAAGGAGCATGCATAGTCAAAATGACACTGAATCAAAGACATAACTAAAAGCTTTTTGGTTGTCAAATTTAAAAACTTCCTCTTTTTGTATAAGAACTTCAATCTTGCATTTGCATTTTGAATAACAGAAGTCGCCATAATAGCATCAGAACTCTACATCCAACTATTTTACAGTATTTTTGCTTCAATAACGATAACTTTGCGAAAAATGCTTAAAACTAATTGTGACTTTAAACTAGGTCTAGATCCAAACAGTATATATTCCGTTTTGCCTAAATGCAGGGAAAGTTTATTGTCGACCAGCCATTCACTTACAATCTCAAGTTCATTCTATAAGAGAGTTTCAATGTAAGTTAAACATTTATCTGCTACTAAAATTGCAGAGTCATCTGACTACTATTGACTACATAGCCTTCACATGCTATGCTACATGTACTAGCATCTGGAACATAAGAGTGACCTAACAATTGCAAACCCGAACTGTTCCACATTCAAAGAGACAATGTTCTTTCTCATCCACCTGCCCCGCCCCCCCCCCCCAAAAAAAAGCCAAAAAAAACAACAACAACAAATAAATGATGTAAAAATCACAACTTTCCAGGCATAAAAGACAGCATAAAAGTATTATGATAGTTTTCGAACTCCCAACCTCCCTTCCTGACAGTATAAAACTGATTCACCCACTATTCTACGAAAATCTCCTTGCTGCTTTTCTATAATGACGTAAACAGTAATGTCAAAAGACAAGCAACGTTTCTATAACATGCATCAAAGTAAGTAAGGGTGCAAAGATCAGGATTTGATACAATCAAGTACCACACCTGACCAAAGATACCAATGGGAAAGTGACAAACTCACAATTTGACACCACAAACGAGAGCCAAGAGGTCAGCCCTTTCCCAGCAATGACCACAAGGCACATGTAAACAGACGCGCACAAAGGCATAGCAAACATAAGATATAAAAATAATATAAAAGATCCACAAAAGAAGTACCACCTTGGAACGGTCAGTAAACTATTTCACTGTAGGGCTTAAACCGGTTTCACGGCGCCAACCTCACCATTAATTAAGATGTGGATCAAGAGACATAGATATTTGGTTTTCATGAAAAACCCCTAACTTATCAATGCATCATCTCCCATAACATAAAAATCAAGATATAACAAGGAGATAAAGCAATGATAAGGACTCAACAGTAAATAAAACTGAATACTGGAGGAAAAGAAATCCAACAGGTAAACACCGGTGGGCCCGACAAACAGCCAAAGCATCAGGCCCCTACCATCTCATCAATAGAAAAGTATTTAAGTCAGAACCGTTATACCTTTGCCAACATATTGAGCATATTGCAATGCAGTAACTGGATGAATATGAAAACAATTCTTCTTAAGTACATCTTAAATCCATAATATTCTTACTGGGAATATAATATAATAAAAATGATTGCTATTTCCATAGCTCTCGCTACCATAGCGTTGACTTACGAGGCACCTGTGCTATTTTTTACTAAATTATAACAAACCAGTCTTCTAAAATATATCTCAGATGAAACCTGGCAAAGTTGATAAACTTTCTGTAATGTTTTTAAATTTTCAGGTTCAACACAAACATGACTCCAATATCGAAGTTCTCAGCGAGCATGCCCTTTGTAGTAAAAAATAAAAAAAGGCACTTTCTTTTCTGCACCCGGATAGACTGAAATCGCGACAGTCCAAGACCACCACTCTAAGTGACACAGACGACCTAAGCTATCACGCTATAGCATGCGAATAGTACAAATTCACAGACATTGGTCTTTGAAGAAAAAGGCTTATAAAATACATATTGTTTAAATGTATTTATGACAAAGAATCAATTTTTGAAGTAAAGTGTTTGAATTTTCAGATCTCTGCTTCATTTGAAAATTATAACTTACCATTAATGTGCTGACAGGTTAAATCCAGATTTATTCGAGGCTGTGTCACTTTCTTAACAAGCACCAGTTTTCTTGTTAACTCCCACAAATCTTTTTAAGAACATATTTGACTTCACTACAGCTGTTGATTGGGACTGTGTGGCGGCGGTAGACCGTCTCCCTGCCCTTCACTATAGTGTAGATTTTATTTTCCTGTCCTTAGGGATCATGGGTGTAATTGTGGAACTTTGAAACTATTAGAGGATCACTGATGAGGCCTAAATGACCAAAAGTAGCTAGTCTGGCCCAGAAAATCTGCACACTCCAGTTTCAGTCCTTTTGTGCAATCTTTGATTCCAAAGAATAACCTTTTTAAGAACATATTACATAAATAGTTGCAAGATTTCTTGCTAATAAACAAGCACATGTTGATAGGTTTATTCTTATCTAAAAGGTTGTTAGTATTTTTTTTGCCAAACCAACTTTCAATTTATTTATTTTACGATCAGTTTGAGCTGCCAGTTGGCGTCGTTAGCTTTACAATATTTGGAAAATGGTGACTATTACGTTCAAAGATAATAACGTCATTATGACGACATTGGTGACGTCACGTCACTGGATGGATATTGAACGATAAGAAAATAAGATGATTCAGTAAGTGGTGAAATTTAATAGTTTTATTTCTAGGACTGAGAAAAGTGTTGCTTCTTTTCTGTTGTACCACAATTTCTGGCGCTGCCATAAAAACCGGTACATCTACCAAATATACTCCCCCATTAAAGCCCATCTTTCTTCAATACCACACAGGAAACAAATAAATAACGCATTGGTGAATAATTATATGTTTTTTGTAGGTATAAAATAAAAGTAGATACCAAGAAGTGTCCCGGCTCAACATCTTTGGTTACACCATCCACAGTCTCCGTTGGTTGGAATTTCAGGATATAGTTATCTTGGTGCTTCTTTATAGATTTCAGGTGGTGATTCTTCAAATACGAGTGTCTGAAACAGATGTTTACATAGAGGATCTTACATGAATGCTCATGTTTTATTGATTTTATTAAACGAGTTGGGGAAAAGAGATAAAATGCGAGGCTTGCCGAGCATTTAATCTCTTTTTAGCAACGAGTTAAATAAATTCAATAATACAAGAGCACGAATATAAGATTCTATTTATCATATGCTATTAAGATTACTTTGAAATCACATTTCTCGCTTAAAAACGTTATAATTTCGTCATTTACGCAACGTTGTTATGGACGTCATAACGTTTCCCATAAATCTATAAACCACTAGTGGTTTACAGATTTTATTGCATGGCGTCATTTCACTCCCAGACGCGACGTCATATGATAAATAATAGAATTTCCTAACTGTATTATTCCGAAGAGCTCATTTCAATTTCCACCATATGGGGCATCTGATCTGGGCTTGCAGGCCTCTTTGTAGTATTTATCATGCCGTTTTCAAATGTGCAGACTGCCAATTTCTAAATTTTATGTTGTTGATTATTGGTATTATTTTATTTCAGAAACTTTTGGTTCCATATTATTCTGGAAGTATTTTTGCGTGAAGTAAACAAAACACACATTTTTAATATATTTGGCATCTAGAAATTAAAATAAAATATGTTGGAGGGTAAACATATCGGTGTCTGGGTCAGGTGTGGTACTTGAGTGTATCGGTTCCTGATCTTTACCTTCTTCTTTACTTTTATATTTGCTTGAATTTTCGAGGACCCATTACAACGGATGATAGCAAATGAAACAACCAAATTCAGAGTCTTGTAATATTAGAGCTTTCGTGAAATGAGTCTTTAAACTAGTAAATTAACCCTTTAAGCGGCAATCACGACTATAACAGATGACAAATTTAGCGACATCCTTACTAATTTTCTAAAAACAAATAACGTATAATATTTCATGAGAATCGCAGACGATTCTCATGAAATATCATGCCTTATTTATTTTTTTTGAAAAACAGAGCGAAATTCGAAATTGTCATCTGTTGCAAATTATAGGTGGCGCTTTATGGCTTAAACATGGCTGCGTTCCAAAAAGCAGAGAAAAGAAACAATTAGGCAACTACTCACAATTTACTTTCTTAGTATCAGACTTCGAAAAAGTGTTTAAACCTTCAAGCGCCAATCACGTCTATAGCAGAAGACAAATTTTGTGACATCTTTCCCAATTTCCGACAAAAATTAGGTATGATTGTACATGAGAATCGTCTGCCAGCAGACGATTCTCATAAAATATTATGCTTTATTGGTTATTTTTGAAAAAAACAGCAAAACTTGAAATTGTCGTCTGCTGCAATTATAGGTGGCGCTTTAAGGGTTAAGATAAAAATGTGAATTTCAGAAATCTGAAAAAGACATGCATATCTTCCGACCACTATTGAAAGACCCATGAATTTACTACTCGCTATACACATCTGTAGTATCAGAGTTTGGAAAAGAGTTTAAGGTTAAAAATTCAAATTTCAGGAATCTATAAAAGACCCATGCATATTTTCAGACCATTATTGAAAGGCCAGTGAATTTTCAAAAGGATCAGTCAAAAACTCAAGGGGGTGTTGCACTTACAAGATACCGACTCCATATACATTTTTGTAATAATAGAGTTTGAAAAAAAGTCTAATTGAAAAATACTAAATAGTGGATTTTTTTCAGATATCTGAAAAAAAACATGCATATTTTAAAATCATCATTGAAACACTAGTAAAGATTCATAACAATTGGTCATAAAACAGTAGGAGTAACTGCACCGACAAGGTACCTACTCCTTATACACTTTTGCAGTATCTAAGTTCAAATGTTAAAAAAGTATAAAAATATTTCAGAATTCTGCAAAAACACATGCATATCTTCATACCATCATTAAAGAATTTGTGAAGATTCAAAACGATTGGCAAAATAGCGTACCTACTATGAATCTGGAACCACGTACAACGAACCATGCAAATCGAACCATACACTACAGAAAGTAAAAAAACTATGTCCCTTACCTTTCTTTTGAAAAGGCAGGAGACAACTAAATGTCATACACTTACTTTTCACCAACTTCTAGGAACTCTTGCATCAAATTCTCTGGTATAGTCTGGAAACCAGATACCACTGTTTTTACAGGTGGGAAATGACTGGGTACAGGGTTTGGCTTGGAAGTCGGAACATACTTTGCCGCTGATGCTTCACCATAAGCGGAGTCCCAGTGCCCGATGTCTTGTAAATACTTTGCCATTTCAGCGTTAACATATTTATAATTGAAGCCACGATGACTGCATTGAAAAAGAAAACAAAGTGTAATATGGTAAGAAGGTAAGTGCCACCAAAGATAACTTGAAATAAATTAGTTTGGCAAGTGTATTAACAGCTACTTCAGCTACTGAGACATACAAGAGTATTATACATTGGATATAGCAAATTAGGAATGGGGTGTCTGGCATTCTCTTATTAATAAAAATGTAGCCCATTATTCATTCTCATTTAGATGTTCGCTTATATATTAAAATGAATTCCATTATTCATTAAAAAATGATATTTCAAATAACTAGGTCTTATTTTATTACGTTTATAACCCCAGGGGGTTTCCTTACCCTTGTTTTACATCTTAGGCCACCAGTATTGATTTTGCTCTCCTTCAAATTGTTTTCCAATTTTTAAGACAATTTTTTTTTAAAATATGCTCAACCAAAAAAGTTAAGGAAATTATGTTTGAGTGGCTATGCCAAAAGATTTAAAACATTTAAAGACTTTTTAATTTCACAATAGTATAATGCGACCATTTTTCTTTATAATGACGCTTTATGTGGGTCTGTAGCGCCTGTAACAGCTTAGTAAATCCATGTCAGAGTTGACTGGTCTTCACTGCTTTTTAAACAAAAATTCAATTTACGTAGTAAACATAGGTTTTCATGCATTACTAGAATCAGAAAAAACAATGTTGTGCGCATTGACTGGTTAGTTCGCTCATCAGACATGTCTATAATTTTAACATGTCTATGACATTTTTGGAAAGAGGGTCCAACGCATAATAATGGAATCAAGAAATTTCCGGCCTCTCGATGCAGTGTTGCAGGAGATAACGATGCTGATCCCTCAGCACCAAGTCACCAGTATTCAGAGTATGTGAAACCGGTGCTAGTCCCAATTTGTCGCTAACTGGAGACACACTCGCTATGATGAAGGCATTCTCATCTTCGAAATGTGATATTTAAGGCTATCAAGTTAATTTTGTGTGACATTCAAAGGAATTTGAAACATACATGTTTTTCGTGTGTTTATGAGGAAATACTCTGTAGTCGTTTTTGCGAAAAATGACTTTGGCCCCTGGGTTACTTGAAATTGTGCCACATCAAAGGTATTGGTGCTAGCCAACTAAAGTAAACATTTTTTTCAACCGATGACATGTATCTAAGCAAATAAATAAAAATTGAATAATTGTTTGCTTTGGTGTTTTTATGTTGCATAGTTTTCTGAGATTTCCTTAACTTTTTTGTTGAGTATATTTCAAACTTAAAATTCAGTATTCTTTTATTTTTTTCTGCTATATAATAGACGAGAATTATTTTAATTTTTTGGGTCCTCATTATTCTCTAATCGTTTAATTGCTCTTTATTTTTTAATCATTATAAATTAAAGCCATTATTCTCTAATCATTAAACCCTATCCACACCCTCATCTATTGTGTAGCGAATAACAATGGAGTTGAACTGTGTGAACAATACCACCTAGATCAGGCTGCGTAGATGGACAGGCTGGTCTGTCGCAACCTATGTTACGCGCATGCAACCTTATTGTACAACAACAAAAAAAACAACGTTCAAATAAGCTCAATTTAACATGTGCCTTTACAGCATTCTCAGGTAGCAAATCTTGCTAGAAATTAGATTTTTCCCTGCAGCAAAGATAATAATTGTAAAAATGGCAACTAGCAACAATGACGCTGATCGGATCACGCAACACATAGTTGAAACTTTTGATGAATTAAGACACAGATATCTATATCTATTTAGTAGTCGTCGGTTCCTGCCATGCGCTAATGAGCAAATGATGTTTAATATGATACTCTCTGCCTATTATTTTCCAGTTTCAAAAGGAGGTATGTAAGCCTTCTCAAGATATGTACAATGCGTATCACAATAGTCTCACCAGAGCATACGCTGCTGATACATCCAAGGTATTGAAACAAAAATTAAAAGTGCCTTGCTCAAAGACAAGACTACTCCGCAAGTAGGATTTGAGCCCATGACCACATTTTTTTCATTTTTTAGTTGATAAGGGGAGAGAGGATCCAAATACCAGTAAAAGCCAACCATCATCGACGTTTCACTGGCGAGCTGATGATGGCCCAACAACATTGAATGCTGGCTTGGAAGCTTGGGATCCGGACAAGTATTGCTAAGGAACCCTATATATACTTTTCCTACCTTTGCTGCCATAATTCAACACCGTCTGTTGTCTTGAGATACCTTCTGTTATCTAGATCCATATAACCTTCCAAATCAGGATTGACATCAGTGTTATTGGAAAATAACTCCCTGTAAATGAAAAGTACAGCTGCATTTAATAAGTATAGTACAATATACTTTTGATTATTAAACCGCTTGGCATATCAATAATCGGTAGTAATTTTGGGGAAAGACCCCGACACTACTGTAATAATGTTGGGTATAAGGGTTTGGATCTTTTCCAAACAATCACTTTAGATTATCATAGCAGGGTATGGGTATCTTCCGCCACCCCCGCTGCCCCCACTACTGCATAAACTCCCATTAAAATCCCATTAATGGTCCCCATTAAAATTTCCCATTAAAAATGGTCCTATTAATGGTGAATTTTAATGGTAAAATGCACTTTCAAAACTGAAAATCTGTCAAAATACCATTAACTCAAACCATTAATTGAAAAAAATAATGAGCATCATTTAAGCATTATTTTAGTGTGTGAAAATTAATGGCCATTAAAACCTCCCATTAAAATTGTTGCTGGTTAATTTTAATGCCCATTAATATGGTCTATTTTTCATGGCTATGAAAATTTTGGCCATTATTAGAACCATTATTAATGGCTTTTTATTTTTAATGGCCATTATAACAGAAAATGTAACTACAAATTTATTGGCATTAATTACCCATTAGTATATTAGATAGAAAATAATGGGCATCATTCTTTTAAATCAACAGCATATTAATGGGCATTAAATGCATAATTTAATGGCCATTAGATAAGCATGACAAATTTCTAATAAAAATATGTTAATGGTCATTAATTTTCTCTTATGCCCACTGCAATGTTTTCAAGATTCTATTTCTTGTGCTGCTTCCTGTTTCTCATTTAGAAGCAGGAAAGACAAGCAAGAATCTTGCTGGACTTTGGTTTAAGTCCCCTGTCATCTTAAGAGATAAACAGGCCAATTAACAAGTTAATAGTATCCTTTTTATTTCTGAACCCTTCTATATATTGATGAAAATATAGTTACCATTGGTGAATGCAACACATATACATTTTGATAAATTTAGGGCACAACCTTGCTGTATGTTAATAATAGAGATCAGAAATTCTGATAAAATAATAAATATAATATTTCAGAAAAAATATAAGTCTTAAATCATTTTTGTATATCATATTAATCTTTTGTGAAAAAATAAGATTTTTCAAGGGGAGCTTCTCTAATTTGCAACTCTTGTTTAAGTGATTTTAATGGCCATTAAATGTGTTTATTAGAATTATTGCATGTTTTGATCATTTTTCTCAGTCAGAAAGTAAAACAAAATTTTTTATTAAGATAATTGTAAAAATAAAGTATGGTATTTTCCCGATTTTAGAGACATCTTTAAACATTAAGTTGTGTACTTCTCATTATAATTGTCAAATTCTATCCCATTGTTACATATAGCATTTACCTGTTGGTATGTTTTTTTTTGAAAACTAAATTCATCTGGATATTCGGTTTTGTGACATAAAAACATAGTTTGAAACGTTATGAAATTTGTTAAAGGGGATGATAATGATACAGCATATATCCAATAAGTAAAGTCTAAGACATGATCAAATGGCTTTACACATTAGGCACACCAACAGTCTTAATGAAGCCTCATCAAGAGCGTTTAGAATAAAGTCTTTTTTCTTTCTGATTCTATTGAGAAATGTTGCATTCTTTTACATGGAAATGAATTTTGAGTGTAAATGTTATTGGCCAAGTTGAATACTTCTTAGGACACAGTCACATATAAAGAAAACCATATTAATTCAAAACTAATGTCCATTAATAAATAGTTTGGATAAATAATTGGCAAGAAATTAGATTAGATCCATTAGATGCAACTTTAATGGCAATTAAATCCTGCTCAAAACTCATTTAGGCTAAATTAATGGCTTTGGATTTTGTATTTTCTTCAAAAATACACTAACTCTTTTTATTACTTCTCTTCTTTGTTCAGACTTATAGGCATGGTGGTCGAAGCCTGCTAAGCAAGTAGTGCTTAAATTTATGAGACGCCTGACTGAAAATTTCCATCGCCATACTACTCGCACCTCGCGGGTTCCCGCTTCCATGGTGATTGTGCTTGTACTCAGAAGCAGTAATACACATGTTGTTGATGGACAAGCAGGGTTTGGTAGCATACATAACTTAGAATTATAGAACTGTTTGGAATGTTAAAATATGCACAAAATTTCTACAAATGCAAGATCCATAGAATACATGTTTGTGCTACAAGTTTAAAATTGATTACCAATTGATTACCAGTGTACCTCATTAAAACTCCCCTCACTGTATCACGGATTTCATTATTTCAATAAAGCATGGTCATGGCTCCCAAATGCATATTTTTCTATATCCTATGTATTCTTGCAGTTGCTAAATCCTGTTTCAAGGCTCTAGCTATGCTTGGTAGTTGAGTAGATTGGTTTGTGTCTGAAAAGATAACAAAGGCCCACAAATCTCCTTGATAAGCTTTAAAATTTCCTGGATAAATGCTGGAGAAATTTCTCCAGCATTTCTCCAGGATATGTTACGATTTTCAATTAAATTAATAGAGTTTGCCTTTAAAACTCATTTTCCTACAGCATTTCTCGAGGTAATTTTCTTTGTCTTCCTGAAATTTCAGTTTAATCACACAGGCAATTTCTTCATGAAACAAGAAATGTGGCGATTTTAATTTACAAGCACTGAATGGTGGAGCTCTTCATTACACAAACATACCATGGATGCAATGTGCAGCAAGTTTTGAAGGCTGTAAAATGATAATGTTAAAAACTAACCTTTACATGAGTGTACAAATAATGGACACTATCAAATACTCTGATGATCTTTTTATTGATGGCCATTTTTAAAAAATTAATGGGCTAAGATGTTCAGTCCCAAAAATTAATGGCCATGAAAATATTGATCTCCCAACTTCAGTAATTTAAAATTCATGAACACATCTTTCATGGCCATTATTAGACATGTAATGGGGTTTTCATGGCAATTAGTTTTTGTAATGGCCATTAATACTGCTAATTCATGGGCATTAAATCACCATAAAACAGAAAATAATGGCCCATTAAATTTTAATGGTCATCATTTCATACCAAGGGTAAAAATTAATGGTATTTTAATGATCATACTTGCTCTTGAATTAAATTAATGGCCATTACCACTTAAATAATGGCACATTGTTTCGTATAAATATTTGTTCCCGATATTTCACTGCTTTCTTATGCTAATGAATTGCATATTTATATATTTAATGGCCATTAAAATATCAAACATGCAAATTTACTACTTTTTAATGCCATCAATAGACACGAAAGGTTTTAATGGTCATTACTTTTTGTAATGGCCATTACAGAATGCAAATTCATGGGCATTAAAACATCACAAAACGAAAATTAATGGACCATTATTTCTTTAAATGGTCATTAATAATACAGAAGGTGTAAATTAATCAAAAATTAATGATTTTACTTGCTCTTTAATGGCCGTTACCGCTGAATTAATGGCCATTATAATGAATATTAATGACCGAACACACAAAACCATTAATTTTAAGAAAGGAAAAGTAATGGATGATTTTAACAGGAATTTGATTATTAATGGCATTTTTATGGACTTTTAACGGAATTTAATGGGTTTTATGTGCAGTAGTGCCCCTCCCCCTCCAATGAATCACTACCGACTATTAGTAAGCCAAACCGATTAATTATTGAAACAATCATTATAGTATTTCATATATACGAAACTAACAGACAATAATAAAATGATGGTCATTACAATAGATGTAGGTTTTCGATATTAGGCATAGCACTATGAAAAAATTTAGAAATTAGGTATTAGTAGTACTTTCAGAACTTTGATCAGTCAAAAAAGTCGAATTTTATTACATATAACATACCAACGTAGCTGGTTAAAACTAGTGTGCATGTGATCTCCCAGGTTGTAAGGGACAGTGACATTCCCAATATCCTTGTATCTCAGGTGCTGCCCTCGTATGTAGATCAAAGAATCAGGGTGATACCCAATGCCAACATCCATATCCTTCAGAGTCAACCCAAGCTCGTGCACTGTCCTGTTGATAAGTGGGTGTACTAAAAATGAGATTGTATTACCTAGGAATAATTGTTTTATCAATCATAAAAGTTCAATCCAATTCGAGAATCAAGCCTCGAATATATGTAAGGCATAGTATTATGTATGAAAAAGCTGAGTTTTGTTAGCCGGAACTGGCGTAAGGAAATTTAGTTCTGTAGCATGCGAGTTTGGCCCTATTAAAGACATATGCAGAGTAATTCCCATGCGCACCAATCCTGCATTGGGAAACAGGGAAAGCTGTTTGGGTCCTGTCTTTCGACCAGTTACAATTTCGGATCAATACTGTTTTCAGATACTCTTATGTCAGATCGATGTTACAATATAGTCCTGACAAAATATAGTAACTAAA
Organism: Loripinus fragilis; assembly: GCA_964019695.1. Lineage (NCBI taxonomy): Eukaryota > Metazoa > Mollusca > Bivalvia > Lucinida > Lucinidae > Loripinus > Loripinus fragilis. The sequence goes on from OZ026527.1 coordinate 27,568,874, forward strand.
ATGTGTCCAAAATATCTATTGACCTATTATCAGAACTGATCGTTCCAGTACCAAATACAAATAAAGAGATCAGGCGAAATCAAACAATGTACACAATTTCCAATTGAAGGGGTCACCGCAACAACTTTTGGGCAAAATTGAGTTAGCATCTTTTTCATGTATAAAAACCATTTTCCCACCGTATTAACTCCCTTTGACCATCAAATCACAATAAAAAGTTGAAAATAAATCGGATTATATCATTTACACAAAGGTCTTAAGTCCAAAATTGGACCTTTATGCCTAAGTCCATAATTTATATTTGACTTTATTTCAAAGTTTTATTGCCTTATAATCATAATTTTCACACTTTGAGCCACAAATAACATCATTTCGCTTGCAAGACATTATTTTTTCATCAAATGGAACGATAAACTAATTTTATACAATATTTAACCTAGACTATGGACTTGGGACCTTTGTGTCATTGAAATCTGTGCAAATATATATATCATTAACTTAAATCAGCTGCTGTATTCAGGTTTTCGCTGTTGTACTCGTAAGAAATTAGCTTTCCCCATATAATGTCATGCAATTTATTAGTATTGGTTGACTGTCATTAACTTTCTGTATGGATTTTTTAAGTTTTATGAAATTTGGACTTAGGTCCTTTGTTGCAGAAACGAAATCGCTAAAATCATCTTTTCTCACTTAAAGCAGTAGAATCATTGCAAAATCTCCTGAATTCACTATTATCAAACATATCTTGTTCATTTATGCAAGAAAAATCTACATAGTTTGAGAATTGCCAAATTTTATGGGTTTTTTTTTGTGTTTTTCTCGAAATAATGAAAAATGGACTAAAGCACCTTGTTGCTGTGACCCCTTCAATTTTGAACCATGTTGCACAAACGAAAATGTCTGAGACTCGTATTATCTCTTCTACATGCACAGTTATTTCGAGCCGCGCACGACCTGACCGCATGGCCTAGTGATGAGCGTGTCTGACTATGGCACCTGAGGACTAGGGTCGATTCCCGGGTAGGCGCCTTTTTTACAGTTTGTTTTCTTTTTTGATGATGAATTACTTCATTCAAGTAAAATGACATTATAAAAATGGCAAAAAATTCACTCCTTAACGTTTTATAATGAATTATGCTCTAAATATGTGGGGGTGGGGTTAAATTTGGCCCTCCTGAAAGATAATTATAGTGGTGACGCCCATTTATTTTCTTTTTTCTAACAGGTATAGAATGAGTGTACTGGGGAGCAAAATATTCGTTTTGATTTTGTTCCTCGGAACAAATGTTTAAGAAGGCTAAAGAAATCTATTTTGCCGCTATATGTCACGATTTGACGACAGAGAAAATGGCACTATAACTTCCGCTGAAATTTACACCACTGATAGTACTCGACGTGATCTAGGTCTGGGCATATGTGTTATATCTGGAAAAAAAACTAGTTTTGGAGATAGAACGCGTTAAAACTCGAAAAATCGACTTTTTCACATCAAATTTCCGGAGATTTGACAGTACCAAATGACGGAAACAGCTAAAAAACCGATATTCAATGAAAAACATCTCCGATATCTTAAGCAACTTTAGGTGTATTTGTTTTTTTCAAACATCAAGTCTGAATCTCGTCAGAATGGTTTAAAAAGGTATATTTCACTTATTTTTAAGTGGGCGCGGCCAAGCAGTCAGCTTTCCTCAACTGGCAAATTGTTGAGACGCGGTCAATAACGTACATTATCCAAGATGGTGGCACCCGTGGTTTTAGAAATGAAAGCAGCAACAACAGCTGATTGAACTGATTCAAATTATTAATTGTTTTATATACCATCGGTTGAGAATCGTATGAGTTATACTGTTGCGTTGCTCGTTCTCTGTTGCAGTGGCAGACGTAAATAGTGTGGTGCGAGTGCACCAATTTGAGTTGCTGGGTAGTTCAGAGCAGACGTTGGGAGTTGCTGGGGAGTGGAAGATATATCCGGTTTACTACAAGAAAAAGCAAGGCGTCTTCATGTTATAATACTTATTATCCTGTGGATTCTGTGCTCCAGAAACACTGAAGCCGCAGTACCATCCACTGTTTTAGTAAGTTTCTCTCTTTACAACAGTGGCGATGACGGAAAACTACGGATGTCTTTCTTTTTTTGTGAAATTTCACAAAATACAAGGCCCCTTGATGCCTAGATATTCAAGGAGATAACATCTACATCTACATCTACATCTGCATCATACGTCGACGCAGTCACTCTTGACTCTTATGCGACGGTGGTGGTGCTGGTAAAAGAACGGAAAAGAAAGATAGTAAAGTTAGAAGAACCAGGGATAGATAAAAGATAGAAGTAAGTTGCAAAGTTTGGCCCAGCCACATGTTCATCCCTTCAACTCCGACCAATCTGGCTAGGGTGACCGCTATGCCTAAGTCCATAATTTATATTTGACTTTATTTCAAAGTTTTATTGCCTTATAATCATAGTTTTCACACTTTGAGCCACAAATAACATCATTTCGCTTGCAAGACATTATTTTCCATCAAATGGAACGATAAACTAATTTTATACAATATTTAACCTAGACTATGGACTTGGGACCTTTGTGTCATTGAAATCTGTGCAAATATATGAAATTTACTTAAATCAGCTGCTGTATTCAGGTTTTCGCTGTTGTACTCGTAAGAAATGAGCTTTCCACATATTATCATGCAATTTATTAGTATTGGTTGACTGTCATAAACTTTCTGTATGGATTTTTTAAGTTTTATGAAATTTGGACTTAGGTCCTTTGTTGCAGAAACGAAATCGCTAAAATCATTTTTTCTCACTTAAAGCAGTAGAATCATTGCAAAATCTCCTGAATTCACTTTTATTAAACATATCTTGTTCATTTATGCAAGAAAAATCTACATAGTTTGAGAATTGCCAAATTCTATGGTTTTTTTGTGTTTTTCTCGAAATAATGAAAAATGGACTAAAGCACCTTGTTGCTGTGACCCCTTCAATTTTGAACCATGTTGCACAAACGAAAATGTCTGAGACTCGTATTATCTCTTCTACATGCACAGTTATTTCGAGCCGCGCACGACCTGACCGCATGGCCTAGTGATGAGCGTGTCCGACTATGGCACCTGAGGACTAGGGTCGATTCCCAGGTGGGCGCCTATTTTACAGTTTGTTTTCTTTTTTGATGATGAATTACTTCATTCAAGTAAAATGACATTATAAAAATGGCAAAAAATTCACTCCTTAACGTTTTATAATGAATTATGCTCTAAATATGTGGGGGTGGGGTTAAATTTGGCCCTCCTGAAAGATAATTATAGTGGTGACGCCCATTTATTTTCTTTTTTCTAACAGGTATAGAATGAGTGTACTGGGGAGCAAAATATTCGTTTTGATTTTGTTCCTCGGAACAAATGTTTAAGAAGGCTAAAGAAATCTATTTTGCCGCTATATGTCACGATTTGACGACAGAGAAAATGGCACTATAACTTCCGCTAGAATTTACACCACTGATAGTGCTCGACGTGATCTAGGTCTGGGCATATGTGTTATATCTGGAAAAAATCTAGTTTTGGAGATAGAACGCGTTAAAACCCGAAAAATCGACATTTTCACATCAAATTTCCGGAGATTTGACAGTACCAAATGACGGAAACAGCTAAAAAACCGATATTCAATGAAAAACATCTCCGATATCTTAAGCAACTTTAGGCGTCTTTGTTTTTTTCAAACATCAAGTCTGAATCTCGTCAGAATGGTTTAAAAAGGTATATTTCACTTATTTTTAAGTGGGCGCGACCAAGCAGTCAGCTTTCCTCAACTGGCAAATTGTTGAGACGCGGTCAATAACGTACATTATCCAAGATGGTGGCACCCGTGGTTTCAGAAATGAAAGCAGCAACAACAGCTGATTGAACTGATTCAAATTATTAATTGTTTTATATACCATCGGTTGAGAATCGTATGAGTTATACTGTTGCGTTGCTCGTTCTCTGTTGCAGTGGCAGATGTAAATAGTGTGGTGCGAGTGCACCAATTTGAGTTGCTGGGTAGTTCAGAGCAGACGTGGGGAGTTGCTGGGGAGTGGAAGATATATCCGGTTTACTACAAAAAAAAGCAAGGCGTCTTCATGTTATAATACTTATTATCCTGTGGATTCTGTGCTCCAGAAACACTGAAGCCGCAGTACCATCCACTGTTTTAGTAAGTTTCTCTCTTTACAACAGTGGCGATGATGGAAAACTACGGATGTCTTTCTTTTTTTGTGGAATTTCACCAAATACATCGGCCCCTTGATGCCTAGATATTCAAGGGGATAACATCTACATCTACATCTACATCTGCATCATATGCCGACGCAGTCACTCTTGACTCTTATGCGACGGTGGTGGTGCTGGTAAAAGAACGAAAAGAAAGATAGTAAAGTTAGAAGAACCAGGGATAGATAAAAGATAGAAGAAAGTTGCAAAGTTTGGCCCAGCCACATGTTCATCCCTTCAACTCCGACCAATCTGGCTAGGGTGACCGCTATGCCTAAGTCCATAATTTATATTTGACTTTATTTCAAAGTTTTATTGCCTTATAATCATAGTTTTCACACTTTGAGCCACAAATAACATCATTTCGCTTGCAAGACATTATTTTCCATCAAATGGAACGATAAACTAATTTTATACAATATTTAACCTAGACTATGGACTTGGGACCTTTGTGTCATTGAAATCTGTGCAAATATATGAAATTTACTTAAATCAGCTGCCGTATTCAGGTTTTCGCTGTTGTACTCGTAAGAAATGAGCTTTCCACATATTATCATGCAATTTATTAGTATTGGTTGACTGTCATAAATTTTCTGTATTGATTTTTTAAGTTTTATGAAATTTAGACTTAGGTCCTTTGTTGCAGAAACGAAATCGCTAAAATCATTTTTTCTCACTTAAAGCAGTAGAATCATTGCAAAATCTCCTGAATTCACTATTATCAAACATATCTTGTTCATTTATGCAAGAAAAATCTACATAGTTTGAGAATTGCCAAATTTTATGTTTTTTTTGTGTTTTTCTCGAAATAATGAAAAATGGACTAAAGCACCTTGTTGCTGTGACCCCTTCCATTTTGAACCATGTTGCACAAACGAAAATGTCTGAGACTTGTATTATCTCTTCTACATGCACAGTTATTTCGAGCCGCGCACGACCTGACCGCATGGCCTAGTGATGAGCGTGTCCGACTATGGCACCTGAGGACTAGGGTCGATTCCCGGGTGGGCGCCTATTTTACAGTTTGTTTTCTTTTTTGATGATGAATTACTTCATTCAAGTAAAATGACATTATAAAAATGGCAAAAAATTCACTCCTTAACGTTTTATAATGAATTATGCTCTAAATATGTGGGGGTGGGGTTAAATTTGGCCCTCCTGAAAGATAATTATAGTGGTGACGCCCATTTATTTTCTTTTTTCTAACAGGTATAGAATGAGTGTACTGGGGAGCAAAATATTCGTTTTGATTTTGTTCCTCGGAACAAATGTTTAAGAAGGCTAAAGAAATCTATTTTGCCGCTATATGTCACGATTTGACGACAGAGAAAATGGCACTATAACTTCCGCTGAAATTTACACCACTGATAGTGCTCGACGTGATCTAGGTCTGGGCCTATGTGTTATATCTGGAAAAAATCTAGTTTTGGAGATAGAACGCGTTAAAACTCGAAAAATCGACATTTTCACATCAAATTTCCGGAGATTTGACAGTACGAAATGACGGAAACAGCTAAAAAACCGATATTCAATGAAAAACATATCTGATATCTTAAGCAACTTTAGGTGTCTTTGTTTTTTTCAAACATCAAGTCTGAATTTCGTCAGAATGGTTTAAAAAGGGATATTTCACTTATTTTTTAAGTGGGCGTGGCCAAGCAGTCAGCTTTCCTCAACTGGCAAATTGTTGAGACGCGGTCAATAACGTACATTATCCAAGATGGTGGCACCCGTGGTTTTAGAAATGAAACAGCAACAACAGCTGATTGAACTGATTCAAATTATTAATTGTTTTATATACCATCGGTTGAGAATCGTATGAGTTATACTGTTGCGTTGCTCGTTCTCTGTTGCAGTGGCAGATATAAATAGTGTGGTGCGAGTGCACCAATTTGAGTTGCTGGGTAGTACAGAGCAGACGTGGGGAGTTGCTGGGGAGTGGAAGATATATCCGGTTTACTACAAGAAAAAGCAAGGCGTCTTCATGTTATAATACTTATTATCCTGTGGATTCTGTGCTCCAGAAACACTGAAGCGGCAGTACCATCCACTGTTTTAGTAAGTTTCTCTCTTTACAACAGTGGCGATGATGGAAAACTACGGATGTCTTTCTTTTTTTTGTGAAATTTCACCAAATACATCGGCCCCTTGATGCCTAGATATTCAAGGAGATAACATCTACATCTACATCTGCATCATACGCCGACGCAGTCACTCTTGACTCTTATGCGACGGTGGTGGTGCAGGTAAAAGAACGAAAAGAAAGATAGTAAAGTTAGAAGAACCAGGGATAGATAAAAGATAGAAGAAAGTTGCAAAGTTTGGCCCAGCTACATGTTCATCCCTTCAACTCAGACCAATCTGGCTAGGGTGACCGCTAAGGGGCATGGTAACCCCACCGGCGTAGCTCTAAGAATTACTAGAAACTACTTGTGGCTTGCGCCGACTGCAGATTTAATACTTGATGTTGGACAGCCCCTGCTTGAAGGATACCAAGTCAGGGGCTTCAGCTACAGCTGATGGCAGTGAGTTCCATGTTATGATAGTATGTGGAAAAAAGTTGTTCTTGTAGTATGATGTAGAGGTGGAGATCTGTCTGTGTTTATGGGAATGGGCTGCTCTTGTTCAACTTGATGCTGGGATTAAATACTGCTGTGCAGGCACATCCACCAAGTTGTTGATAATTCTGAACATCATGGTGAGCAGGGCTTTTGTTCTTCTGGAGTCTAGTGATTCCATATCCAGATGGTCCAACATGTCTGTAACGCTGTTGGTATTGTGATATCAGTTTGTAATATACCGAGCAGCTCTCCGCTGCACCATCTCCAACTTATCAGTTTGATCTTTCTGATATGGATTCCAGACTGTGGAGCATTACTCTAAATTGGGTCGAACAAGTGATATATATGCCGCATGTTTGACTTCTTCGTTGTTTATTCGGAGATTTCTGCGTAGGAATCCAAGGGTGCTGTTTCCTTTCTTTACAGTCTTGTCAATATGGAGTTTCCATGTCATGTCTTGTGAGATCTCAACCCCAAGGTATTTTGTTGACTCTTCACAGTTGAGTGTATGGCCTTCGAGTGAGTAACTGAACATGATTGGCGATCTCTTTCTATGTACTCAAAGAATGCTGCATTTCTGAGGGTGGAATGACATTCTCCCATTCCCATAGTTTCTGAAGGTCATCTTGGAGAATCTGGCAGTCTTTGTCTGATCGTATCTCTCTGTATACTACACAGTCATCAGCAAAAAGTCTCAAACTGGGTTGAACGCTGGCAGGGAGGTCGTTGATAAAGACGAGGAAGAGTATCGGTCCCAGCACACTTCCCTGGGGAACACCGCTCTTGACGTGTATAGACTCTGATACAACTCCCTCCACTGCGACTTTTTGGGTTCTGTTGGTAAGGAATGCTCTAATCTAGTCCAGGGTCTTTCCGCGGATGCCATAGTGGTCCAGTTTCTTAAGGAGACGTTCATGAGGGACACGATCAAATGCCTTGCTGAACTCCAATATAGCTAAGTCAAGTTGTCTGCCCTTATCCAATCCCTTGATGAGCTCATCTGCTAAGGTAAGTAACTGCGTCTCACAGCTCCTCCTGCGTCTAAAACCATGTTGACAGTCTGTAAGAAGGTTGTGCTTGTCTAAATGGCGCATAATGTTGCTCACGATAATGTGTTCAAACATCTTACAGCTGATGCAGGTCAGGGAGACAGGCCTATAATTACTAGCTTTAAACTTCTCACCTTTCTTGAAGATTGCCAAGACATTGGCTGTTTTCCATATTTCAGGGATTGATCCTGTCTCCAAGCATTTCTGGTATATTGTGCAGAGGAAAGGGGCTATCTCTTCTGATAGTTCTTTGAGAGTCCTCGCAGGAATCATGTCTGGTCCAGATGCCTTGTTCACATTCAGCTTTTGCAGGAGTTTCCGGATCCCTTCAGTGGTAACAATAATATCTGGCATGGTGGGCGAGGGTTCTCCTTCAGGCTCTGGTATATTGGTCTTATCCTCCTCTGTAAACTTGGACTGGTACTGATTAATTAGTATATTCGCCTTGTCTGTGGGGTCACTATGCAACTTTCCTTGGTCTCTTAATGGTGCGATGCCTGAGCTGTCTCGTTTCAGGGATTTAATGAACTTGAAGAATCTTTTCTGTTTGCTTGGCTGTTGTTCTTGGTCACTGTTCCCCAGTTCGATGATGATCTCAACATATTTCCAGTAGGCTTGACGTTCTTGCTTTTGGGCCTGGGACTTGGTCTTTAAGTATTGCCTCCTGTGTCAGACTGGTTGGCGCCGCAAAACCGGTTTAAGCCCTCCAGTAAAATATTTTACTGACCGTTCCAAGGCGGTACTTCTTTTGTGGATCTTTTATGTTTTTGTTCTGTCTTGTGTTTGCTATGTTTTGTGCGCGTCTGTTTATATGTGCTTTTTGGTCACCTGGTGGGAAAGGGCTGACCTCTTGGCTCTCGTTTGTGGTGTCTTCTGTGAGTTTGTCACTTTCCCATTGGTATCCTGGGTCAGGTGTGGTACTTGATTGTATCGATTCCTGATCTTTGCACCATTACTTACTTTTGTTGGTTTGTTTTTGCTTGGCAAATAGCTTCTTCACCTTTCTTTGCTGGGCTTTTACTGTCTTGTCCATCCACGGCTTCTTTATTTTGTTTCCAGATAGCATTTTTGAAGGTATATGTTTGTTCGTTAGTTCCTTCAGCTTCTCCTCAAACTTTGTCCATGTGTAGTTGGCAGAACTATCTTTGGTTTGTTCAGTGAAATCTGTCTGGTAGTCACAAAGATCTTCTCGCATCTGATCATAATCTTCCTTTTTGTATTGAAAGACCTTTCTTGGTGGTGTCTTGACTTTCATTGGGCGCATACTTGATTCCAAATAGACGGCCTCATGGTCTCCGATGCCAGGTATCACTTCACATTTATTGACTAGAGTTCTGTTATTTGTCAGGAAAAGATCAAGAAGATTACTGGAATACTCTGTTATGCGTGTGGGTGAGCTGACCATCTATTCCAGGAAGGCATCTTTAACCACTGAGAGTAGTTGAGAGCACTGGGTGGCATTGACAGCTTTGGGGACTGGACATTCATCTTCCCAATCTATGTCTCCAAGATTGAAGTCTCGCCTAACCATAGGTGTGCCCCTGTTGGTATTCTGGAGAGACAAGAGCTGAGGTGATCTAAGTATTCAGGCTCCGTTGCTGATGGTGGTCTATAAAAGGCACCTACATACAGGTCCTGGACTCCTTTGATCTTTATTCTGCTCCACACTACTTCGCAGTTCTTCTGGCTCGTTGCTTTGGAACTTGTCTGAGACAAGCAAGAACACTCCTCCTCCTCGTGCACCTGTACTACAGTCACGTCCATATGATCTGAAATTGCTAGGGAAAATCTCTGATGACTTGATACTATCATCTAACCATGATTCGGTGCCGATGACAATATCTGCCTGTGTTGATTCAATCATATTCACTTTTGATTGATTGGCAATTTACGACCAGAATCCTCATTGGTAGATCATATCTTCTCTCAGGGCAGCTAGGTTGTCTCGTATGATGGGGGGACGAGGTAGCTGCTGGGCAACTAAAGCTAATTTCACTGTCTGTATGAGTAGTGTTACTTAGGATGGTGAAACTGTTGCTGGTTTCCAAAGTGGAATCAAAAATACATGTTGAGAAGTGTGGTAGTCCACACTGAACACATTCCCAGCTTACACCTTTTAACCCTTTGAAGACGGCATCAGGCATCCCCATACATTCCTGATGGTACCATATATCGCATGAGTCACAGCACACACATGGCGTTGACCATTTACAAGCTTTACTGCAGACTCCACAAGGAAACTTTATAGTCCTCGGTCCAGGGTTAGGCTCAGGGGCATATGATTCAGCCAGAAGTAGGTTACATAGGCATAGGAGTACAAGCTTATTTCTGCACACAGGGCCCTGTTGCTGATTACCGTCATTGATAGTATGAAATGAGAAGTAAGGGAAAGTTGTGGCCCATCTCGGACAAGGACAGGTAACTGACTTTGACTTTGTTGGGCATGGCTGTCAGATGGCAATTTGAATGACTTGTTGATGATGAGGACTGCTGCAATGACCGCAGGCAGGATAAAGCGCTGAAACATGCTTACAAGCTTCTGAAATCTTCATCTGCATGAGGTCTTGCACACTTCTTGTGAGAAAGGATGTTTACAAAAGATGCATTGTGGGAAATGGCAGGTACATGACTATTGACATACTTCCAGTTCACCAACAATGAAAACAATGGATATTTAAGGAAAGATGGTTTGTTGTGGTTTTAACCACACAGAAACTTGGATTAACTGTTGTAGATTCTAATGAACCTAAGTATTCAGGTATAAACTGTAGTCTTCTAGGTAGAAAAAGGAAAAATTCAGAGAGCTTGAACACAGGAAGTTACCATCCACACCACCGGAAGTTAGTTAAAGTTAGATAAAGACCATTTGCAAAAGCACGAGGTAGTTTATGGCTGCAATTGTGATATCTAAAGGTTGATTTGAATCTTCGAGGTCCTTTTATTTGTTGAGTCCGAATTTTTTCTTTCAAAGATTTTGATTTTTGGAAATTTTGACTTGTCTGTCTGTCAACATTTTCCATCAACTTGACATTTTGCCAACGACAATTTGCGAGTTTTTTTTTAGATTATATATTTTCAGGCTAAGCAACAAGAATTAAGAGTTTTTTTCACTGTTTAAAAATAACAGATACTATTCCAGCCTTTATAAGAATAATAGAGAGAGAAAAGAGGACATAATTTTAGTGGAGAAAACGTCCCCAAGTCAACACGTCGACGCACTGATATTTTTATTGTAGAAAACGTCCCCAAGTCAACACGTCACCGCAAAACAATCAGCTTCACTGTTTTTGGCTTACATTAACCAAGTCATTTCTTTACAATTTCTAAGTTTTCTTGATGATCTATTTAGGCCAATATTAAAAACAAAACAATAAAAGGCTGGCTAAATTTCTAAAGAAGAATGTATTTAAATAATTGTCTCTGCATTAAATGCATTTAAAACCAGTTTCTAAAAGCAAGACATTTCCATGATGTTACAGTTCTGTCAAAACTTTGTTGATACAGATCCATGGAATTTATCAGGGCACTACCCTTCCTCTCTTCAACAAACATGGGGAGAAATCCTAGGGTTTACAGCTTTAGACTGGGATAGAAGAGGTGGACATTTTCTGGATAGAGAACAGTCAATGTCTGGGCACTGCCCGTCACAGTCAACATCTGGGCGCTGCCCATCACAGGGGTATTCATTTTATCCCACAGAGTCTTCACCAGGACATATTCCATTTTGGTTCGGGAGTACCCAATTAGCAACTGCCATTGAGGCTATCAGCCTGTGTAATCAGCAAATTTACAGTGACACACCAAGCGAAGCAGCATTAAGTCAATGGACATTTCAGTCCATTCAGGGTACACAAATGGCACAACCCTATTTGTATCATAATACACAGTTCAGTCCTCCTCAGCAATCATCACAATGTAATATTCATTTTCAGCATGGGTTACAGCAAAGCACATACCATCCAAATGTGCAAAACTTATATAGCTACTGCAAAGATGAACATTACAACTCCACACCATTACCAAAAAATCTGTCATTTGACCCATCAAAATCAAAGTGGTCAGACTTCTACAGAAAGTTCGAACAGTATGCTAATGATAAACATTTGTCTGCACAAGAATGTTCGTCCAATTTGAAATATGTTCAGCACAGGAAAGCAGCAGATTATATGGCTTATCTCAATGAACTGGTACCTGACCTCGCATATTACGATTTTATCATGCAAATGAAACAGTACATAGAATCCCAGTATCTCTTTGATTCGCAGTGGGCAAGAACATTTGGTTATAATACAGACTGCTCTTGCACATTTATCCCTAATTCGCATGATTTCACTCAAACCATGGACATACAGCCCCAATCATCATTTCAGGAACCCCATTGGCAAAATCAAGAACAGTTTATTGGCTACAGAGGTTACCAATATGACAGTTATTTACCATTTGATTTCTCAGGGAGTAATGCAATAGTGCATGGCCCAATCCACAAAATAGAAACGTTGAGCACGGATGGACCAGCCCAAGAGATGATCTGCCCTGAGAATTTATCTTTAGGCACTCTGGACACGAAAGAACAGTTCGCTTCATTTCAGGTACCACCAGTAGCTGTACAAAACGGGAAGTCCCACTGAAAGCCGATAGGCAGAGGTGTATTACACCAGGGTTCAGGTCAAGACAGGTTATCCTTAAAGCATCAAATTGAGTTGGAAGAGATCTGTTTTCCAAGCAAAACAAAAATAGATAAAGGACTTAAGTCCAAGAAAACAAGATACAGATATATGGGTTCTATGGCTAGTCATCCGTCAGCAGGCAGCTTGAAAGAGTGTAAAACTACAGGCACTGAGGAACAATCGGCAGACATAGAGAAAACCATTAAACTCTTGGTGGACGCAATGACTATTAAAAACTTGGCAGGGGGTAATTTTAGGAGTAGGACTCCGTCACCTCCCACAGCGGGAGCGCAAGGGGGAAGGTCATTGTCACCTGTATGCTGTCTCCAGTGCAATGAAGAAGACTTGGTGTTTGACAACGCAAGAAGCCACCATAAGAGGTTTGTCCCTAGATGTAAACAAACACTCAGCTCTGATGATGAAGCATCTGGAGAGCAGAATGGGGAGGGATCCAAAGGAGATCCCAGGGTATTCTGTGGATGACAGAGGAGGTTGACTCCAGGATTCTGGGGTTGGACCCAAGTGATACAAACAAGGCCAATGATCTAAACAGTTTTATTTTAGGTGACACAGATGATTGGTCATTGGACCAGATAGAAGTAAATACAAACATCTCAAGTCTGTTACCATTCCCAGAAGAAGGAAAAGGCATACAGATAGCCCATAGAGACTGGGTGTCAGTTGATGAGCTTGAAAAACTACTTTGGCCAGAACCAACAGAGCTGCAGTTGGTCCAAGGTGATAGCATGGGAATTCATACAGAGATTCAGGGTCAAAATCTGAGATCACTGATTTCTGGTGGGACAGCATGGGACCAACATAGCTGGGGTCAAGAGATGAAAAGGAAAGTCCAGAAAATTGTAAAGACTACATAGACTTGGAACCTCTCCACTGAATAAGGAAATACATAGCACCCTACATGAGGATGAAGAATGGATTGACCAAACGTTCAAAGAGATGCAAATCCAGCGATATTCAGCTTGGAATCCATTCATGAGTCTGGAGGGAGAGATGATCAGTGTAAGTTAGATAGGACTACAGGGGACTTCCCCATTTGCCAGATAAACCCGCCATCATCTTTGAGGGTCCCCATCACACTCCAGGACAGATCGATAAAAGCTGCAATAGATACTGAAGCCATGGTGACTGTCATTTCTGACCAAATATACAAGACAAAGAAGCCTAAAGTTAAGCAATTTAATATTTCCCACATTGGTGCATGTTGCACCAATCAACAACGACATGCTACTGGGATAAGACTTTCTATTGAAGATTGGAGCGGCATCTTGTAGTCACAGGAGCTACTGAGATAGTTCCGCTGGAAATAGAGTATGAAAATGGAGCTAGTCACACCACTTCAAATATTACTACTGAAGAGGTGGAACAAATTCCAGCCATAATATACAATTTACAGGAATTTTGCATCTTGAGGAGATATATCTACCCCATACTTCATATGAGAGACCAAAGAAAGATAAATGTTGACCTGAGACTCTAGACTATCCCTTCATCTTCAACAACCAGAAGGTGATTGGTCATACAGATCAGGAAAAGGTGGTTTCACCGCTCACAATGCTAAAGGTGATATCTGTCCTATCAACAACTGGGAACACTAACCAGCTGGTGACTGAGACCAAGAGAAGGCCCAAGCTGAACGGTTGCATCTGCTACAGGCAGGAAATATCTCTAATGACATTTATGAAATACATCCAGATCAAACAGGGTCTCTATCAGTCGAATTGTTGGAGAAAGTCAAAATTTTCAGTTCTGTGGTTTGTGGAAAATGAACGGCAATGACCATGGGATCCAGGCAGTTGTTAATCAAACAACCTAGTTAAGGGAGACATTTCATTCAGTGATTGTTATGTCTCTGTCGACTGAAAAAGGGATTGGTCCAATGATTTGATCCAATAGCAAGATGCTTAGGGTATGCACACCCTACCATAACCGTGACTAGGTCATCAGCACCAGTGAGATTGACTGGAGTATTCTTTTCTGTAGCCCCATAAGGGGACGTAAAGAGTCCAATGCAGGATTATTTAGAAGTAAAAATAACTGGAGCATATAAATCCAAAATGCTCGGTGGAATTTATCATTTATTTGTGTCTGAATGCAAGTATCAGGGCTAGTATCACCAGAAGGATTGGGAAAACATAAGAAAAAGACTTAAGGTCAGCCTCCAAATCCGATGAGAGAAGGGAGGAAGCCCATAGGCCTTCGATATCTCCTCAAAGAACTTCAAGGAGTCAGTATGGGCAACAGCCAGGAAAGTCATCGCGGAAGAGTCGTCCTTACTCTCCAGTCTTGCTCCTTGTCAAGATAAGGGCAAAAGCCCGGTAACCAGCCAGGCTAATAAGAATGCATCCCGTCAGTCCACGTCTAGAGCTGGCACAAGTCATTCCAACAGGGAGGAATCATGTTCAGCGACGTCAAGAGGTAGTCGTCACTAACTGGTAAGAGCACCACCAGCCAAAAACATGGTTAGGAAGCGGCCAATTACAGATGAGAAGATGTTGGTGGAACCCACTGCAAAGAAGGTTTGAGAGTCAAGCGGGTACCAAGATTGTCCTGTGCCAAGATGTGGTGCTATTACAAACTATATGATGGACCATGGCCAATCAGCTCACACGCCAAGTCAATTTGTTCAGTTAGAACCTGAAGATAGAGCACTGGGTAATACCCATAGACAGAGATTAAATGTATTGACACAGTTGGCCCGGAGCCTGTTGGGTCCAAATGCAACCCCTCATACCCTCATGAATCATGTGAACTCTAGATTACAAGATATCATTCACGCTTGGGCCAACATTTGGGTTCCTCTTCAGCTGGATATGAAGGCTTTGTGCAAGTTTGCGAGATGGCAGATTCCAGAGAAATTTGAGATCTTCCCGCAAGTCAATTCTCCAGCGTGTTTGGTACATTGGAGAATCTTTGTTTATTTGCTGGGTCTGCTGCCCCACAGTACTCGAGAAGAATTCTTCCGAACCTATCACCAGGGGCAAAGCCTAAGCTGCACCACTCTGCATCCCAGACAGCTGGAAAATATCTATGTAGTTATTGACTGGGCTCAGCAAGGCCCACAAGGTGAAAACACCATGGAGGAAGTTCAGGTTACTTAAGTTACACAGGCGACATCATTTCAAGCACAAGACAACAGAGTCTTC
Organism: Loripinus fragilis; assembly: GCA_964019695.1. Lineage (NCBI taxonomy): Eukaryota > Metazoa > Mollusca > Bivalvia > Lucinida > Lucinidae > Loripinus > Loripinus fragilis. The sequence goes on from OZ026527.1 coordinate 27,584,560, forward strand.
CACCGAATGAACTACAAATTCTCCAACTTGCTGAACCAGTTCAAGCCATAAGACGACCAAGAAGACATAGTCACCCAAGGAATGAACTACGAGTTCCCCAACTTGCTGAACCAGTTCAAGCTACAAGACGACCCAGACGACAGAGAACCCAAAGAAATGAACCACTAGTTCTTCAACAAGGTCCACTAGCTGCTTTGAATAGCCATTTTCACCTCGACAGAACAGCCCGTGAACTTTGGGGCGTCAGAATGGTCTCGACAGTGACATTGGACGATATTCTTAGGGAACCATTGGTGCCTGCTCCAAATAATACTGTTACTCTGATAGGAGGGGTCATAGTTTTCTGCGACCTGGGAACTACTTGTAGCATCCCTTTGATGGACGGGACTCAAAGGTAGCTGTGGGTCTTTACCCTAAAAGTTGCCACTATGATGAAGCGTATCTAGACCCAGTTAGGACATTAGTCCAGTCAAACCCACTTGTTACAGCCTTATGGGGGATCCCGTTCGACCGCACTGTTCTGGACTATGTGTGGGACGAACAAGAGAGGACATTTCCAACCATGGTAGTCTTTTGCCACCCAGAGAAAGTCTCAGTTCTTCACCTGAGAGGGTATTCAAAGGTACAATAATCAGACGTCCCTACAATATATCCGTAAAGCATGCTCCAGGGACCAGAGGATACATTTACATTAGTTCACTGGGAGACACATTGGTGTTGAAAATTGGTTGGAGTAATTTCCAAACTGCCATATTGGGTTTACAGCCAAAGTGTCGCCCTTCAACGATCCACAAACAGAAGCCCGGAGAGCCTTCCCTCATGACAGAATCCTGCTGGAAACAGACTCTCCATATATTCCAGTGAGCCTGCATCACGGAATTAACACACCAGTATATCTGGGCGATATAGCCACAGACGAGTTGTTGGCCCTCACAGTGGCCATCGACTTGACCAGTAACCCCTACCAGATAGTATTTTGGAGATTACCCCCTAGCTCTTTTCATGGTCATCAAGGTTTGTAATGAGATTTAAAACCAAGATTGTCCTTTTAAAATGCAACTATCATCTACACCACAGTAAAGCTAAGGACATTGAAACCCAGATTTGTTATGGGGCTACGGCCCAGACCTTTAGTTTGGATGAGAACCAATTATCTACTCCAAAATATCAGAACAGGGAGGAATGTGGTGCGAGCGCACCTATTTTAGTTGCTGGTTAGTTTGGAGCGGAAGTGGGGAGTTGCTGGGGAGTGGAAGATATATCCGGTTTACTACAAGACAGAGCAAGGCGTCTCCATGTTATAATACTTATTATCCTGTGGAATCTGTGCTCCAGAAAACAGTGAAGCGACAGTACCATCCACTGTTTTAGTAAGTATCTCTCTTTTTACAACAATAGTGTTTTACCAAGAGTTTTATAACATAGAAAACTGTTTCCATTTTTCGACTCGTAAAAAAGACTTGGGGGTTAAAAGCAGGGACAATAGGCATAGGTAAGGTTAATGTGAGTTTTAGCAGCAGACTACAAGCCCAGCTACCCGCTTATGTGAGAATTGAATATGTAGGGGCTCAGGGATTTTTAAAATCACGAGTGCATTCTGAATCATGGACTGGTGGAGTAAATTCTAGCTTGCAAACTTCTACGTTTTACCAGACTCTGACTGTCACATAAATTCATTATAGATATATGCAATCTCCCTGCAACAATTGAAACTGTGTTCGGGTCTGTAGATTTATTGTTGCAGAGACCGAGTTGGTAACTGCAAACATGCATCTGACAAGTTACAGCTGCCTCCACTAGGACCAGAGCACATCACTCATAAGTTCAGGCACATTGGGCTGAGTTGTCTTGGGCTGAGTTTTGGACCTTGGGCCGGGTTGTTTTGAGCCGAGTTGTCCTGCACCCCAGTTTATGGCCTCGGACCAAGTAATATAAATATTTCTGGATTCAAGGGGTGCATACACTCTGGGTCTGAGGTAGGTTCTTGTGATTTCCTTGTGCTACATGTATGCTTGTGGGGACTTCGTGGGCCCTGGCACCTCCTAGGTAGCCAAATTTTACTGGGACTGAAGGCCTGAAAATGCATTTGACCAATCTTTCCATTCTCTTCTGTCTTTCCAATCATCTCTTTGTTTTTCCCCTTCCGAACTGTCCTATCAGCTCCTACTTTATCTTAAACATAGGACCAGTTAAGCAAATATTTTCAGCGTAAAATTGCGATTATTTTCTTATCCATCAGTTTAAACATGTGTTTTGGGTGCTCAAAAGAACCGTCTCACTGAGACGGTTCTTTTGAGTACCTACAACATATGTTTTGGTTGAGAAATAAGAAAATATTTTTCAGTTACGCACTCTTATCTCGAGGCTTGTTAAAGTAACAAAGCTATAACAGTCAGGCGCATAGGGAAAATGGGTATCTCGAATGAAATCTGTACCCGTATTGCGATACGTATCACAAACTATTGATAGCTTTATAGTGTGAGAAGTTGAGGTCAGTTCTTCTGTGTTTTCAACTATTAAAACAAGTATGAATAGCTGCTTTTGTTTAATAAATAATAATCAATAATCCTCACAAATTTCAACACAAAAACTGAGGTTTTGTTGTTGTTTATGTTGTTGTTGGAGGTCTGGTTTTCATTTGGAACTTGGAAAGGACAGTGGGATGGTGCCGACCCAAACTTTTCGTGAGATTCCTGGTACCCCGGTTAGTGGCGGCTGAATTGGACAAGTACACGGCTGTGCTTTCATCCAACATGCCATTTCCTGGTCTTTTTATAAGTCTGAAATGCTGTCATACTGCAGCTTTTCCGTTTGTGTTGATAACAATAATAAATTCATCAGATGCCGCCATATTGGAATTTGTAACCAGGCGACTGGTATATTTCATAAAAAGATAAGAGAAAACGTCGTAACATTACTGAATAACTTATTGGATTTAGTTGTGATCTATTTTATGTATCAAAATAAATAATCCGACAAAAAAATAAGTTAACCTCCTGTCTTACAGCTGTTAAAAAACATGTAATCAAATATTGTGAAAAGGTATATGAGAGATCCGGTAAAAATCTATTTTGGTCTATTAAAAATTCAGGTGAAATTTTAGATAAACTTAAAGCTAGAAATTTTAATGCGACCAGTTTGTCTACTTATGATTTTTCTACTCTTTACACTACTTTACCTCATAATTTAATTAAAGATAAACTTATTGGTCTTATTGAAAGAACCTTCCAGAGAGAAGGCTCTCCTTACCTTGCATGTAATGACAGAAATGCATTTTTTACTTCAGAAAAACCTAAAAAATATCATGCATGGTCGTGTCAAAATGTATGTGATGCGCTGACCTTTTTGTTGGATAACATTTTTATTCGATTTGGCACCAAGCTCTATAGATAAGTAGTTGGGATTCCTATGGGCACTTATTGTGCTCCCCTGGTTGCAGATTTATTCCTGTTTTGTTATGAGAGGGACTTTATGATGTCTCTTTCTGATGATAAGCAGGCTGATGTTATTGATGCGTTTAACACTACTTCCAGATATTTGGACGATATTTTAAATATTAATAATGTTTATTTTGACAATATGGTTAGTCAAATATACCCTTCAGAGCTCCAACTGAATAAAGCCAATGCCTCTGATACCGAAGCCGCGTTTTTGGACTTGCATTTGTCAATTTCTAATGATATTGTTTCTACCAAAATTTATGATAAACGTGATGACTTTGATTTTGAGATTGTCAATTTCCCATTTTTAGATGGTGATGTTCCTCGATCTACATCCTATGGAGTCTATATCTCTCAACTCATTCGTTTTGCTAGAGCATCTAGCTATGTTGCTGACTTCAACACTCGCAATAAATTGCTAACTCAGAAACTTCTTAAACAAGGCTATCGGTATCATAAACTTCGCAAAACATTTTCTAAATTTTATAGACGATACTATGATTTGATTTCTAAATTCCAAGTTGGACTTAAATCTCTCTTGCGCCAAGGACTTTCGGAACCTGATTTCTATGGTGACTTGGTGTATAAATTGAAGAAGATTGTTGGATCTAATAATTTTTCAGCGCAGTTCATTAAAATAATTTCCCATTATAAAAAAATTGGCTATAACATTAATGTATTGCAACAGACTGCATGCTTGGTAGTCAACCCAATCATGGTTGGCAACTTTCCTTTCCTCTTTAATTGCACGCCGGTGGGTCGGACTTCAGACTCTATGATGGTTCCGACTTAAAGACTTATCTATTGATGAGATGGTAGGGGCCTGATGCTTTGGCTGTTTGTCGGGCCCACCGGGGTTTACCTGTTGGATTTCTTTTGCTCCAGTATTCAGTTTAATTTACTGTTGAGTCCTTATCCTTGCTTTGTCTCCTTGTTATATCTTGATTTATATGTTTAGGAGATGATGCATTGATAAGTTAGGGGTCTTTCATGCAAACCAAATATCTATGTGTCTTGATCCACATCTGAATTAAGGGTGAGGTTGGCGCCGTTAAACTGGTTTAAGCCCTCCAGTAAAATATTTTACTGACCGTTCCAAGGCGGTACTTCTTTTGTGGATCTTTTATGTTTTTGTTCTGTCTTGTGTTTGTTATGTCTTTGTGCGCGTCTGTTTATATGTGCTTTGTGGTCACCTGCTGGGAAAGGGCTGACCTCTTGGCTCTCGTTTGTGGTGTCTACTGTGAGTTTGTCACTTTCCCATTGGTATCCTGGGTCAGGTGTGGTACTTGATTGTATCGATTCCTGATCTTTGCACCTTTACTTACTTTGATCAACTGCGTGCAACAAAAAGGAGAGGAAGGATGAGAAATTGTCCCAGATGTGATATCTGGCTAGTGCTTGATCTGAAAGGGATCAGTGCTAGCCCTGTTTACGTGATTTTGAGGCTGACATTCCATAGAAATTCAACCTAAAAATACTGAGTTTTGATACTCAAAAGATACTCAAAAGAACCGTCTTGATGTATTTTTTTTTCGAGCACCCAAAATATATATGAACTTAGGCACTACCTAAATGCAGACATATCACCATTATTTCAGGAATCAATACATTATGGGATTTCCCAATGGCCAAGCTGCATATGAGCAAAGAAGCGCGAGTTACATGCAAAGCTAGATCAGACCAAGAAGGAATCACCTACTACTATATCCCTGGTTCGGAGCTGTCTGTCCCCTCAGGAAGTAGCAAGAAGGCTTTCGCATCCATCGCCCACCAAGAAACTTAGACCAAATATGCCTTCCACCAGAGGTAAATGAAAGAAGATATATATTATATATATTTATACAGTTTTTAAGGAATGCTTTTTCAATAGAGCACATCTTGTTTCTGTTTAGTTGTCAGTTGTTTACAGCAGTGGACTAGAAAATCGTTTAGAAATTGACAAAATTCACAGATTTAACATACAAGGGAGGACCTTTCTTTAAGACAACCCCATTGAGAAGAGAGAAAGATACAAGCTGTGTCTAATTTCAAACCTTGCAAACTTTTCTTAAAAAGCTCAGATTTTGACAAAGTGGTATAGTTTAATTGGCAGAACAACCTTGGGTTATGATATGTAAGCACCTGGAGGTATGTCTAGGATCGACCCCCAGTGCTAGCAGTCTGATCTGATGCTTTGTTTTTATTCAAAAATATGAAAAACATAAAAATGATAAAAAAATCAGTCAAAATATACCATTTTTGAAAAGCACTTAGGAAGTGAAAAAATTGTCTCCCTTTTAAATTAAGGCTTAGAATTAAAAGTCAATCTCTGAGGAACAAAACTCAGAGTTCAAATATTTGATAACCTTTGATTTGGTCAATGATTTACCCCTATAAAACAGTAAGATTTTGTGAAAAGTGTTCTCAGAAAAAAAGTCTGATCTACTGATTGTATATCAAAATATGATAATCTTTCTTCCAAATAATTTAAAACAGAAACATTTTATCTCAAAAAGCCACTCAACAAGAGTCCTAAAACTCATGATATGAAATAGGCAAAGATGTGATAACTGTCTAGTGCTAGATCTAAAAATGAAAAAGGAATCAGTGCTAGCTATGTTAATGTGTAAAGCCATACATCAGCAGATGTTTAAACACATGGGTTAGTTTTCAGGATTATTCTTGAATTCAGGATTTTGAGGCTGACGTTCCATAGAAACTCAACCTAAAACACTGAATTTAGGCAGATTAAAATAGTTTATCTGATTTCAGTTCAGTTTAAAAGACAATTCATTACTGACCATTTAATATTTTGTAGGAAGATTGGAAGTTTTGAGATTTTAATTTCTTGAGTTCAGAATTTTGGAAGTTCGGAACATTCACACCAGACCTCGAAATATCTTAAATTAAGCACTTGCCCTGCATTACAAAAATTATTGGCATATGGGAAAATATTTAATTTTCATTAGAAATATCAAAATTTTTGCTTGTCCTGCAGCCTGAGGAACTCGCTCGTTAATACGAGTGGACGAGTGCTTTTTTTGCGCCCTGCCACACATGTAAATAAAATCCACCTGGTAGTCCTGGACAAGTGGATACTAGATACCCTAACAATTTTAGTCATTTTGTTAAATGGAAAACTTCTATGGCAATATCGGTCCGACTTAATGCTGATGGCAAAACTTTATGTTGTTTACAATACACTTAACAAAATTTCTAATTAGTCATTTTTTAAACTCATTATTTCTGACCAAGCGCTAATAACATTGAAATGATTTTTGCCTAAATATGTGCAGTTTAATGGGCAAAAGCTTAGCGGTCTTTCAGAAAAGTGTTCTTTCAATCAACTTTTTCATTTGGTTAAAAATGCAAAAATATGCTTTTTGAAGAAAAATGGTTTTGAGTGAAGTTTTATATCAAATAAATTGCAGTTGGTAATAAACTGGTCTAGCCGACATAAAAACACCAAACACTTGAAATTTTGACTAATTTAGATTTTGCCCATTTTTTAAAAATATCACATTTTTCGTGATTTATGAAATTCATTAGTAGCTTGTGCTAAATTTGTTGTATTTATTTTATTTTATCTGAACAAGATAGCCCAAACAGAATATAACTTGATTCGGCCATTTTGTGATGACAAACATTTCACTGCTGCTGCACATTTCCAGTCTGAATGTTTAACTAAATTCCTAAACTAGAACAGTGACGTCTAGTAGTAATAAATAATCACTGAAAATTTCAATGCCGTGTCGCAGATAATGAGGCGTACAGAACAGTGTGAACTCCCTATGTAAACTGCATGCATAAAGCTGAATTTCTATGATTTAGCTGCTGGTAGTGTTTGTCTTCATGTTATTACGTAGCAGAAAAGAGGAGTCTGATTGAAGCAAATCATTTGAAGCTTGTTCGACTTTAATCACGGCAGTCAAAAAAAACTTCAAACAAGCTACAATTCAAATGAATGGCGTCTCTGTGGAATATTTCATATATAGAAAAAAATGTGACTTTTTGAATTGAGGGTACCTTTACTCTAGCATCGTCTGTGCAAGAAGTACCAATCATTTTAAAATTAACTGACCTGCAGAGTCTTGGCAAAGCCTTGGTTGATTTGTAAAAGAATGAAGTTTGCATAACCGAATCTTACTTTCAAAACTAGCGTAAAAATGTAAGGTGACCAATTAGAAATTTTGCTCGATTTATCTTGTCGATATGCATGCTATATGGATCCAATGATGGTAAAATTTTGGCCGGCTGACTAAGCGGACATCGCTCTTATAATTGACCAATGTGTGTCCAACCAGATATCAGTACAACTTGCACCCTATAGGCAAAATGATATCGCTCAAATAACTAACTGATACCCAAACAATATCCATCTTATGATGGTTAGATATTGGTCTTACTAACTAGGGGTAGAAACTGTGGCATGCTTGAATGGCCATCTCTTGTCAGGCATTTAGGGATCATCATCTTGGCTTCTCTTTAAAAAGACTCTGGCTCTCTGTTGACAAGTAATTGAACTCTGCTTACAGCTGAAAAGTTAGCAGGTCATCACATAGTTCCCAATATTGTACATGTCCAGACCCAGGGGTTGGGAGGGGGCATTCCTTTGAAAATCACGTAATGACATTTTGAGCTTTTGATGCTGCAGAAGTGACATAAGGACCAAACTTAAAGCTCCTGTGTGCAGTCACTGCCCAAACCACTAATTTGATGGCTGTCATTTAGGCCTAAAATAAATAAAAATGTTTCAGGTTACCCGACTTTGCCTTTTTTTAGTGTTTATTCTTGTCAGGGGGATTTCTCCAAGTTTTTGAAAGATCCCCCCCCCCATAAATCTAAGGAGGGTGGGTGTGATATTTTTATATAAACCAAGAAAAAATATTCTAAAATTTAAGTAAGCTACTCACTTTCCTTTATTTTGTTTTCAAATGGTAGCATAAACACTGATTTTTTTGGTCCCTTAACCTTTTTTATATTTTTTATGGGATTCAATCAGTCTCCCCATGTAAACACTTTTAACAAATAATAATATTTTTTGTAGATCTACCTAACCTATTTCAAAAGTTCATGTAACATGAAACACACATATTCTTTTCTTTGGCCTAAGTAAAACACAGTTAAACGTTTTCTTTTTAATTACAACTGGCATAATGTTCAAAATGGAGCTAGAGAGATAGATACATATACATGTATGGATTGGTGGATCCGTCAGGATGGGAGAGCAATTTCAAAAGTGTTCATGCCCGCATCTAAGTAGTGCCTAAGTTCATATTAGCATTGATGTATTGCTGTACAGTTCTGTTGTTTTGTTAGAAGGGTCTGGGACAACTAAAACGGTCTCTTCACTCATTCTATCCCGCGAAACTCTTCAGGTGTCGCCTTTCTAGTAAAATAAAAGTCCATGAAATAAAAACAAAAATTTAAGATTTCAATGTCAGATGTTTTTATATATAATTTACTCTAAAAGTCAAAATCCTAGTTTGGGGAATTACCAAAATATATCATGCAGTATCTTGTCACGGCTTGGGATAAAATTTTTCCCCACATATTCTAAAAAGCTTGAGGTCATGAGCAATAATTAAGATTAAAATAAAGAAGCTGGGCGACGATTACAACTATTTAAGCTTAATATTAAGGACTTTGGTTATTCTTTCATTTGTTCAGAAAATTAGTCAAATGCTGAAAATTTCCACATATAATTATTCAAAATTGAGCATGGTGCCATACCCTTTCTATTTCATAAATTGACAGTCAATGATTAAAAACAAACTGTATTCAAAGTATTGAACAGACTTCAATGTGGGAAGTATTTAATGTGTCATTAAAAAACCCTAAACTTCATTTATAGCATGTTTGTTTCTAGGACGTTTATTGTGGAATGTTGTAACCGTTTGTTTAGCTGCAATCAGATTTGTTATTGTGTTGGCATGGTTTCTGTGATGTCAGCGTCACGTTATCAAAGTAGACCCTCGATTAACATCCGAGGTCTGATTCCACGGAATTGGCCGAGGCAGTTCCAATTGATTGTTTTATAATATGAGTTAGTTCATACAATTTCAGTTCTGATCTCATATTTGTAACACCACCCTTCAAACATGTAAATTTACATTTTTAAAGCAAACCTTTAATGAATCTTTAGATTTTTGCAGCCGTTCATAACCTCATGAAAGACATAAAACATGATTGACAGTTGCCAAGCTCACTTGCCCGTGCAATACGCTTTGAACATCGAATTGATTCGAAAGAAGTGACACTGTTGTTGTGATTGACAGCGAGCGGCTCCTGATTCGCACGTGCAAAACACGTGCTGCATTGGCTTCCGCGTTCACATTGGCTGTTCAGCTTTTCCGTTTTACACTCCAACAAAACCGTTAATATGACTACATATTTAATACAAAACTATTTTGTTTCCTAAATTATAAATACGAATAATTTCTATATATTAGATATTAATAATAAAATGTAAATACAAATAATGAATTCAATTTTTGGTCTGTTCATGGAATCATGAATACTTCGGGTCTCTTGCAAAGTTAACATGAAGCCCTGAAGTGTTCATGATTCCATGAACAAACCAAAAATTGAATCTACAGTACAACTTCAATGGCTAGAACAGGCTTGGGACCATGAAAATTAGTTCTAGGCAAGGGTTGTTCCAGCCATCCAGGGTGGATTATGCTTTAAATTACCTGTAGGGACCATGATGATATTTCTAGCCAGCCCAGGTGAATGAGCCATCAGAGTTCGAGCCATTTTAGTTCTACTGCATTTCTTAAATGCATAGCTATTAAGTAGGGCTAGGGGTCTAAATTTAGGCCTGAGCATTCTTTGATTTTCAATTTTTGTGTATGCAAGCAGCGAAGCATTCACTTCTGGCATACTATAAATTCGGAATTTTTCGCGAGAGTTTAATTTTCGCGAAACTTCGCATATGCGAAGTTTCGTGAAAATCAAACCCTCGCGAATTGGCGACATTACTCTGTCGTTTACCGATATAGGTAAATCATGCCCTCTTCGCGATTTCTTAACGTCGTAAATGTGTCTTTTAACGCAATTCGCGAAAATAAAATTCTCGCGAAAATTTCCGAATTTACAGTATTTGATAAGTAGATTCTACCAAAATATCACCAGAAATTGTGTTTGTACAAAAAACAGACCTTTGGTGTCAGAAAGAATCAAATGTCACTAACTACATGGCGGGGCAAAAATGGGCCACAAGATTTATAAAGAGATTGACATCAAACGTTTTTTCAAGTTCTGGGGCGAACATGAATTTGTAACGCACAGTTAGACAGACAGATGGATGCAATATAAACAATATATATTCTAACCCTTATATGGAGGGGGAGGGGAAAAACACAAAAAGTACTAAGTTCAAACTGCAACAAAGTGACAAACATAATCTGAGAATTATGTGCATATCACACGCACATCTTCAGACCTTGACAAAAACACCTGCAAAGTTTAAAAAATACCTGGCTGAAATTGTAGGAGATGTTGCGTTCACAAGATACCCAGTGCCTATATGCTTTTGTGGAAGTTGAGCCAAAAATTACTAAGTTTAAACTGGAAAAAAAAACGAAACACTATCTGAGGATTACAGTCAAACCGCATGCACACCTACAGACCACGGCCAAAACACCTGCAAAGTTTAAAAGATATCCGTTTAAAATTGTAGGAGGAGTAGCGTTCATAAGATTACCAGTGCCTATATGCTTTGGTAGAGGTTAAGCCCAAAAATGACTAAATAAACTTTGCAAAAAGGTGTTAAAAATAGTGTGAGGATTAAGACCAAACCTTATGCACATCTTCAACACAAGACAAAACACCTGTAAAAGTTTAAAAAGATCAGCCTAAAATTATAGGAGGAGTTGCGTTCACAAGATTCCCAGTGTCTATATGCTTTTGTAGAAGTCATGCCAAAAACGACTAAGTTTAAACTGCGAAAAAGTGGCAAAATAAACTGAGGATAACGGCCAAACATCATGTATTATCTTCAGACCTTGATATAATAGCCACCTGTAAAGATTAAAAAGGTTCAGAAAAAAACTGTAGGAGGAGTTGCGTTCACAAAATACCCTGTGTCTATATGCTTTGGTAGAAGTCATGCAAAAATGACTAAGTTCAAACTGCGAAAAAAGTGAGAAAAATATAATCTGAGGGTTACAGCTAAGCATGACATGCAAATCGTCAGACATTGACAAACACACGTATAGAGTTTTAAAAAGATCTGGCTAAGATTATAGGAGAAGTTGCGTTCATAAGTGTAAACATTTTGTGACGGACACTCAGACAGACAGATGGACACACGGACAGACAGATGAACGTTTGGGGCAAAACAATATGCTTTCTGACCCTGAAGATGGGGGGGGGGAGGCATTATAAACTGACATATAGACTTATTACAGAATGAACTCTTTTACTCGATCTTTCGAAAGCTCAAAGTGAAAGTAAAGTTAGGAGAGTTGATCGTACTTACTGATTGGTATGAATCTCATTGCTCCCATCTCTATGTTGACGTCAGGAATTCCTGGAAACTTCACTGTGTAACATCGCCCTCCGATCCTATCTGAATATTCATAAATCGTAATCTTTTTACCCTGGTTCCTTAGTCGCCATGCGGTGTAGGTACCAGCTGCACCGGCGCCAATTATTGCTATGTCATCACACGTGGTCAAGTCAACATCCGGTTCTGGTTGGACAACAGCAGCTTGTGTTTCAGTTTTGTTTCCTTCCGTCTCTTGTTTATCCTTGATCCTCTCTGCATACAGAACTGGAAAGAAAGGTAGAATAAAAGAAAAGTACGAAAAGGAACGAACTATGAGACATGGCCATTGCTTGCTTTTTTTTACTTTTACTACATGTTAGTTTTCACCCCCATATAATGCGAACCTGTCTTCTAAAATTATGCGTACATAGGGCATCTCCCCAGCCAATGTATTTATGACACCGAATAGGTAGTAAAACATTGACAACGACTGAGAAATTAGGTGTCAAACTTGTAAATGAAAGCCAGCAATAATTTTACAGCAAGTCATCAAGGTCTATAAACAATAAAAATGGTGTTTCGTCGTTTTAAATGTCAGCGAACTTCAAGAATAAAGGGTTAGACTATTTGGTACTATTCTGTACTTTAACCATTGTATAGTTTCAATTCACTTTTAAAGGGTTCACTGTTAAAGACACATACATTTTAGGCCTGGGATGGTGCCACTTGCTAATCATTTCAAGATCTTACTTAATTCTTTTGCTAGGCAGACCAAAGACCTGTCCTTATGGTGGGATTATTAGCACACTGAATGAAGTCATTAAGCGTCGCTAAAAAAGGTTTTTCGTTTGAGAGAATTACCTGTGTTGATAATACATGTACTTATGTACAAAACTAGTTTCCTAATATAGGGCTCCTGTCTGGCTGATGAGCTATGAGCATGGGGGGAGTAACTTGGGAGTCAAATTGGTACAAATGAGTGGACCAGAATTTCAAAACCCACCATATTCATATATTTAGATGTCGAAAAATAGGAGCTATTCATATATATCGATATCATTAAATGTGGACCTTTTCATATACTGCCCTTCGAATTTCCACACCTATTCATAAAGCAACGTAAGTAAGGGTGCAAAGATCAGGAATCGATACAATAAAGTACCACACCTGACCCAGGATATCAATGGAAAAATGACAAACTCACAGTTAGAGACAACAAACGAGAGCCAAGAGGTCAGCCCTTTCCCAGCAGGTGAAAATCTTCTCAAACATTTGTTGAAAGAGAACTGACATTTTAAACCAACAAAAATGATTGAGAAAATATTTGAAAATGGTCAAAAATAGAAACATTAAAACGACCATAATTATAAAAATATGGAAAGTTTGTGCTCGAGACATGAAAAGAGGGCCATTCATTATATTGTCTAAGTAAAAAAAGGGAATATTCATATATATTTTGATAAAAGTATGGGGGCTATTAATACATCTGGCAGAGCTGAAAAGGGGGGCTATTCAGGCCGAACATACGTACAATACCATATATAGGAAGCTACTCCCTCCAACCCAAAATAACGAGTATTATAGCACTTTGGTGTAGGTACAGACAGAGTGTCGTGTTTGTTTTAGGGGTCCTTACAGCCCAATATTATCAAAAATGTAGATATTCCCAGGCATGTTGATAAAATAAGCATGTCATTGTCCACTTTGTATTTTGAGGGGTCACAGGTAGTAATCTTCTTAAAGTGTATGTTCGTGACTTTTAACATTTTACTTAAATTAAAAATAAATATTTCCTTATGCAATGATTTAATTTTATGTAAATATCTTGGAGCAGCCATCTTACAGCTATTGGCATTCACCAGACACACATTAACCCGAGTTTACCTCTATATGCAGTTCAGCTAAATTGAAGAAGCACTTCCCGTCGTTTCTTCATTTCAATATTGGATAATGGATATTTCGTTTTAATTACAATCAACAGCCAGATCAATGAAAATCAGAATGTTACAACCATCAAAAAAAAGTATTTTTTTTTCAATAAGTTTCATATGGTTTTAACCTGTCTTTTTGAACCAAAAATGAGGAAAATTGTTTCAAATATGTCGGCTGCTATAGTAATAATTAATGTTTTAAGGGTTAAATCTTAGAAAAAAAGTATTGTCCAGATATCAAATATACTCACCAGTGCACTCACTGCAAAAATATTACTCTAAAGCATTGTTATTTTGCCATTATCAAGAATATATAACTTTGCTTGGGTTGCATGTAAGCAGCTGATAGTGTTTCTGGTTTTCCTGTGTAGAGCTCATTGACCTGAAAATGGCCAGACACCCCATGAACAAGCAAAAGTAATTAGTTACATGCTAATAGAAGAGCATTCACAAACATTCAATGAGGGATTATTCCTGCCATACTGTAAGCTCTATTGTAATAAATGCATTTGAAAAAAAATGCGAATTTTCGCTTTAGAGTTCAGACCCTGATGAAATGTTAAAGTGTCTGTTTGTAGGTTTCCACAATGAAAAGAGCCAACTGATATCTACTGTCGCGCCAACCAAAAGTGACAGTGACGGAAAATTGTGTTTACAATTGATAACTAAACAATTAACGTGTACAATCCACTTGATCAAATGCGAATCGATAGCTCACTTATGTATTAATCCTATCCTGCGGATAGGATTAATACACAAGTGATCTATCGAAAAAGACCCCAATAATGTTGTAAACAAAACATGACGTCACTGTCACTCTTGGTTGGCACGACAGTATGCTCACCTGCTAATACAGTAACGGCAACGACAACCATAAACAAGAGTACGAGTAGAAACGTTATTATTGACCTGGAATATGACGCCATCCTGTCAGGCGGCTTTTTTTCTGAAAAATATAAAAATGAGCGCCAGGTATGATCATGGGCAGGCCTCAAGATAGGAGAGCGTAATTGATAGTCATTGTCTTAGATCTGAACCAAAACATATGTTGTGGGTACTCAAAAGAGCCACCCAAAACATGCATATATTCTGATAGATAAACAAAATGGTCAAGTTTGCGCTCCAAGAACCTATAATGGCATGCACTGATTCAGAAAGCGTTGTCAGAAGTGCTTCAACTCTGACGGTTTTGTGTGTGTGTGTGTGTGGGGGGGGGGGGGGGGGGGGGGGGCAATGATGGCCCAAAATTGAACGCTGGCTTCGTAGCTTTATGATTTTTCAGGGGATCTGGGCCAGTATTGCTAAGAAACCCTATAGCTTTGTCAGGAGCCCAGTGGTTTAGTGGTAGAGTGCTTGGGCTGAGATCGAGGGGTTGTGGGTTTGAACATCACTGGTGTCACTGCGTTGTGTCCTTGAGCAAGACACATTTATCCTTGCCTAGTACTGGTTCAACCCACGAAGACCCGTCCCAACATAACTGATAAAATGTTGACTGGTACTTAAAGAATCGGATCAAACAAACAAACTATAGCTTTGTGATAAATTGAAATAATAAATTGGAATGGTACCAGATTCGAACCCACATATTTTGAATGCTAAGGCGGCCTGTTATCCATTAGGCTATCGAGGATTGTAGAATTCGTTCAATCAGATAAGTAACTACAGCATAATCTAGAGCGCACTTTTTACCATGATTCCCAAAGATTGGGTGAAAGGTCATTAAATATTCATATGTCTCAGGTCAAAGTTGTCAGATAACACCTGTATTTTATTGTATCTAAAATGTTCAATGTACATAAAGGTACTATTCCACAAATCGTGACAGTGACGTAAGGTTATACGTAAGGTTAACCGTTATAACTTTCGATAACTGTAAGATCTATTAATAACTTAAATTTAGTACTAAAACATAATTATTATGACCTCACAGTCGAAACCTCCTTGTTTTATAGTATACAGTTTGACAACGTTGACCTGAGGCATATGAATATTCGATGACATTTCAACCAATCTTCAATCATCGCGAAAAATGCGCTTTAGATTGTTAAACAATTTCTTATCTGAATGCAAGAATATCCGATTCCTCAGGTGTCTAGTGTATAACAGTCTGCCGTTAGAAATCAAATAAGTAATAGTTATACCATGGGTTGTCCGCCTGTACGTTGAGATAATCCACGAGCTTTCGCGAGTGGATTATCTTACGTACAGTTGGACAAACATGGTTTTCACTTTTTTATACCACCTACATCAGTGTAGACATTGCACATCACGAGATATTTCATGCTAAAGTTGGTAAAGGTGGTATAAATAAAAGTAGCTATAGGTTTTCGTAAGAATGCTGGTATGGACCCCACCACTCGAGAAGCAATTGGATTCTCTTTGTTTAATAAGTTGAAGACTTGTAAGTAAGAACGTTGTCTGAACCTCATAGGTTGGGCATGAACCCTATTTGATGAACATTTTTGGATCTAAACATGAAATATGCACGAGATGACGTAAACTATAAGAGCAATCCTATTAATTTAATTTTTATTTTTTCTAAATGTATACAGATGACAATTACATGTATATAAAAAGAGTGCTTTTCAAAGATTCCATTCTTGTATTTATACCACCTTTACCAACTGTAGCACAAGATATTTTGTGATGTGCAAGGTCTGCACTGATGTAGGTAGCATAAAATAGTTATACCATGTTTGTCCACCTGTACGTAAGATAATCCACTCGCTAAAGCTCGTGGATTAGCTCCACGTACAGGCGGACAACCCATGGTATAACTATTACGTATGCTCTGTATTAATTTTGCTAACCCCTAGGCTATTTGACCATTTCCAATAATGCATGGACACTATCATAATATTCTCGGTAAAAGCATTGGAAAAGTAAAACGCAGGAACATTATGATTATTTTTGGCGGAAATTAATCAGTCTCAATGCAATATTGACAGACAATACCACCGTAGTTTGACAGAATGTTATTGTAAATATTATTGTTATCGTTGTGTATTTTTTCTTTGCTTATGCATACAAAATCCTACCTCAATTTTAGAGATATATTTTGGAGGTATCAGACTATTTTATTAGAAATGAATTTAAATCTCTGTATCAATGCTGGTTTAATAGAAATGGCACTATGCGCAGAATCAGAAGGGCGTTGGTTCGACTCCAACCTGATATTTTTCGGTAAACGTTTTGTTTTCACACCCAGGTCTCTGTATATTGCTAAAAATTCACGACTTTCATGTGTTTTCATGTTGTTGCATAAAAACTAAGCTGCCATTTCATGTGGGCCTCTTTACAAAATACATTTTTAGCAAATAAGAACCTATTAAGGTGTAAATCAGTCTGTATACACATATATACTTAAACGCAAAAGAAACGCAACTCTTTCTAATATGGTAGTTCCTTCTTTTCCATAAAAAAAAATCAGCCAGCGATTATGAAACCGCTAAGTACCGTTATTTGCCTTTCATACAGCACCAAAATCAGACCGCTATAACTTATGGTTGGCGAGCTGCAATGAGAAATGTAAGGCAACCCCCATTTTTAAGGTCACAAAGTTCAAAAATTGTGCCTTTTTTGTGAAAAAACGTTTTAAACCAATATCAGTTTCCGAGAGCAAAAGGGTAGACAAAATCAAATCAGTTACTTTTATGTTTCTGTCAACGTTCATTTTGTCAAAATGACGTCTTTACTTTTTGTGCGTAATAGGCCATTTTTATCCAAACGAATATTAATAATCGAAAACTTTTAATGTCAGCATATAGCCCTCAATACATTGCATAGAAGACATAAGTATCGTGACATGATCGAACAAAATGCGTCTGTAATGACTGTTTTTAAAAATGGAGGTTGACGTCAATTAAGAAACGCAGCAACGCAGCGACTGGTAGCGTTGATAATCAATCACTTTCAAACCGTTTTAGTGTTTTCCTTTAGTTAAGACATCTGTCTATCAGATCAAGCTGTTTGTTTTCAAATCGAATGAGACATCACTTTTTAGACTCCATTTGTTGAAATTTACTGACGTCATTATAACGTCAGAATGGAAATCGTGATCAAAACCATTTTATGGCAAATCATTACTCAATGCGCAGAAACACAGGATATAATTAAGAAATTAGCCTGATGTGATCCATGTGGAAGAAAAAGCGGATTGAAAACGGTTGCGTTTCTTTTGCGTTTAAGTATAGTATGACCAGCACCTATGATTTCCACTGTTTATGCATTACTTGACTTTTCGCTTACTGTAAAGGCGGCAACTTTAATATTCATATCTGGGCGTGGTTCGGCTATTTCATCTGCTAAGGTAGGGAAATCATGTTCTATTTATATACCGAAGGACTTTAGAAACGCACAACCTGCTAAAATGCTAATTTATTGTCAATATGGATTTTTTTTTAATTATGTGAAAATAAAATTGACAAGTCCCTTCTTTTAGCTTGCATTCAATAAGAAAATCGAAACGCTGTGGCTTATGGTTGCCGTGACGTCGCGATTATTCTTAGACACTCCAAATATAAAAAGTCACAGAGTACCAATACCTTCTATTATGAGTGCAAAAAGCTTTCAAACAGATGTTTGTTCTTGAAAGCACAAGGAAAGACAAAACCAAATCATGAAGTTTTAGGCCTTTGGTAACGTTCATTTCGTCTAAGTAACGTCACTATTGTTTTTGACGTAATTGGCTGTTTATAGCCTAAGGATCAGGAATAATCAAACTGTTTTAGTGCTACAAGATACTCCGCAACCCGTTGCGTAGAAGACAAAAGTATCGCGACATGCACGAACGTCATCCGCCTGTTATTGCTGTTTGAAAAATTAAGCCTGACGTTAGCAAAGAAACGCTGCAACTGGGAGTGTGATTAAACGATTATTTCCAATTATTTCCAAAACTTTTCTTGTTTTTCGGTTGGTAAAGACATCTGGCTACCAGCTCAAAGTGTTTGCTTTTAAATTGAACTAATCTCACAGCTGTCAGACGACAATTGTTGAAAAACACTAACGTCAGTGCAACGTCAGAATGAACCGCATTAGCAAATCGAAACTATGGCAAATCATGGTCTATTGTGTAAGCGGATAAAAAGTGATAAAGAAAACATCCTCAAATCAACCATGTGAAAGAGACAGTGAATATATAACTGGTGCGTTTCTAAAGTCCTTCAGTATACTTTGGTAAAGAGTTAATCAGCTCTTTTGGTCGCGCAAACGTGCGTGAATTTCATGAAAGTCCTAACCGTATACACACTGAACTCACATTTATTAAATATTTGATGCCAAACAGACAAACAGTGTGGACCCAGATCATACTGCTCCTGTAGGAGCAGTCTGATCTGGGTCCACAATGTTTGTATCTATGCTTATGTTAAATAGACATTTTCAGATGCAGTTATTTTGCTAGCGTTTTAAGGACTAAATAATGTGTTTTGCGTCTATACAGAGGTAATGGCGCAAGCTGATACAGTTACTTTTGAATAAAACCACGCCTCATTTCAGCCTTTACCTATGTCTAAGGTTGACCAGTCCTAATTACGCATTCATGAGGTGCCGCCTTTACAGTAACCAAAAAGTCAAGTAATATGATTTATGCTTCAATTTTTTGTATAAGCGGGTCTTTATAGCGTAGCAAAGCAAAATGGGTGGAGACTGATTGGAAGCTCTGAACATAGATTTTTTTCACGAGTAGGTTCATCTTCATGCAGATCGCTGAAGATTTACTTGTTTATCAAATTGCATTTTAATTGTTAATTTAATTAAAAAAAATATGAAAAAATGAAACTTGGCATTTTCGATTACATTTTGTCATCCACGCGCATATTGTACTTTGATGTGTTTTAAGAAGCAAATGTGTGTATGCCAAGTCTGGTGATGCTCCCCTAGTCCCAAATAAGATCAAAGGTCAACTGATTGCAGATTCTTGAATATAGATAAGACTTTACCGGTTTTATCAATTAAGTATCCAAACTTATTAATAAAAGCCATGAAAAATCTGCTTTGGATAATTCAGCCATGCTATATAAACGAACGGCATCATCGAGGCATGATGTGTATTTGGATAAAAGTAAGTAAGGGTGCAAAGATCAGGAATCGATACAATCAAGTACCACACCTGACCCAGGATACCAATGGGAAAGTGACAAACTCACAGTAGACACCACAAACGAGAGCCAAGAGGTCAGCCCTTTCCCAGCAGGTGACCACGAAGCACATATAAACAGACGCGCACAAAGACATAACAAACACAAGACAGAACAAAAACATGAGAAAATCCACAAAAGAAGTACCGCCTTGGAATGGTCAGTAAAATATTTTACTGGAGGGCTTAAACCGGTTTAACGGCGCCAACCTCACCCTTAATTCAGATGTGGATCAAGACACATAGATATTTGGTTTGCATGAAAGACCCCTAACTTATCAATGCATCATCTCCTAAAACATATAAATCAAGATAAAACAAAGAGATAAAGCAAGGATAAGGACTCAACAGTAAATTAAACTGAATACCGGAGCAAAAGAAATCCAACAGGTCATTTTAGTGCAAAATCGGTGAAAATTAAGGTAATATTTTTTTCAAAGTGGCTAAATCTAAAATTTAAAGTTCTGTTGCAACCCATGAAAGAAACATTCTACTGATATCCTTTGTTAGGTATGTATCTATCATGTTTGAAAAGTCATGTTTTACTAAGTTTCCTGTGGTTGCAATTTCAAAATCGGCCTGTAAAGTGCGTTACCATATAAAATCAATTAAAATATAATTAGACTAAGAATTACCATTTCATTGAAAAGAAATAGTTGCTTTTGCTTAAGGTTTTGTATGAATGCGTCATTGTATGCTATTATCTATCTTATTATATATAAGATATGTTTTAGTTGTTATTTACGTTACAGTTTATAATCTGAAATAGGGTCAATTTTTCTCACAGGGATATGTTCCTAGTTACAGCTTTCAAGATGCATTTGACAAAAATATCATGCTTATAGGATTAAAATGTATTTCTTTTCTCATTCCACACATTTGTTGCGTTTGTACCATCTATAAGTAATTGTAAAACTATTTTCTTACAATGCCATTACCTGTTAATTATTTATACTCATCATGGCTTCATGAAAACAAGAAGACCAAACCTCCTTTCATAAAACACCAGGCATGTTCAAACTATTATAGAAAATTGTGACTACCTTATATTGAAAGGAAATTATCATCACATTGGTTTTCACATCAGCATGTTAGCAGATGGTAACATATATATACAGGTACATTTCTAATAATGGCCATTCAGTGAAAACATGGTTAACTTATTGTAGGGCATCTCATTGAAAGGTTAAGGGTAGTCTTAAATATAACTTTTTACATTTGTTTATAGCCATTTAACGTTTAAACATGGACCATAGTGTAAGTAGTTAAACCAATATTATGTACATTATATATATTTGAATTTCATGTGATTTAATTTTTGTGAAGATAAGGGAATATTGCAGTAGAATTAATGCAGGTATTACTTGACTTTTCGCTTACTGTAAAGGCGGCAACTTTAATATTCATATCTTGGCGTGGTTTGGCTATTTCATATGCTAAGTAAGGGAAATCAGGTTTTATTTATAATGCGGTAAAGAGTTAATAAGCTTTTTGAGTCGCGCAAATGTGCGTGCATTTCATGAAAATCCTAACAGTATACACTCTGAACTCACATTTATTAACCCTTATAGCGCATAATCACAAAATGTATGTTTTTGTTGTCCACTAAACTATTTGAAGCCTCGCAGATAAACAGTGTGAACCCAAATCAGACTGCTCCTGTAGGAGCAGTCTAATCTGGGTCCATAATGTTTGCCTCCCTGCTTATGTTAAATAGACATATACAGATGCAGTTATTTTGCTGGCGTTTAAAGGACTAAATAATGTGTTTTGTGTCTATATTGAGGTAAAGGCGCAAGATGATACAGTTACTTTTGAATAAAACCACGCCTCATTTTCAGCTTTCACCTATGGCTAAGGTTGACCAGTCCTAATTACGCATTCATGAGGTACCGCCTTTACAGAAAGCGAAACGTCAAGTAATACATTGTTATAATCTAAGGCAAGGTAAATCAAAATTCATTTATATGTGATCTGTAAACAGTGAAACCGGTAGAACGGAAGAAAATAAAGTTGTATTATTGTGAAATCGGACTTTTTATTTTACATATACAAATTTATATATAATTAAAAATAAAAAAGACACACTGGAACACTTTAAGCTTTTTATTATTTTTTTTCAGCAACCGGTATCATCATTGAATTTTCAAGCTGTTTGTTAACGTTAATATTACGTTGACGTAACAAAAACTCTTGTTTGTTGCAGCGCACATACACTCAGTGGCCATAATTGAGTTCCCAAATTAGCTTACAAAAATGACAAAATATAGTCGGAAACAATGGTCTTTTCTAGCCAATTAAGACAATTTCCCCAAATGATAATTGCCCTGGATAAATATACAGGGTATATGTTTACGTCATCACCAAATTGTATGACGTCATCATCTATTGCTATGGAGATATTGTGTATCACAAACATTGGCTCCATTTCTTCAAAAAAGATAGCAGGTGTTGAAAAATTGCTGTAAAAATGTCAGATTGTAATATTTTTTATTGAAAATTTGCAGAAATATTTGAAATGTACTGGAAAACATTCTGTTAAAGTTCAAATAAGTATAGACACTGTAAATAGTAAAATCCAGAGCAGAGAACTGGACGGAAAATAATACCACGAAAATGATCCGACTGCAGTATACTTTTGCTGTAAAAACAAACTAAATAAACAATTGCAGGAATATGGGGTATGTATGTTTTGTTAGGTATTATAACACTGTTCTATTTTAAAATAATATTTTTTAAATAAATGTTGATGGATATAAGCTATGGTTGGATCCTAAGAAAACCTGCTAATTTTCACCGTCAGTCCTGATATTGGTGCCACAAGCAGCATAACCAGTGGTATAATATCTGTGTAATAATTATTTTCAGTCGAAAGTACCATTCGGGGTTACATTTTTACAGATCATTTATTCTTTTAAGAAGAACTATTCTATGAGTTCGTATGAAACTTTGGGTACCCCCTCATTAAGAAAAAAATGGCCAAGGGGTTAGGTATCGCTTGGTGCTGTCTTTTCGATTTGAAAGAATGAAACATTTAAAGACTAATTGCTTAAAACACTCGTATATAGACCCTAGAAAGACTGATACTTATTGCTAAGTTTCCACGTGGATTCATTCAATCATTTAGATTTTTGGGTCAGGGGTGCAAATACCCCACCCATCCCTAATATGACGGTGAATTAATTAGGAAGATGTGAGCGCATTTTGTTCACAGCTCGTGAGTATAACATATTAGCACAATTATCACCAAAAATATATAGAAAATAAGCAATATCTATAGTCATGTAAAAACGGAAGAAGTTTAGAACACACATGAAATTTTCAAAATGTTTTAGAAATCAGGGGTGGTCGAAATGAATAACACCCACAAACTCTAAATGATATTATTTCTATATTAATTTAGCATTCTTAAGTTGAAAAATAGCCAATAGTGATATGTTCAAAATTTCAGCTAATTTGCATTCCTTGTTTTCAAATTATACAAATTTTAAATGTACTTATTTTTTTGCAACTGAAACAACGTTTGTCATTTTGGGAACTCAATTATGGCCACTGAGTGTATAAAGTAAACGCATTTTGCGCTTTTTATGACGCTACTGAATTAGATTACTTGTCAAAGTTAATTTTAAGCTTTTTCATTCTCAACATACATTAGCATGAAACTTATCATGCTCATGAATGTTAAAATATCAACAATTGTTTGCTGATAGATGTTAAAATGCGCATGCGTGAAAATTAACAGGACAGGACATGTCGTTTTGACAGACCGACACACTGGGTACACAGAATGACAGTCAATGCTGGCATAATAACATGACGTTTTAGCATGTAACTGTTGCTAAAGACATGTAAGAAGTTTTTTGATATATCAACACTACGCACTGGTAGGATAGCAAAGCCTTTAAACATAATAATGCTGTAGTTTGACTAGACATAATGCCTTTGTAAGAAATTGAAGTTTCTTGTAGACAAGAAATAATGAATTTAAGATATAAAAACATTGCAAACAGACAAGACTACATGAATTTTGGACATGTTAGCATGGCACACAGACAAGGCATGGTGCGTTTTCAATATGATAAAATGGCAAACAATCAAAATATAATGTATATTAAATAGCGCTTTTTAGCCCCCAAAATAACGTTAAGCATTTTTTGCCTTAATATTAACGTTTTTCTGCCTAAAATATAATTATTTTATGATTGCCTACCATTGGTGATATATTTATCCAACCATAATTACAAAATATTATGAATTACAAACAGCCACTGTGATTATGGGTCACAAATGTGACCATGTATTCTCAGATACTAAATACAAAGTATACATCTCACATACTGAATAAAAAGTATACATAATAACAAAACAGATTACAACGAATCAACACACATGACATTTATCAAAACATACATAAAATGATATAAAACATTTTACAACTGTATTAAGATGATTCCATTACTGTTTTTATGATGTGGGGATCGTCAGAAACCGCCCCATCAGAAGCCACCATAAAGACAACATCGAAGCAAAGCTGACTATAGTTTAGAAAAAAATCACAACTGTATGGAAATGATTCCTTATTGTTTCCTCAGAAACCATATGAAAGTAAAGTAATTGGGCGTAAGGGGTGGGATGGTGGAAAACTTGCATCAAAATGCCATAAATTGCTATTAAAACAGCCCATTTGACAATTTAAACGTGTTATGACTGCTCCAAAATAATTACACAAATATTTGAAAAGTTATAGCGCAGTTCAAGTAAACAATAGTTGGTTGCATTCATAAATGTCGCTTTGTCGACATAGCTTTTATTTATGATTGCCTACCAGTGGTGATATATTTATCCAACCATAATCACAAAATAATATGAATTACAAACAGCCACTGTGATTATGGGTCACAAATGTGACCATGTAGTCTCAGATACTAAATACAAAGTATGCATCTCACATACTGAATAAAACGTATACATAATAACAAAACAGATTACAACAAATAAACACACATGACATTGATCAAAACATATATAAAATGATGTAAAACATTTAACAACTGTATTAAAATGATTCCATCACTGTTTTTATGATGTGGGGATCGTCAGAAACCGCCATAAAGACAGATTCTAACGAATCTGACTTCCCGTGGTCTTTTGGGCTGGGCAAAAAAAAGTCTGACATTGAAATTGTGCAGATAAGTATATTTTGATTGAACTTAGTGAATTGATAGTCTCAAGTTATGATCTGAGTGATACCCAAGATGGACAAAGGTGTTGGAGAAGTAATTTTATCACTTTCCCATTGGTATCCTGGGTCAGGTGTTGTACTTGATTGTATCGATTAATGATCTTTGCACCCTTACTTACTTTTATATCCTGTGGTTAACATGTGGTTAACATTCTCGCCTTGTGACAAGAACTCAGATGAGCGATCCAGGGCCGATGGGCACTCTGGTTATATTGAATTTAGAAGCAGAAACGTTGTTTTGTTTGTTTTGGGGCTTTATGTCTGAATCAACTTTTTTTAGTCATGTCGGGACGATTACCTGTCTTCCTGTGATGAACCAGTGATAAGTAGCGAATGCATGTTTCTTGCTCAAGGGTATAACAGTGACTCCAGTGAGCTAGAACTAGCAACCCTTCTATCCCGAGTCTAATGCTTTACCAACTGAGTCAGTGCGCTTTGGGTGATCGAGATTCAATTATTGAAATTAGTCTTAGGCACACAGAAGACCTGGTCCAACTTTTGTTTCAGAGAAAAGTGTACATGTGTCATAATTTTGTCTTCGTAATAGTTATACCATGGGTTGTCCGCCTGTACGTGGAGATAATCAACGAGCTTTAGCTAGTTGATTATCTTATGTACAGGTGGACAAACATGGTATAACTATTTTATACCACCTACATCAGTGTAGACCTTGCACATCAAGTGATATTTCATGCTAAAGTTGGTCAAGGTGGTATAAATAAAGATACACATTTATTTCCGTTGATTATATTAGTGGGAATAGGGGGTTGCGGTTGGCTGGAAAGGAAGCTAAAATCAAATTTGGCAAAGATGAGCGATACTGCCTTTGCTTGATAAGCGATGACGCATAGTACCATCAAAATGTGATATCTTACAATTATTATTATTATTATTAATAATTTTATTATTTTATTAAATTATTTTTATAAAATCCTGGACATACATTTATCAAAGCGAAAATATACTATCACCTTTTTGCAATATTGAGAGAGAGAGAGAGAGAGAGAGAGAGAGAGAGAGAGAGAGAGAGAGAGAGAGAGAGAGAGGGAGGGAGAGATACTCACTGTCCACCCCAGTAGAAGCATTTAAACTAACACCTGCTTTGTTATGCAGCTGTTTTTACACTCGTTAAAAGAGCAATGGCACACGAAAAAGGCCCTAGATGCATTCAGCTCCAAGTATAATAAGGATAGATGACGTTTTCGTAAAACAGCGATTATACGGAATAGGCCGATGTGCTTAGATGCATTAAAGAAAATGGGGACAACAGAATACATGTATCTCACATATGGAATGAATAACTTACTGAGACGTTTTAATTTGATATACTGTTTGTTGTATAAGTGTATGTGGGTATTCGCGCTCTGCTAATTTATAGTAATTCAAAACCATATGCACAAAGTCCAAACAAACCTACATATCTTAACAGTCAAACGCATTTGATTTGCATCATATAGCATTTTTGAAACATTATCAGGCCTTGAGTTAAGAGTGCGTATAGTAATATTAATTTCCTTATTTTTCAACCGAAATATATTTAAGTGTACTCAAAAGAACAGTCTATTTTACAGCAGCAAAAACATATGTATAAACTGGTAAGAAAATATTTACAATTTCAAGCTCAAAAATTGTGTGTATCTAAACCTATGCTTTATCTGTTTTTTGACACAGAAAGTTTATGGTTGATGGCAGGAGAGTTATAGGAAATATCGTAAAGCAAGTCATGGGTGGATCCAGGATTTCTGGAAAGGGGGTTTATATTATATATATAAAGATGCGGGGGTTCGCTTTGCTCATTTCATCTCATTTTTCTTTAAATATCCCATGAAAATGAAATAATTTGGTCTCACTGAGACTAAAATATTTTATTTTCATAGGATATTTTAAAACTTGGGGCGAGGAGGGGGTTTCAAGCAAACCCCTTAACCATCTCTGGACCCCCACTGCAGGAATGTCACAATCAAGTATCACATACCAACCGTCGGCGGGAGCGCAGTGGCTCAGTGGTAGAGTGCTTGACTCGAGACCGAAGGGCCGCGGGTTCGAGCCTCACCGGCGTCACTGAATTGTGGTCCTTGAGCAAGACACATTTTTCCTAGCTTAGTACTGGTTCAACCAAGGAAGACCCGTCCCTATTTAACTGTAAGATTGTTGATGGGACGTAAAGAATCAACTCAAACAAAAAAAAAAAACAACCGTCGGCACCGTGAGGTAGAGATATTAGAACACAGACAAACAAAGACAGTTGATTGCTTTACATTCATTGCATTCGTGCGCGGATCCAGAAGGGGGGGCAGGGGGTCCGGATCTCCCCCATATGACTGGCGTTTCGCTTGTGGATCGCTGATGGCCCGATTTAGGGTGGCACTCGGACGCTCTCTTGCCCCTCAACAACTGGGAAAAAACACCCAAAAAACGTTATCAGAGTTGGAACCCCTCTGACAAAACTTTCTGGATCCGCGCATGGCATTCATGCTTTCATTAAAGCATGAATACAATGAATGTATAGCAATATCTTCCTCATTGATAAAGGGCACAAACCAGCACCCAACACAAAACTCTGATTTGTATTACTTGACTTTGCGCTTACTGTAAAGGCGGCGCCTCATGAATGCGTAATTAGGACTGGTCAACCTTAGACATGGGTTAAAGCTGAAAATGAGGCGTGGTTTTATTCAAAGGTAACTGTATCATCTTGCGCCATTACCTCAATATAGACGCAAAATACATTATTTAGTCCTTAAAACGCCAGCAAAATAACAGCATCTGAAAATGTCTATGTAACATATGCAAAGAGGCAAACATTGTGGACCCAGATCAGACTGCTCCTACAGGAGCAGTCTGATCTAGGTCCACACCGTTTGTCTATGAGGCTTCAAATATTTTAGTGAACGACAAAAACATACAGTTTGTGATTATGCGCTTTAAGGGTTAATAAATGTGAGTTCAGTGTGTATACGGTTAGGAGTTTCATGAAATGCACGCACGTTTGCTCGGCACAAAAAGCTTATCAACTCGTTACCAAAGGACCTCGGACAGTTTCCTATTCAATCTGCCCAAATTTTGACAGCCTGTGGCTAGGATAATGCATAACTGACAACTATAGTTTTGTGCTTAAACCAAACCCTTACATTTAGTGAACCTAGCAATATAAAAATATTTTGAAAATATTGCATAACTATGCCAGGAAGTTAGGGTTTAGGGGGTGGGGGTAATCTATGTGACCAAATTTCATTTCACAGAAAGTCAAAGATTCGACGAGTATTCACCTAAATACATGTAAATATTATGTTTGCGGCATAAAAATTGAGGCGAAAGTGATGGGTTTGCATAAAATTCGGGTTGAGAAGATTACATTGTTTCATCTAAAGAAGTGTGCTGTCAATGACTTTTGACTATTACCTGTAATGTTTCAAGTTCATCCAGTTGACTTGTGCACTGAGGTGTATCATATCTGCATACTGTATAAATCATAGTCTAGATAAACACAGATGTTGAGCGTAAAATCGTTAATATTTTTCTTACACATCAGATTTTATCTACAATTTGGTGCTTAAAAGAATTGTCTCATTGCGACGGTTCTTTTGAGTACCCACAACATATGTTTTGGTTGAGAAATGAGACAATTATTTACTTTGTAAGCACTCATAACTAAAGCTCTGATACATGCCATTTACCTACAGGTCTTTACAAAATAAGTTTCTAATAAGGTTTTATAATAAAGCGTTTTTGAGCATTTTGACATCGTTCCCCCCCCGTGACCAATCATGCCGTTTTTATATGATGTGTGAAATGTAAAACTACAACTGTATGCAAAAGGATTAGTTTGGTCACGGGGGGGAAAGCACTTCAGTAAAACTTTTTCTATTTTCTATATGTTGGATAGCAAAAACAGAGTTTTCAGCCCATATTTTTCAATAGGTACTTGTCCAATGAGAAAACAGCTTTTGTGGATAAGTCGAGGATTGAACCTACTATCTTTCTCATAGAAAAAATATCATTTTCTTTGAAACTTTTCTCTGGTGATTTTTATGGGCAATCCTTCATTAAGACTGTCCGAGGTCCTTATAAATAAAACCTGATTTCCCCTACTTAGCTGGTGAAATAGCCGAACCACGCAAGTGCTTTTACATGGTCTGAAAATAAAATGTGCACATGGTTTGTGTTAGTTCTGGGACCATGACCTAGCTTGTAAGTTTCATCATGGTCAAACTAGGTTATGGTTTTTGTCTACATAAAAGCGATTTTTAGGCGTAGTCGTTGTATAACATTGAAGAAAGCATTACAGACGCTCACCATATTCATTCTCCACTCAATTCGTTTAACTTTTACTTTGTATACACATGTAGCAACCGCCCACGTACACAAAATACAATAATCAAGATACCTTTTACACTGTAATATTCTGGAGGTCAAAGTTGTAATGTTCTCAAATACGAATCAAATTGAAACAATAACAAATTGCGTGTAGTAGAGGACCCAGTGTTAAGAAATGACATAAAATAGCATTTTGTTATGCCCTTTACTAGTACATTGCTTAGGCAGTATGAAGCCGAATATTGTACTCAATTTAAGTCTTGCAAAAGTACTTATAACAGCGTGTTTATTGCGTTCCCCTTTTTTTCCCTTTAAAAATGTAAGCATGTCTTTTTTAAGTTTTAGTTTAAATGAACAATGTTTGTTAAAATTGTTTGTGTCCATTATAATGTCATTAACGTTACACTTCAAACTGTTTCCTATAAAATCAATGCTATTTTTTAAAATGTTTTTGTTAAACTCTTGATAACAAAATTTTCAACAGGCATTTTAATTCATTATAACATGTTTTTAGAAGACAATTAACTGAACGTTTCAAAACTGAAAACAGATACATAAGCATGAATGACAATATCTTTAATTTATGAAATGATATGCCTCTTAGCTTATAAACACAATATACTGCTTGTTATTTTTTTGATTACCTGATTACCTGTTATAAAATGTATTAACTAAGAAAATGATAGGTCTAGTGCAGCACCACAACTCAGATTCATTCACTAGCACTGTCTTATTTGAAAACGTAGCATATATAACTTTACAAATATATGATAATTATATATTTGTCTTAACAGTTTTCAGTATAAACTGAGCCCCAACAGCTAATAAAGATTAAGATTTTTGTAATATTTTATTCTTTTAAAGAAATCTATTCAGCTATTCAAAAGAAACCAAAGAGGTATGTAGACCCAGTTCACACTTGTTCACATTATACAAAAATAGTTAATAACCTATTTGTTCTTCTTGTCAACATGGGTTCTTTTATGATAGATATCTACAAATTACTGAAATGATGTGTGGTTGGTTGGCATTTTGCTTGTTGTTGTTGTTCTCGTTGATTGCAAGTGTTTTGTGTTGGACCCTCGTTTTGTTATTTCAGACTAGATGTCCCACAAGTTTAGTTATCATGTGTCATAGGACAGAGGATGACTTTAATTGTGTTTGAAGTCAGTGTTCTGTCTCTTTCACGGGGTACTATGGGTTATTATGTAGCCCGTGATTGTGGCATTCTCTACTCATACCCACTTCTTGAAAAACATTCGCTTGCGATCCAGACAGTAGAAACAGTTTACAAATGTAGGAGGAAAATGTTTGTAAAGGTTACATTAAATTTCATTATACACTAAGCCTCAACAGCTAATACAGATTCAGACAGTATGTGTGTTTGAAATCAGTCATAGTTTGAAGAAAACGTTTTCAATGCAAATTGTTTGCCAATATCTATTTGTGTATATCAAAACTCAGATGGTAACATTGTTCTCTTTTTAGTTTCCGTATATGATTTCTGTTTATTTCTAACGTGGCTTTTGTTATTCAATTAATGAAACTGATAATCATATCAAGTTTGTACTGCTAATAATTTGCTAAAACAAGCACTATCTGAACCTAAAAAAATGACGGGGAGATTTACAATACCATTTTTACTTTTATAAGACTTAAACAGGCAGAATAAGGCCAAACAAAATCTAAAAAGATCATTCGTAGTGATAGCAATTAGTGCTTGCATTACTGATGTCAACAAATTGGATTTTACCATAGTACCATTGCATAAGTTGAGTCATTGAACCAAGTTTGACCAAGTTATTGCCAAAATCCTGTGAATTGATTCCTTAATTTTAACAGGGTTTAGCAAACATTAAATAATACATAAGTTTAAAAGACGTCAATGTATTGAGAAAAACTGCAAAGCAAATATATCACGTTTTCTAGCAAGCTTTTTTGGAAGCACAATAGAAAAATGCACTATGCTAATAATGACCATTGTCACTAATGATAGACTTAGAGGTATTGTTAGGAAAGTATGGCCTTTGAAACAGAATAAAAATTGTGTTATTTGCTTTTGAATAATATTGACAAAATATTGACAACGTTACGAATGGTAAATTTGACAGCGAATTTTATATAGGAAACTTGTGATAAGTGTCAAGAATCTGTGCATATATAATAATAGTATCATTTATTTGGTACTTATTTTATGAATTTGACTCAGTTCTAACATGCGAGTAGCAGTACTCATTGTTGGTTTAAATATTTTAAAGGTGCGCTGTAGAATAAAAATGGTATTAAAGTAGATTCTATCCCAGATGTTATTAAAGCTCTATGGAAAAAAAGCAAACGTCTGCAAATACTTCCAGGATATTTCAGTACATATGATCAATCAAGTCCTATACCTAATAGAGGTTAGCCTAAGGTCCTGATTAATGGAGTCCAATCATTTAAAAATGTCTACGATACTAATAATTCAAGGGAGCCTTTCCAACTAATTAATTTAGAATGGGAATTTATACAAAATACTCTCCTGTTTTGTGGCTTGACAGGCAAAGCAATGATAAAAGTAGTATTCTCCCTAACTATATTGTTAAATACGATACCAACAACATTTTTATTCTATGGCATCAAACTGGACACGATATAGATGCTAAAATACTATAGTCATAAATACA
The DNA here is from genome assembly GCA_964019695.1 of Loripinus fragilis. NCBI lineage: Eukaryota > Metazoa > Mollusca > Bivalvia > Lucinida > Lucinidae > Loripinus > Loripinus fragilis. Next base: position 27,616,762 of record OZ026527.1, read on the forward strand.
GGTATGGTTGGTGCCAAATGCAAGACATAAATCATTGCAATATCCTAAAATTCCCCCCTTTTTTATATGGCAATGATAAACGTATTTATAATGTTTCACGTCTTGATTTGCGCTTCTGGTTTAGAATGTTAAGTTAGCATTTTTGCATGTTGTTATAAACATAGTCGTTGTAATCTATTGCTGATAGTCTATGTTAATATTTGAGGGCTTAAACAATGAGCGATTGATCTTCCTAAGTATGTAAGGGTGCAAAGATCAGGAATCGATACAATCAAGTACCACAGCTGACCCAGGATACCAATGGGAAAGTGACAAATTTACAGTTATGACGCCACCAACGAGAGCCTAGAGGTCAGCCCTTTCCCAGCAGGTGACCACAAAGCACATATTAACAGACGCGCACAAAGACATAGCAAACACAAAAAAACCCATAAAGATCCACAAAAAAGTATCGCCTTGGAACGGTCAGTTAAATATTTTATTGGAGGGCTTAAACCAGTTTAACGGCGCCATCCTCACCCTTAATTCAGATGTGGATCAAGACATAGATATTTGGTTTGCATGAAAGACCCCTAACTTATTAATGCATCATCTCCTAAAACGTATAAATCAAGATATAACAAGGAGATAAAGCAAAGATAAGAACTCAACAGTAAATTAAACTGAATACCGGAGCAAAAGAAACCCAACAGGTAAACCCCGGTGGGCCCGACAAACAGCCAAAGCATCAGGCCCCTACCATCTCATTAATAGATAATTCTTTAAGTCTGAACCATCAAAGAGTCTAAAGTCCAACCCACCGGCGTGCAATTTAAGAGTAAAGCAAAGTTGCCAATCGTGATTGGGTTGACCACCAAGCATGCAGTCTGTTGCATTACTTTAATGTTATAGCCATTCTTTTTATAATGGGAAATTATTTAAATAAAATGCGCTGAAAAATTATTAGAGCCAACAATCTTCTTCAATTTATACACCAAGTCACCATAGAAATCAGGTTCCAAAAGTCCTTCTCGTAAGAGAGATTTAAGTCCGACTTGGAATTTAAAAATTAAATCATAGTATCGTCTATGAAATTTGGAAAGGTTTTGCGAAAATAGTAAGTGAGTATGATCAGGAAATACCACAATCACAAACCGCAGACAACCCTGTGGCACCGCGAGGAAGAGCCGCTCAACCATCACGAGACACCAAGAAGACAAATTAAGCAAAGCAACCAGCTCTCTCTTCCCCATCAAGATGATTGCAATACTAGAACGGACACAAAGCAACGTACAACAAAACATGGAACATTTACAGACTCCCACAATGGGAGTAACAATAAACAAAAAATTCAACAACAACAGAACCACCGCCTTAGAACGGACAGCAGCCTAAGCCACCGGGGGGGGGGGGGGGGGGGGGGGGCTTAAATGCATTTTACTGGTACCAAATCTTCGCCCTAGATTCTGCTGTTGTTGAAGTACAATAAATGTTCAGTTCGCATGGAGGCCATCAAACTAATACAATGTATCATCATGGAGAAAGACTCTAATCAAATTAACACACCATGATGAAACACAGAAAAGGGCTCATGACTCACAGATAGTCAGAGCTAAGGATAACCTCAAGTTGAGCCACGGTGGGTCCAGCTACAGATAAGCATCAGGCACCAACCCACCGATTAAAGCTTTACGTCAGAGCCGTCATAGAGTCTGAGGCCAGACCCACCGTCGTGCAATTAAAGAGGAAACTTTCTGAGTTAACAATTTATTGCGAGTGTTGAAGTCAGCAACATAGCTAGATACTCTAGCAAAACAAATGAGTGGAGAGATAAAGACTCCATAGGATGTAGAGTGAGTTATTTTATGCTTTATATTTCACATCTAAATTGAGATGTTGACAGCTTGAAGCAAAATGCATGGTTAATTTCATTAAATGCACACCTTTTAGTGACACAGAGATAAAAGCAACCATTTAAGCCTTTCAGGTGATACTTTGATTATGAAAAAATAGAAAGTAATAAAAAGGCTGGTCACTTGATTTATTAAGACATCTTAAAATGCATTTTTTTTGCCTAATATAATCAGATTTTGTTCAATTAAAGCATTCACTCTTCTTTTGAAGTTAAATCTCAGTAATATGGTAGGTTTTAACAGACAATATTACATATTTTGTTATTACTGAGCACATAGATGGTAGTCGTTTTCACAGTGTAGCGGTTTGGTCTTAACATTGCACTATAATAACGTTATTTATAAAGAAAGCCACGTATATAACAATAATACCAGATGTCTAAACTAATTATAATCAAATTGCTACCAAGCTGAATTCAATTAAAAGATACAGATGATGTTTTTAATGATATGGTAGAGCACGGAAAATGACAATAACACTGGAAAAGGTGTTCCTATTATGTATTAACAATTGGCTGTTGCATGGTAATTACCCAATTTCCAAAGAATCTACATTCATTGATTTTGCCACGTATTGTGTGGTTTAGAAAAGCATAGTCTACAAAACTCTCTCTTCGGGTCGTTTGACAACCCATGGTCTTGGAATAAACAGTAACATATTTTAGAGTAAGTAATGTTTATAACAGTAATAGAAGAGTAAAACTTTTACTGTTCGTTTGACACACTGGATAAATTGCTTTAAAGACAAACTGCAGATTGTAAGAAATATGACTTATCTGGCCAAAATTAACTTTTCTTTCAATTCCTAAGAAGTAATGAAGTAAATAGTCTAGCATGGGGATAGCTATGGTTACCCAATAATTTAACATCTTTTGCAAGACTTAAAATGTGCGCAATATAAGTTTTCCAACCCCTGATATATGATATTAACTCAGACTATAGTCTAAAATTCTACTACTTTCCTGCCACTTTTTTCCAAATTGCAACTCTTTGGGTCCTCTTTGAATGTATCTCGTTCTGAATCAAATATTTTTTCATATGTTTCCAAACAGGAATCACTGTTTTCCGATCGGGCTTCACAACTTTCTTAAGATCCAGATTGGGAATCACAGACTACGAGAAAAAAAACTGATTTTAAACCCTAATAACCTTTTTCTAGACAGTTAAAAATAATTCTGAACGGTCAACAGTTTGAAAATTTATTCATCTTTGGACTGTTGAAATTAGGTGAATATCAATTAAAAACGGTGAAACGTTTTTTTCATTTTCTGAGACCACTATAAAAATGATAGAATGGAGCCCGATCAAGTAGCAAGTTACTAATAACAGTATTATTTACCTGTATTTTTCTCTCAATTTATGTAGGTCAATGGAGCCCGATTGGGCATCTCTGGGCAACAAACAAATCAAATCCCACCATTGGTTGGAAATCAAAGCGAAACACCTTCCTACCTTCAGTTTAAATTGTTTCATTTCATATATCCACATAAAGAAACAAACATTGTTTTTCCGAAAATCGAATCTTAAAATATTGCGTGCATTGTCCCTCACCAAAAACCCATTATTTTTTGGTAGCCATCTTGGATTTTTGGGCGATACACCTATCGACTTGAATCACGAGGGCTTGCAAGCACCTTTTCGAGCGCTTGCGTTCAGAGAGAAAGTACTCGATAGCACTCCGAGCGCTTGCATTGTTGAACACGCCTCTGGTGACTTTACTGCTTCATATAAATATAGGTCACTTAAAACATTTCTTAAGTAGAGGAGATTTTAAGCCATCGAATGAAAGGGTAAAAACAGATAAACGTCAAATAAGCAAATGGGCTTTTAACTCGGGCATGCCAAACAATATGAGGATGATTTAATGATAGCTTACAAAGTCTATGACACAAATTTGATACTTTTCGTATTTCTTAATTTAAAGGAGTAGGGAATCTTTCAATGATAACATTTTGTCACATGAAACAATTGATCCCTATCTAAAAAGTTTACAGTTTTAATGCGTTAACTTCATTTTAATAGGACACATTTTCCTTTCATGTGTTACTAACAAATGAACACTTTTTAGTATACTACCAAAATGATCGTTTTGCCTTCTTTTTTGAGATGTATATTAAAACTGCTATCCAAGTGTTGCGTTTTTAAAGCCCGTTAGTATAATAGCACAAACTTTAACGCAAAGCGCAACTTTCAAGCTGCAATGGAAACCACAAATGCTAAAAGATCCTGGTGTTGCCATGGAAACCAATCTCTCATGAAAATGTTTTACCCAAAATATTTAGGTATATGTGCCACTATGTGGTACACAAATACATGTAGTATAATTGTAGTCCTTGGCATGAATCGTCTTTGTATTATTCTCCGAAATATCCCTGAGATAAATCAGCGCAAAACAGGAAAATAACAAGACATGAATAGTGTTTAAGATTTATTACATGTAGATAAAATGACAAGCTATATTTCCAAAACAAAAACTGGTCAAAATAAGTTAAGCCCGAGCTGAAATTTTCTCATAACGTTTTATTGCATACATTTTTCAGCCATTCTTCTCAGTATGTGATAGGTTTCACTAATATTAATAAAATGTCTATAGAGCATCAGACATTTCAGTAAATTTCCCATTTTGTTCCCTATCAATTCTATAGTGAAACTGACAAAAATATGGGTACTCCTGGACAAATTTACCACATGTCGAAAGACAGTCGGTATTTCCAATTTAAAATTTGTGTAAATACACCTAAGAAATTGTCTATTTGTCTGTTTTTTTGTTTGTTTGATTTGATTCTTTACGTCCCATCAACAATCTTTTAGTTATGTAGGGACGGGTCTTACTGAGTTGAACCAGTACTAAGCTACGATTAATGTGTCTTGCTCAAGGACACAATACAGTGACGCCAGTGAAGGTCGAACCCGCGGCTCCTTGGTCTCGAGTCATGAACTCCACCACTGAGCCTCTGCGCTGCTATTGTCTAATTTGAGTTCAGTAAGAAATTCAATTGTTTAGACATTTTTTACATGAATAACTAAACTTTGTGAATTTGACATCAGGCCTATGGAAAAAACAGACATGGGGCTTAACTTATTTTGACCAGTATATATATTTATCAGTCACCCCTAATATTAACTGAATTGTTTCAACATAATCTAATAAACGTTTCCTATCTCACGGCATGTTACCTTTATCAGGTCATCATTTGAATGACGTCGCTAATGTCGCTGAATCAACACAAAAATCAAAAATTGCGTCATAATTGCTAGTTTGAAGAGTGTTCATCAATGGGTAAACTGGTAAATAGAATACCAGGTTGGCGTCTTTTGATATCAAGTTTACCAGGCTCGGCTTTGAGAACGCATGTTGAATCGCTCTGCAAGCCTCGCGATGTCAACAAGCATTCTCAAATACTTGCCTGGTAAACCTGATATCAAAAGACACTCAGCTAGTATTCTCTATGTAGTAAGTAGCATGTGTTTATTACAGACAGTTCGAATACACAAGCAAACACTTTAATGAGATTGTGGCAGTTATTATATTATAAAGCCACTTCACAAATAACAGGGTTCAATCTTATGGACCCCAATCATAGTCAGCAGGGGTAGCCGTACATATATGATGCTGGTTAAGGCTAGGTTTGGGTTAGGTTATTATGGCTGCTAGTTGAAACACGTCTACACGAGGAGCTACAGTAAATCCTGTCTTAAGCAGCCACTAAAAAGAAGACCAAAAATTGGTTTTCAAGACCGATTATCGCTTACTGCGGGTCGAAAGTATTGCAGAATGCTATTCTGCAATACTTTCGACCTTCATTAAACTACCATTTGTCTTTTAAGACCTTTGTTTTGTCTATTTTTGAGTGGCCACTATAGACAGGTTTTACTGTATCTAGAAGTCTGTTCTGCAGTCTGAATTCACTCTTTGTTTTTCTGGTAGGATATCTTCTAGTGGGTCCATATAGGAAAATTTATCTCGTACCTAAACAAAGAAAATATATCTAATCTTAGATCACATACACGGTCACCAATCCAGCTCTTTCAACGCATATACCAGTTGAATTAAACTTTCTGTTTATAGAGCCCCCAAGTGGCTTAGGCTGCTGTCCGTTCTAAGGCGATGGTTCTGTTGTTGTTGATCTATTAGTTAATGAACTTCCCATTGTTTGTGGGAGTTCTGTGTTTGTCTTTGTTTTGTTATATATTGTTTTGTGTCCATTTTAGTTTTGCAATCATCTTAAAGAGGAAGAGAAAGCTGTTTGCTTTGCTATTGTTGTCTTGCAGATGTATTGTTACAATAAATGTTCTGTGGCTCTTCCCCACGGCGCCGTGGGTTGGTCTGCAATATGTGAGTGTGGTGTTTCCTGATCATTCTCACTTACTTTTTGAGAGCAAAATGTAGAAATCAGCAAAGCTATTCGATGAGACACGCATTGAACTTCTCGACAATGGTATAGGTTTTAAGAAGATATTCTGCTTGACAATTTAAAATGATCTGTAATGAAGAAAAAATGCTTTTTTTTCAACTTCAACACAGATTCATTCTAGAATAAGTTTATGTGCTAGGGCACACTATTTAAGGTATGTCGAAGGTAAATATTAAAAATTCCGATTTCTAAAAGTGTGTATCAGTTGGAAAAAATAAATATATTGCTGAATTTCATGTCCATCTTAATCTGAGGACACAGGTTCCTCCTCGTCGTAACACAGTATTAATTTTATGCGGTGAAGTCTTTATACATACATTTACAAAGAGTGGGTACACATAATACTATATATTCCGTGAAGTAAAGTTATAAAATAATTACATGATCCAGGCAATCTGACAGATGATGTTACCTAGCTAAGAGTTAATACCCTTTTTTCAAGCTCAAAGTAAGTAAGGGTGCAAAGATCACGAATCGATACAATCAAGTACAACACCTGACCCAGAATGCCAATTGGAAAGTGATAAACTTACAGTTAGACACGACAAACGAGAGCCAAGAGGTCAGCCCTTTCCCAGCAGATGAACACAAAGCACATATAAACAGACGCGTGCAAAGACATAGCAAACACAAGACAGAACAAAAACATAAAAGATCCACAAAAGAAGTACCGCCTTGGAACGGACAGTAAAATATTTTACTGGAGGGCTTAAACCAGTTTTACGGCACCAGCCTCACCCTTAATTCAGAAGTGGATCAAAACGGATAGATATTTGGTTTGCATGAAAGACCCCTAACTTATCAATGCATCATCTCCTAAAACATATAAATCAAGATACAACAAGGAGATAAAGCAAAGATAAGGACTCAACAGTAAATAGAACTGAATACCGGAGCAAAAGAAATCCAACAGGTAAAGCAGGGCCTAGTCATCAATTTTAAAATGCCAACCTTTTCGCATATAACCATGTTGACCGTGGAATAAATAACTACACATATATGGCCAAATAAAAAAAACTATGTTTAGGGTAACCCGACCCTAACTAAATTTACTGGTGAAACCTAGAAATATTTTCAGGTTTTCTGGAAAAAGAAATATAATTTTAGGCATTTTGAAAGGCGAAATGCCTTTCAAATTGCATAAAATTAGGTTTTTTTTTTTTTCAAAAAAAAAAATTAAAAAAAAATGTTTGCCTACCCTACCTAAAATTTTCAGACCCGTTACCTGAAACACACTTATTTTTTTATTTGGCCTAATTAAGCCGAACTATTGTAACGTCTGCCTGGCTGTTACTAGACTAGTATCAATGTAAAATATAGATATATAAATCTTTCTTTGGGCTACCTTGCCAACTGATTGGTTACCAATGATTATAAAATGATTGGGTATGAAAAGGGATCACGGGAATTACCACAATGTTAACAAATACATATAAAAGTACTGGCCTAGTGACAGATCACTGGCCAGTCTAACAATCTTCAAGTAAAGGATAAGACCTATCTCAATCAACTATGCTGGTTCTGAACCTCCCCAGACCTATACGCAGAAGCCTGTTCAGAAACCAGTATCAAACACCACTGTATCAATGAGACCCTGTCTCAATAACGTCTGGACCACTATCCAGAAATACTACTTGGAACACAGCCAGGACAATTGCGACCCAGGCATGCAATAGTATTTAGCTGTCTTCTCTACCTGACGCTGAGCAACTGCTGTAATACGTAGGTGGCCTAAAAACCCAATAGTTTACTAGTTGTCTTCCTTTTATTTATTCCACGATGTGTCACGTACAACTGACTAAATCAACGTGAAAGTATTCCTCTTAATAGGGTCAATAATAGAGCGCCCTCTTGTGGCACACGACTCTTACGGAAAGTCTACGACCATCGACGAAATCATCCGTATTGCGCAATTATTAATAAGCGCTTCCAATTCCAAGCGTCTGTCGGACTGGCCAATGATCAAACTTTAATTCATAATTTCTACTTAAAATACGTGAAATTGCAGGATATTTCCGGATGGAACAGACTCATACATTAAACCTTGGAAAAGGCTGATAGATACCGATATATGGATTTATTACCTTTTTCAAGCCTTTTTTTGTAGCACCAATTACCGTTGCTAAGCGATACTAAACCAAACAAGTATGAGCTTCTCTTAAAACAATGCAGTGCTGTATAAGCTCACTACCTATGAACATCACACTATTACTTTATCTGAACCTATTACATTACCTTTTCAACTTGCCGAAACACCCTGATTAAGTTCTTCCCTGCCAGTTTTCTTAAGTCATCATCTGTCCAGTTTCGTCTTATGAGTTCAGCAAACAGGTGGGGATACTTGGAAACATCCTCGAGTCCTCTCGTAACACTAGAAGACAAAAACCAAAATGTACAATGCTGGTGACTACAAGTATCACAGGTTTAGATAAACAAAAAATTTAGCATAAAATTGTAATTTTTTTTCTTACCCATGATTTTAGCACATGTTTTGGGTGCTCAAAAGAACCGTCTCATTTGAGACGGTTCTTTTGAGTACCCACAACATATGTTTTGGTTGAGAAATCAGAAAATTAAATTTTCGTTACGCACTCGTAACTAAAGTCCTGAAGTATAGTTTTATAGATGAATCAATTTGTAAGCGCCCTTTATGGCTATTTCGTCCCTTTTCAGGCGAATGGAATTTTCTATATAGCTACATAAAATAAAGTCAGAATGGTCCATTGTATACATTGAGGGGTCACATATTTTATTTTCCCAAATATATTGTATTTCTTCTTTCTCTGAAGATCACATTTGAGCCGTGACATGAAATTTCCAACCATGTGGCATTTTGACATGTGTAGAGTCAGACAAGCCTGTGGAGCCTCCTTTTAAGCTTAGAAACTCCAAATGATATTCAGTCAGTAGCTCAAGAGTTAAATAATATTTCAGCGACTATCAAAGGCTCGGATCAGACTGCGCGTATACGCAGGCTGGTCTGAGCCTTTGATGGTCGCACATACCACATTGTTGGAAATCTCATGTCACGGCTCATTTGTCTAAACAATAGTGCAGACCTTGATGAAATGCCGCATTATGCAGCATTTCATTTGGGTTTCACTCTGTACCAAAGTATTCTTTTTATGGGGTTTTCGTCTACAAAGGGTTATATATAAGAACGTTTACACTTTTTATTTTAGGTAAATTTAATAATGTGAGTGGTTTGACCTTTAAAGACCTAAATATTTACTCAATGATAGTAGTACCACTAATTATGACTCTCCCCAGGTGTTACACTAGGCAGATTGAAGGCAGATCATAATGAACAGATTACGAACTTATTGCAAGGGTAATAAAGAGGTCCCTTGAAGGGTTTAGGTATTTTTAAAAAAAAAAAATATATATTTGACATTTATCTTATTTAATACCCCTATTCCACACAGGCCACGAATCGACCGAATCGCCACGAATAGATTTTTTTCTTATTGGGGGGGGGGGGGGGGGGGGGGATTCGTGAGGTTTCATTAATTTTTTTCTCCAATCGTGATGAGCTACGAGTTATTCCCGATTCAGAAACGATGTCGTTACGAATATTCGGGGGAATCGGCTCAATTCGGCTGGAATCGCGCAAGAATTCATTACGATTAGAAAATAACATAAGAACATGCTGCACGAAAGTTAAGGAATCAATTACGAATCAGTTAAGAATATGCGACGAATTAACAGACATCCGCGACGATTCGACACGATTCGCGAGATTTTCTCTCACGATAGCTATAAAAAAAAAGGCCTGTACATGCTTCGGGGCATCAGTTCCAAAATGAATGTTCCACGTAAAGCAGAAGTAGAATTGATCCTGAAACTTGAGTGTTGAAAACGGCTTCTTATATAGCTAGAAGAAAACAACCTCGTTAAAGTCGAGAGGCCCTGACCCAGACTCTTTAACTTGGAAAAATATGGCAGTTTGCCATTGGCAAAATCGCCAGCCAGGAGCTACTGGCTGATCCTGATTGTGCTCCAGAATCTGCCAAATCTGTTTCAACTTCTAGGACTGCTCACATGCGCGAGACGGGGTAATTAACCTTAGGGAAAATCCTTCTGCTATCTCTTCCTTGGTTTTATTGCTTGGCTTAATCTCCCGATTCCCCACGAATGAGCTAAGAGTAGCTACGAATGCCCAAAACAATGCATAAACGCCCCAGAATCGATTACGATTCAGTTACGATATCCAAGAATGCCTTAGGAATTTGGTACGAATTACGCACCATTTTTCGAATCGGGGAATTCGTGGCAAAAGTTTTGAACAGTTCAAAACTTTTGAGCCGAATTCCCGATAGACCTACGAATTGCAAGAACTTACTACGGACTATGCGAATCAGTTAAGACCTTCACGAACTGAGTACGATTCAGCCACGAACCCAAATATTTGTCAATTCGTGTCAATTCGTGGGATTCGGGGCCTGTGTGGAATAGGGGTATAAAGAAATTTCAATATTTGTGATCCAAAGGTACACTTTGAAAAGAAATAATGCAAAGAATCAACTACCCTTGCAAGTAAAGTGTCCACTTTCAGGGAAGACTTGTGTAATCAGTAGAAGTGCTCGCATAAGTATGATTATCCCACCTTTCATTGATATTCTAATGTTTAATGTCGAATATCTCGCAATTCACAATGTGCAAATGCATGCTGGTGCAATAAGCAAGTTATTGTATGGTTTCGCGTTTGTACGGGCGATTATCCACTCGCTACAGCTCGTGGATTATCTCCCCGTACAAACGCACAAACCATACAATAACTTACACTCAAGCACCACAAAGTTATATGACTTCTAAGTCTTACCATCCCGTTAGAAATCCAGATAATACTATCCACTACTACACACACAATAACATACCAAAGTGTGTTATTTCATAGGGATCCTTCTTTAAACTCCCTTCAATAATCTTGCTAAATATGCCCAGTAGATGGGTTGGTGTGTTATCTGTCATTATAGCACTTCCCGGCTCCGAGGTTTTAAAACTGTCATCATGCTTATCTCAACTGAGCATGAAATTTCAACTGCTTATAAGAACTAAAATGCTAAAAAGACCTTTCTTGCTTTCCATCTCTTAGATATTGCAATTAACATTTATGAGCAGGATAATTTTCATGTTCAGTTGAGTACCGTATTGATTTTTTATACCCTCTGGGCCTGATCATTGATCATTATCACTTGTTTTCGTTTAGAGGTTGGGTACACTGATTTTGGTATTATAATTTGTTGTTTAAAACATTGTTTTTGTCCGTCTGTTTCTTGAAATTAACTTATATTAAGTTTTTTTTCTTATATTTGATACTAGCACTACTTACTCTGAAATTCCATCGAAATCTCCACCAATACCCACGTGATCTACTCCAATGAAATTCTTGATATGTTCAATATGATCTGCAAAAACAAAATATAATCTAACGCATTTAGAGGAGCACAGTGGCTCAGTGGTAGAGTGGAGGAGAGGTCCCTGGTTCAAGCCTCACCATAAACTGAAGCATGAGCTTTCATTGCATTGTTTCAACGAAACAAAATGTTCATGGTTTGAGCCTCATTGAATGCATTGTGCTATGTTCTTTAGCAATGTAGCACGGCACTTTATGTAACTGCATTGTGCTGGTTCAACCAAGGATAACATCCCAATATTAATGAAAAAAATGACTCTGACGTCAAGCATCAGCTCAAAAAACTCTTTAACATTTAGAACAGTACTGGTAGTACTGGTTTAACTCAGGAACTGTCCAGACATGACTGAAAAATGGTATTATATATTCATGCTTTATGTCCCACTCAACAAATTGGGGCCTAAAGCATCAACTCAAACACAATTTTATTGGGGTGAAGGTGAAATACGAGGGATGTTCCGAAAGTTCTGAAACAGGCATTATATCTCTGTAACCAGCAACGTCACATGCCTGGAAATTGTACCAAATACAATTATGTTATTTGCCTATACACAGTCACAACCGTTTTTATGTAACTTGAAGGAGCGACTATGAGTCTACCTCGAAACATCCGTACCCTCAAGGCACTGACTTTACAAGCAGATCATGCATATTAGATACCAAATCAAGCAGGCTGAACCATTTGCTTTCATGATTGCTCAAAGTTCATTTATCAGTCAATATGCCCTGTATTAAATATGGCATAATTTTTATAAGATCTTAGCTGCCTAGGCCCTCAAAAGTTTTGCTATGCAACTGCCAGCTTTATGCAAGTTCTGGATAAAACCTGGAACTTGAACATTTTACTGACCCATGCTGTCATAACAACGACTGCATTTAAAGTAAGATCTTTTTAAGGCAAATGTGAAAGAGCTGACTTTTGTCTGAAGCAGTTATGAATCAATCTTTATCGTCGTAGACTAGTAGTAACTCACAGAAGAAAATTATAACGAGTCCACAAAGTAGGCCAATTTTCGGAGGTACACGAATTTTGCATGTGCATATTTTAAATAAAACCGGATGAATTGTCTAAATGTGCACTCTATCGAAACGCGATGACAATATGGGTTAAGACTGAGCACAAAGTATCCGTATGAAATTAATAACAAGTTTGAAAATTCTTATTTAAAATAAATTATTTAATTGGAAAATATAAAAGTTTTTACAATATTCCAAATTAGATAAAGATATTTTGTGATCAAAACATTACTGGTCTTAAATATTTTGCCGATATTAGGTTTGACATGTTTTGAGTCCAACTGGATAGACAAAAATAAAAAGTTCTCAGAAATGAAAATCTTGCAATGTATTTAAAATGACGTAGTGTTCAACTTTAATGACGTCATAAGAATTGTGCTTTTTTCTGAATATTGAATCGGCACAACCTGTCGCCATTCCAACATTTGAAAAGACATTATAAATAAACAAAAATATACGTACACTGCAGTTTTATTATGTGGCTATAAAATACAAGGCATGAAAGATTTAGATTCAAAAATGATATATAACATGAAAACAGGCCAGTGGTAAGCATTAGGCGATATATAATATGCCGTACAGCGAGGAGATATTAGCATCATTGTCAAGCCCAAAGATAGTTCTTTTAAATGGTACATAGAAGGTCTCTCAAAAGTATCTCTGGACAAAGCTACTAGGTAAAGTTCAGAACTGTTGAAACATTCCTCATAATGTCTTTAGAACTATTTTTTGATAGTATTCCTAAGGACAATGTGGTTTAAGCAATAGACTAGATTTGGGACAAATTTATGACACCAAATCCATTGAGCTGGCTAAAAAAATAACAACATATAATATGATAGTGATAAATTTTGTCATCTGTTTAGTTATTTTTTCAACAACCAGAATATTCACTTGGGCTAGAGGTCTTGTTTTGTTTTCAGCCAGTTTGCTCTTATTTGTTATTTAATGTATATATACTACTCGAAACAAGTTTAACAACAGTTATAAACATGTATGTAGGTTTATTGGTTAAAGAAAATGAAACTAATATACATTTAGAGTAACCATTTTTTGCTCACAAAGACCTGGAAATATGCTGGTAGTGTGTTTGGTGCATAGGCTGCTGGAGGAGTTCAAACAGAGTGACCCACTGAATGTGATTGGAATATTTTCAGGTTCGATAAATATTGCCTTCAGTTAATCATGATGGGTGATTACATGCAAGTGAATTTGCATTTTATCATAGTTATGATATGTTGACATTACCTACTACATCTGGGATGGTTGATTCAGGTTTAATTTTTGGTGGACAATTTATAAATTCACTGTAGAAATTCACCATCACGATACCACCATTTTTCTTCTGAAATCAGAAAGAGACGAACGACTCCTGATGTCCAAATCACTGAAAACTAACTTTTTGAAACATATTTTATGCTGTAAAAATCGAATTGAGAAGTTATAAAATAGTATGATAAAAAGCCCTGCTTATTAGATATCCCACACAGTAATGGATAAAAATGGGAAACAAGAAATGCTATCAAGTACACATCAGTCTTAACCCTTGCCATGCTTTAACCCTTTGTATTCGGGAAACCCCTAAACGACTACTTTTGCAAACAATAAAAATGCAGCTGAAATGCAGCATAATGCAGCATTTCATAAAGGTTTACACTGTTTGTAAAGGTGAAAAAGATCTTCAGACAAAAATAATGCAATACATTTTTGGAAATTATAACCTGACACCCCAGATATTTGTTTGATTTGATACTTTACGTCCCATCAACATTTTTTTTCAGTTATACAAGGACGGGTCTTCCTGGGTTGAACCAGTACTAAGCTATGATTAATGTTCTTGCTCAAGGACACAACGCAGTGACGCCTGTGAGGCTCGAACCCGCGGCCCTTCGGTCTCGAGTCAAGCACTCTACCACTGAGCCACTGCGCTCCACACCCCAGATATGCATCCCTAGTTTGTTGTATAAACCCAGAAGGAAGAAACCATTAATATACAAACGGTTAAGGTAATTCATTCCCCATTTTTATCCTGTTAACATGCAGCATGGTCATTCCCCATTTTTATCCTGTTAACATGCAGCATGGTCATTCCCCATTTTTATCCTGTTAACATGCAGCATGGTCATTCCCCATTTTTATCCTGTTAACATGCAGCATGGTCATTCCCCATTTTTATCCTGTTAACATGCAGCATGGTCATTCCCCATTTTTATCCTGTTAACATGCAGCATGGTCATTCCCCATTTTTATCCTGTTAACATGCAGCATGGTCATTCCCCATTTTTATCCTGTTAACCTGCAGCATGGTCATTCCCCATTTTTATCCTGTTAACATACAGCATAATCATTCCTCATTTTTATCCTGTTAACATGCAGCATGATCATTCCCCATTTTTATCCTGTTAACATGCAGCATGATCATTCCCCATTTTTATCCTGTTAACATGCAGCATGATCATTCCCCATTTTTATCCTGTTAACCTGCAGCATGGTCATTCCCCATTTTTATCCTGTTAACATACAGCATAATCATTCCTCATTTTTATCCTGTTAACATGCAGCATGATCATTCCCCATTTTTATCCTGTTAACATGCAGCATGATCATTCCCCATTTTTATCCTGTTAACATGCAGCATGATCATTCCCCATTTTTATCCTGTTAACCTGCAGCATGGTCATTCCCCATTTTTATCCTGTTAACATGCAGCATGATCATTCCCCATTTTTATCCTGTTAACATGCAGCATGATCATTCCCCATTTTTATCCTGTTAACCTGCAGCATGGTCATTCCCCATTTTTATCCTGTTAACATGCAGCATGATCATTCCCCATTTTTATCCTGTTAACATGCAGCATGATCATTCCCCATTTTTATCCTGTTAACATGCAGCATGATCATTCCCCATTTTTATCCTGTTAACCTGCAGCATTCCAGTTATAAACATGAATTTTCAAGCAGAGTTTTTTAAACGAAACAGTCTGAGAAATATCAGTACTCCACCGATATAATGAATAATGTAGGGTTACATAATTACCATTACCCTCTCATTAGAACGTCCAACCATCTATCCTTTCAATTTTTGTGTTCTCTAAATAAGCAAAGTATTTTTAATTATATTTTAGCCCAAATCTTACCATCATGAGAATGTGTGAAGCGCGTAGGACACATGTCCATAGAGCTCTAAAGGCAAGGTCACACATGTCAATGGCAAAAATGGGGTAGGTTTTATGTGTGTGTCAATGTTTATTCCTGGATAGGTTTCGAAAATACTAGGCTTAAAATTTCACCACCATGATACGACGTGTTGCGCGTAAGACACTGATCCGTAGCCACACTGTCAAAGTTACAGTTAGCAGTGAAAGGTCAACACACAGAAAGCTGCACCCAGCTTCTGTTGTCAAGCATTCTTAGACCATATTTGTAACAAATCACAAGGAAGTACGTGTTACTGATGTGATCACAAACCTTTAATACAGTTGCTAAAAACAAATGTAGCACATTTTGTGACAAATGTGATTCTAATGCTAGCACCTATTTCCATGGGTGTAGCCAGAGGCTTTATCATGTTGAAGCCTACCCAAACCCCCCCCCCCCAAAAAAAAATATGAGAATTAAGAGATATCTGGCTTAGTTACTTTACTTTTCAGTCAGCGAATAATAAAGGCGCTGATCAGACGGCGCAGATCCGCAGGCTGGTCTGCGACTTTGTTGTTTGCAAGCAACAAAGTGTTGTGTCACGTTTTCTCGTGTCATTATCCATATGATGTTGAATTACAGGCTTCCTGGCTACGCGCCTGTATTTCGGAGCACATTTGTAACATATTTTACCTGTTACGTTTGTGATCACATTTGCAACAAAGCTGTTACATATATGATTTGTTATGCTTTTTTTAACATAACACATTCTGATTAAATGTGTAAAATTCACAACATGAGCTTACCACTTTTAGTATAATATTGTCTTAAACATTGAACACAATTTCTACCGCAAACACCATTTTCGTAAAATTTATTTTTCATGTGTTACAGTTGTGATCCCATTTGTAACATACCTGTTACATATTTGATCTGTTACAATAGCACATTTGGCACTATTGGGAAAATGCATGCGCGGATCCAGACATTTTTGTCAGAGATGTGTCCAATTTTGACATTTTTTTAAGTTGACGAGGAGAGCTAGGATCCATATACCATTAAAATCGGGCCATCATTTGCCCGCCAGCAAAACGCCATTTAAATGGCGTTTTGCTGACGTGTCGATGATGACTCAATATTGAATGCTGGCTTGGAAGCCTTTTTTAGGGGATCCGGACCAGAATGGCTAAGAAACCCTATAGTTTTGTTATTTTGCAGGGGGGGGGGGGGTCCGGACGCCCCCCCCCCCTCCTTCAGACCCACGCTTTAAATGCACACTATAGTCCAGGCGCTGATTTCTGTACAGGCCTTAGTTTTTGACATGGCACAACTTACCTGCCAGAAAAGGTTTGACTGCAGAAATGCAATCCTGGGGTCTTCTGCAACACTCCTAGGTATGTCGTACAGTTAAATTGTGGTAGCAGTTTTGCTGTATGACGTCATCTTTGAACGTACCCTACGCTATATGAGGCTTAGATAAATTGAGAGGAAAACACGCCTCACGTTCAGCCATTGATTCCTATTCAGCATATTTCCCTTTATATTGATATATTACATGTATGTAATGGCATACGACAGTAAAGCAATATATTTTTTTGTATATATGGTATATTAGACGTGAAAATGTCCAGCGGAAGGGGTGATTTACCCCACCCCCTGAATATAATGTATCCAAATTAAAAAAAGAAATGAAATCTTCCCCATTTCTTAATTTATCAAGTATAAAAGCATAGTTATAATCATATTTAAACATTATTCTTATAGTATGTGTGTCATGTTTTACATTTGTTACAAATAAAAGAAAGAACATACCACCTGAAATGACAATTCAGGAATGCGCGTGTTACACAATATTCAGTGTACATTCTCTGCTGCAATATAATATACCTGTGACTTATACTAAATTCTTATATATGGACATGATGATAGTCTTAAAATCATTAAATGAAATGCAGCAAACTGTCAGAGTGCGATTAACCATTACACAGCATGATATCACAGTTATATACGTTACTTACTTTCAAATGTATTTACTATTTAATGCAGTAATATCATTAGACAATAGGCTACCAAACGACCTCCAGAAAATGAGGTTTGTAGATTGTTAATTTCTAAAACCAAATTATATTAGCCACACAATGCAGTGCGTTAGTTTTTCAGCGGATAAGGCGTTACCCTGCAGTAGCCAAATTCACTACGTTACCATAAAATAATAGGAATTCCTATAGTGTTAATATCCAGTTATTTCTTATTCTTACGTATCAATATTAATTTTTATTCGAAAGAAAATAACTAGCAATATGATTTTAAACTAATTTTGGTACCTGTTTTTGCAGTAATATATGTTTCTCTCTGCTAAATACAATATCAAATGAAATGACAGCACTATATCACCAATTGTGTAAGCCACCAAAATACGTGCAATTATAGCTTGTCAGCTATTGACTACAATAACTATATTGGTAGCTATGATTTGGGGAAAAACTTACACTTAATTCCTAAAATTACCTTAAAGTTTCTTATTTACAATATTGGTTGAAATCGAGAAAAAATGAAACATTAAAGTCACTGTTAATCCTTACCGTAGCAAAAAAACTGATTTAATCGTAACGACGCCTGTCCCACATATGGCAAACGCCATGCCTATTCATATGGTTAAAACCGCTCTTTATCCAATCATTATCCAGTTCGATGAAGAAACAACGCAACTGATGTGAGTAACATATACAACAAAAGTATTTAACCCATATTAGACTAGTGTTCTTTTTGTGGGACATAGACAAATAGTACAGGCCAAGATCAGACGCCACAGACTGCAATGTCTGATCAGGTTCTCTACTGTTTGCTTACTGGATGTTCTATTAAAATTTGAATAAGAATGAAAAACAACACCCAACAACCCTGTTAAAAGTGTGATGTTTCCTTCGACTTAAAAGGGTTAAGAAGATGGTGACATTTATCATACGCTTTGTCTGGTTCTTCAATGTTATAGAGCATAGAAACATGATATTTTTTTCCAAGGTTATTTATGGTTAAGCCTTTAAGAGATCAAGGCTTATCACTTAGAACAACTCTCTTGCATTGTAAAGATTATATTGTAGCTGTTGTAAAATGAATGGACTCAAATAAATTAATGGAAATTTGTTTTGCATTATTTCCATCAATTAGGCTTAGTCTAAACGTGGAATTTGTTCATATAAAATCATTACGGTATTCAGCATATAAAATGAGGACATAATCATTGATGTAAGAATGGCATCCCATTAATCCTTTGTATGTTCCTAATCAAACTAAATTGATGATAAATAGTAACTTAAATAAAATATCAAATTAGTAAGCACATTTAATTTTACTTCAGCAACAAAGGCTCATGCGAGCCTGTAAAAATATGTCATTAGACACATCAGAGCATTTGTTGCTTGTATATGTAGATGAAGACAAACGCTTGCTCCACTGCATCAATATGGGGGTTAAACGGTGCATTTGCCCATGTGAGGTAGGTACCAAAATCACATATGGTGGTTCAAATCTTCAATTGAGCATGTATAAGTTACATAAGAGAGGACAGCAATTGTTTTTCGGATTTTATGGCAACGAAATTCACAATTGTGCTACTGTCAAAGATTATATCGCAGATAAGATATTCAAAATTTTGTATATTATCTCACATAACACATACAACAATAGATGCACTGCTTTATCAATCTCTCAGATTTATACTTACCTTTAAAAGTAATAGAAATATGATTTCTTTTGGAAGGAAGCTTGCAAATATGACATGCATAATACTTTCAGGCATCTTTTATAGGCATTGCATTTATGTCTTTCATTGATGGCAAAGACCACTGCACAAACTGTTTTTAAGAGCAATTGACTCTTTTGTATGTCTCTATAATTCACTACTCTCAGCATGTTTTGTGCTTTTATATAATTTCCTATTTATGTGTAATGCATTTGTTTTCTGTCTGAAGAAGCAAGATATTTTTTAGAAAAAGATGTGTTAATTTTAATTTTATATCATTTTAATCATTCTTATGTTTATATACATATAGCGCTTTATTGTCAAGAATTATATTTATAAGACTCCTGTAATAATTTGGTCATGTCACATTCTGTATAGTTAAAATTATCATCAGTTATCTAAGCATTAATTGCTCTAACTGAGCAGATCTCATGACTGAATGTTTTTAAACGTTTTATTTATCCATCCAATATCTCAAAGAACATTTTAAAGTATATTTTACATTACCTGAGTGTCACAATATCTTATTCAGACTCACATAACTCTTGACTGATCGTGTCATATGTGTTAAAATAGTTTCTTGAGTAGCAATTAACACGTGTTCCTTTGATATGATCATATCACATGAGATCGTTGCCATCCATTATAACTGATTTTACCCATTTTCAGAGAAATGTTTCTTCAATATAAACATCTCCTTACAAAGTGACATTAATTTAGCAAATGATCAAAGGTACTAACAGTTTCATTACATAAACTATAAAAGGTATGCTGAAAATAAACTAAAATCTATTCAAAAGCTGAAACAAGTAATGTGTCATCATTTGCATATCCATATAAATGTCAGTATACACTTTGATTTTTAGAGATTATCTTTAAAAATAACTGATTACAGACACGTATAATGCATAACCTCTTTTGTAATATATATAAATTTTATCCTACCAACTCTTAGATAGTTGATTTTGTCTGGAATGCAAGCAAAGAAAAATAGTATAATTTTAATACCATCCCTCTAAACATTTAGTAATTTGTTGTTTTTTTTCTATGGGAACTTAACCTAGGTATTATACAAGGAGCTAACCTATATTATGTTACTGACTTTGTTTGTATAATGTGTACAATAGTAAACTGGGTACATAAAATATTTCAAATGACTGAGGAGACTTCATTCAATAAAACTTAGTTGTGTTATTTTTTTCCTGCAATAAATATTACAAAATTCTACACCCGTAATATTTTAGCTTATTAGGGCCCAATCGTATACTGTCTTTGATCATATTTAGTACTAACTTAGGGCCTTGTAATATTTGATATGGTTATATATGTTACTTTGATAAATTTGACAGAAATGGAATGTGTTCTACTACTACTTAAGAGCTGTCTATTTTTTTGTTTGTGTATTTTAGAATCTTTAATTTTGGACAATTCAAAATGATATTTCGTGGAGATGAATACTTTCAAAAAATCTTTATGTAAATGTAAAAGTTTATAGATATAGTAACTTAATAAAAACTGATAAATATTTTAGAACAAATTGCTGTCTTGTTATAAATTTAAAACAAAACAGATTTAAAATTAAATAAGATACCATATGACATATAATATAAGGTATTTAGCAATATATATATATATATAGGAAGTCTTAAAGTTTGTCATGTACGTTACATAATGTCATACAAGCATTAAAATATGGAACTTTACACCAGAAACGCAGATAAGTATAATAGCTTCTTACTATCGTGTATCGATAGAATGCTCAATTATGGTTTAAAAATTGGCAGATGGTATTTCATGCTAACATGCAAATTGAAATGGTTCTAACCATATTCACCATTTTTTGGGGGTAATCATATTCAACAGCTTAAAATTATTAAAGTAATTATGATAGAAACAAGATGTGTGCAATTTTGAAACAGTCAGGTAATTATCTTTTTCAAAAATGGTATGTAAAACGTATATTACCATTATAGAACTTGTAAAATTAAACTTAAACTTTGACCAAAATTATTGATTTTATAAGGCGTAATTGAAGATATAACGTAAATGACAGCTATATCCTAAACGTTGTGCTTCTTGGTGCAAACAATTTGTTTTCATAATTGTTTAGGTCCTTATCGAGGTTTTGGCAGTAAAGAACGACTGTTTGCATCATCTGGATACCACCTGGATACCAATTCTTATTCAAATGTCACAATTTTCATTTTTATAGTAAAAATGGGGTATGTGCACATAATGGCTCCTCCTGAAAAACTGCTACCACAATTTAACTGTACGACGTGCCTAGAAACGTTATGGAAGGGTAGTTCTAACTATTTCTGAAGTCAAAAATAGTAAGTGAGTATGATCAGGAAATACCACAATCACAAACCGCAGACAACCCCATGGCACCGCGAGGAAGAGCCGCTCAACCATCAGGAGACACCAGTAAGACCTTTTCTGGCTGGACAATTGTGCCAAGTCAATTTTAAAAAAATTAGATCCTTGACTACTAGGAGCCTACCACTTTTAGTAGAACATCATCTTGAACATTCCGGTAGTGATGACACACATGAAACGCAGAAGAGTGGCTGAAAATAACAGGAGCCACGGAGATATCAATGGCGTCTTGCATCGTTTTCTTGGCCACATGAGCTAGATCTATCATCATGCCCAGGCGGTTCATTTCTTTAACCACATTCTACAAGAGATTCAAGTGAAACAAATCAGCATAACACAGCATCAGTGAAACCCATAAAAAACATGATCTATTAACATTAAATAAATATCGCTTATGAGTTGGTTTGCCATATCATGACTCATTTCTGGGCACTTAATTTACTCTTAAATTGATAAAATAATGGTCCAAACCATAGCTAAAATTGATTGCTTATTGAAGAAAACTCATTTAATTTGTTTTGTCATGTCGTGACTCATTTCTAGGAACTAAATTAACTCCTTAATTGATTAAATAATGATCCAAACTCCAACTAAACTTGAATTAGAATTAATGATGTTCTAAACGAGAAGAGCCTAAAACTACAAATAATTAGCTTATGTCAGTGACTAGATGGTTATGCATATTCAAGAAGGTTATAAGATGTCACAAAACTTATAATATTCTTGCAACATTTAAAATACCTATAAATTCAATATTTAAAACTAGATTTTGATTTAAAAAATGCACTAAAATACTTTTTTGATGCAATGTTTGAAGTAGATTGTGTTCCCGTTTAACACTGCCTTAAACATTTTGGTAGTTACCTTTCCAAACTCTGTTAGACCATTTAGTTTTGTAAGATTACTTCCCGGTTCGTCTACATGCCAATTATCAGCCCTGGAAACAAAAGAGCAGTCTGTATTATACTCAGAAAAAGCAAATAAAACAACTACAATATAACAAACTCTGGTGTGATATATATCTGTGAATTCCAGCGCTAAAATTCTGCAGTGTTAAGTTAAATGTTTTTAGTCCAGTTTTAGAAGGTTGTGTTTGGGGCAATATCTTAGATTTTTCCATCACTTAAGGTTACCCGTACTTTCAGTAACTAGAACGAACATGGATATGTTATACAGTAAAATCTCGCAAATTTGAAGTACTCTGGACTAGAGGTTCTCTGTCGAATTATGAGTATTTCGAATTATATGGAGATAGACATAAAAATATTTAGCGCTCCCACCCCCTCCCCAAACAAAAATGACTACTATCAGTTTTTTGCTTGCGGCGCTCACGCCGCAAGCATTTGTTTCGGAATAGTGATACCCTCTACCTGGTTGTCTAATTATTCAACGTGTTGTTAGCAGAACGGTCGTGTTGGGAACAAAACAATTAACCGACAAGACAACTCACCGACAGCAATTAAAACATAGGTTTAAGAGTATGTCTCATATTATATGACATATTAACCCCTAAATTAAATTTGTGAATATATGTTGGAGTCATGGAATGTCGCTCACTGCTTTCAGCCACTGCAACCTCGATCTCAGGAGACAGGTCTTGAAAAAATGCACCCACAGCAGATCACCTATATTATTTATGGTAGCAGTTCCATATTTTGTATGTAGATACATCTTGGGCCCTGGCGAGTCCCAACTGTTTCCAGTTCACTGTGACCTTGACCTCTAGTTCCAGTTCTAGCAAGGTCGAGCCCAGAGCATAATTGTATATAATTTGAGGTAGGAATCCCAAATTTTGTGTGAGGATATATTTTGGGATCATGGCTTGTACCACACACGTCTGGGTCTCTTTGACACGTAGCTTGTACATAAACAAGTATAAAACACTGTAGCTTTAGTTTTATAACTTTATTAATCATGCCACGATTGTCCGAACACGAACGCTCTGGCGCAATCGGAATTATATCGGCTCACTTCGAATCGAACTCAAGTTTTGACGTAATAGATGCGTGTGCACGTTTACACCCAAAAGTCTACAGTTGCAACCTTTTTATTAGTTGTCAAGTAAACAAAGTGAATAGCCTTGTATGCCCCATCTCCATTCTTCATCGAAGACAAAAAGGGTGTGCATACACTGCACAGCCTACTCTAATCAACAATTACGAATAAGAAGGACTGCAAATAGAACCCATCAAGGATTTATTTTGTAAAATAAATCAATTTTGAGGCTAATGATAGATCTTAACCCATCTAGCTAGATAGGTCTAGAGGAGGGAACCAGACAAGCTACTAGAGTAACGGTACTCTGACCCACCGTTGATCTTTAGTAGGATCGTGATGTCACTATACGTGGCTATCGTTGTTCGAATCAAACTTTAGTTACTATAGTAGGAACTAAAGTTCGATTTGAAGAGGGCCATTATAATTGTCATCAGTCAACTTTATAGAATAGCTACCAGTCTGATAATAAAAGTGGTCATTAATACACGTAAAATATTGTAATAATATGTTTTATTTTCCAAAGGGTTATGTTCATGGTTGGTCTATAAATGTAATTGTATTCAGTGGAGTTTTATGATTATCAGAACTTAGCACCAGCCTCAAGACTAGCAACACAGTAGGAATATGTTTATATGGAAAAAATGAAATGACTTTTTGAAATATTCTAGACCTTTAGCGCCTAACAGATCGTTATCAAACTACAGGGACACTCAAAATATCGACGCAGCTCTGGTTAACCAAAAATGACGACCCGACGTTAAGACAGCAACTTACGTCGAGTGTATCAACGATATTTGCATCAACGATATGTGTTCTGGCTGGCTATTGTCAGTTCATGACAAATAATAGGGCTTCAAGAGTAATTTGTATCCAGATTTTTAAAACAAATATTTTAATACAATTACTTTAAATCACGTCTGATATCTAGACAATTTTTTTTCAAACTGCAACTTTAGAATCTAAGGGTATTGCTATTCGATAGACTGTTGTCCTAACATTATTTATTATTTTGACATGAAATTAAAAACACGTTTTTGCTGACATGATGATGTTCATTGTTGCACAAATTAAAAAAAATGATACATTAAAAATAAGCAGATTTTATTTATTTCATTTTTTGCATTTTTAAAGTCCTACAGTGTATGGCGCTAGGTGCCGTTTTAGATAACTGTTTGTGTTTTTTATTTGCCTGAAGAGTACCTTACCTACCGACTCAATAACTATTGTTGATGTTTGTCTATGATGTGGTTTTAGTGCAGCATAAAAATAACCAAATTTGGAGGTGTTCCCAACATACAAGGTGCACATGCTGTTTTTAGACTAGGCAAGCCCTCCTTTAAAAAGGAAAATTTATTCCCATCTAAAATATGTTTTGGGCGCGCAACCGAAACATCAGAGACGTTTCTTTTATGTACCCAAAACATATGTTAGTTTAAACAATATTTATTTCATCGTAATTACAACATTTAAAGTACAAAACAACATATGGAAAGGATTTGATAGAAAGCATGAAATGCTTGTTTTTACCATTTTCTTGTTAACAATTACATTGAGTAATAGGGTGTATATCATCTTCGGAATATATAGTTGTTGACAAGATGCATAATAAGAAACAAAGACTAAATCGAAGAGAGAGAGAGAGAGAGAAGAGAGAAGAGAGAGGGGAGGGAGAAGACAGACAGACAGGAAGACAGGCAGACTGGGATATCCTAGTGTTTGTTGATGGCGGCACACTTCTAGATATACAAGTTTTGGGTGGCAAGACATAGATGATGGTCTATGTATTGCTGAAGCGCATTGTGTGAGTGATAAATGACTGAACTTGTTAAATATGTGTTCATTTTCTTCATTGTTTAGAGCCTTTTTCTCCAAATAAGAGGTCTTTAGTTGTGCAGTGTGCCAACAAGTCGCCAATATGATCTTGTCTTGGTCGCGCGAATCGTGGGCAGTCAAACCAGAAATGAGTGACAGTCTCAATTTCGCCACATATGCAGTTGGGACTGGCAACAGGATTCTTGTTAAAAAGGTGTTCATTAAGTGAACTGCACTCTAGTCGCAGCCTAGTATGAACTATTTGGTCTAATATAATGACTGCATTATAATGCAATGGTTTTGGAGAAATATTTGAATTAAGATGGCGGTTTAAAAGTGTAAGGGAGTCTGCTTGTCTGATATTGTTCTGAATACTGTTCCATTCCTGAAATGTCGATGGTAAAAAAGAAGTATAGTATAAACTAGTATTAGCATGGATTGTTTGCAGATCATTAGCATGTCTCAAGTTGAACGGGTTGTCTTCATGCACAAAAGGAGGTACAAAAATATGTTATTATAGACATATTTTAAAATATATCATAGATAGGTCATACTCTCTGAATCCAGTGTGTCCCTAATTAATTATGAATTAGCGAGTATTTCGAAAAATCGAATTTTCGAGGTTATATACAAGCCAAGTTACCCAAAGAGGCGGGCAGATTCGAAAGAATAGCTACAACGAGATGAGAGTACAAAATATATTTGCGAACCATAAAGATATTTACATTGTAATTATGTTCTTACCTATCAGTTTTAACACTTGGGTGGTTGTTCAGCGTCTTATCAAGACGGTCCATTTTGAGTACCCAAAATATATGCTTTGATTGAGAAATAAGAAAATTAATTTTCAATTTCGCATTCTTATCTAGATATCTGTTTGTAGATTAAACAATAGTTTTGGTTTCTTGGCTTACATACCATGGAGTATTGCAGCTGTGTGTCAAGGTCATATACCTCACACCTAGCTCGTAGAACAATCTCAGGTTGCCATGGCTACTGTCTATAGAATGTCCGCCTTCTAGACCTACGAGACTAGCAATCTTATGCTCATTAAATGCATCGAGTATACCTAAAAGCAAACAAAAACGTCTCAGATTTACCCATTATACATTTATGAGCGAGTTCATGATTAATCCATCAAAATGACCCCTGGGGTCAGCAAAGATTCGAAAAAGCCTGTCCCTGAGGTGCTCATGCTCAACTGAACATGAGAGTTCAACTGCTTATAAAAGCACCAATTCTGGAAAATATAGGGTAAAATCAGTCAACTTCGGACATCAGGTAAATTCGGACATACATTTGCAAACAGTGGAAATCCAGATGAGACGGCTCCTAATGAGCCGACTCATCAGGATTTTCACTGTTTGCTAATTTAATTTATTTTTATTACAATAATTGAAATATGAAGCGATCAAGGTCGCAGTCCGAATTTAGCAGACCGTCCGACTTTATCCGTCTTTACCCTAGACTTTTTTTTGCTTCTAAACTCTTATTTATTGTATACTTAAGGAATCTTCTAACGCATACAGTAAACAATTTACTACAAAAACTTAATTATGTTATTTTTGTTTAATATTCTGTTGTTAAGCAAAAATTCAATACTATTCACACCATTTGTGATTATTTCAGAATAATACCTTTGGTATTATGCAAAATACAGCTTATTAAATTTGAAAGGGCCAAAATCGAAAGTCACAAAAATTGGAATTTAGGCTCAAGTCTGCGTTTCAATGAGGCAATTTTAATTGCATTTGTCGTGAGGCAGTTTTAATTGCATTTGTCATGCTGAACAATCAAAATTGTCACTTTATAAATCAGTGAGAGATGCATTAATCATGGTGGTCAGACTTCAGACTCCATGACGACACTGGCATAAAACTTTTCATCGTGGGTCAGTGCTTGATGTTTGTCTTTGGCTGAGCTCAACGTGGCTCAACTGGGATTTTTCTTTAGCTCTAAGAGAGCCATTTTCTTTGTTTCTGTGTTGTTTATAAATTTGATTGTTAACACTTGATAATACAGTGGATAAGTAAGGAAGCCTCCACACGAGTTAAACATTTTTTTCTGGTTTGACAACAGCAGAATATTGCACTAGGGTGAATATTTGGCGTAAAATGAATAAAAGCCTCGACTGACTTTGGCTGACCATTCTTAGGCGGTGGTTCTGTTGTTGATTCATTGTTTATTGCTACCCCCATTGTTTTGTAGGGGTTTATGTTTGGTCATTGTTTTGTTGTGCATTACTAAGTGTCGTTTTTTAGTTTTGCTGTCATCTCGATGGGAAAGAGAGAGATGGTTACTTTACTTTTGTTGTCTTTTAATGTCACTTGACTGTTAGTGCTCTGTGTCTCCTCATTGTGATGTTGATTGGTCTGCAGTGTTTTATTGTGGCATTTCCTGGTCATACTCATTTACTTTTTCATGTACATTTGCTCAGTTCAACTTTAAAAATCCACACTGAAAGTACCATCAGCATGGCTCTGCTGTAATATTGTAGAATAAATGTTTTACCATGGCCATCCTGCTACACTGATCGAAAACCAATCGAGTACATATGCATTGTTTTTTAATTACTTCTGTGTGTTTGTGTGTTTTGTCCGCCAATTTAATAGATGTAGAAGGTAGAAGCTGGATGATTTTTCTTATTTTATAAATAATAGAATACAGACTGACCTACCTTTGAAAATAATTCATGTCTCATAAATAATATGAATACATTGACAGATTGCAATACTGTTTTCCGTATTGATTTTTTTTTAAAATAGTAAATTTGCGACTTTCGTTTTTTGAAGTTTTCAACTCTAACTTCAATTTCTTAAATGTTCTAAGTCAGTTATCTCTGAAAATAATCATGCATTACCGGAAAGCAGTGTTCTAATGTATTCCAAAGTATTTTTTATTTCAAAATTCCAGTTTTCAAGAAAATGTCAAAACAAAAGTGTATGCGGTAGAAGATTCCTTATATATATATATATATATATATATATATATATATATATATATATATATATATATATATATATATATATATATATATATATATATATATATATATATATATATATATATATATATATATATATATATATATATATATATATATATTATGCTTCTGAGCTAAGGAGAAATAGCCCAGTGACATGATTATCCCTGATGTTTACTAATTCTACACCAATAAAGCATGGCGATGTCAGCAGCTAATAAGGGACAATGTCCATCAGGAGTTACTGAAATCATTTGTTACACCAGGCTATTTGTCTGTAAAGCTCCTTGATAACTGTATGTAATGTCCTCACTACTCTATATATGTTATTGTAGGCTATAAGCATTGATATGTGTGCTTAATGCTGAAATAAAATTATAGTATAGTATAGATTACTGGTACGTGTAAGCCCTTGGAAGTACAATGAGAATCGTCGTAGCATTTGATCTTACGTAACTTATCGGTAAGAAAACGAGGGTCTTTAAAAAGACAAAGAGCAAGATTAGATTTTATTTCGATTTTTTTTCTTATGCCTCCACAAATGCAATGCTGTATGTACTTATTGAAGGTAAATCAATGAGACGCTTTAAATGAGTATTAAACAGGAGTATCGTGGATATATATGTATAAGAAAAATAACTATTAAGAAACCTCACTTGCCCAGGACTTTATTATGAATATATCGATATATGTATTTACTAATTAATTGAAAGTTTCACTTTTCGGCACAGCACTATGAAAATTTTGAAACTTTCAGCACTTTGATCAGTTTAATACCGTATTACATACCAAAGTAGCTGACTAAAGCTGATGTGCATGTGATCTCCCAGGTTGTAGGGGACAGTGACATTTCCAATATCCTTGTATCTCAGGTGTTGCCCTCGTATATAGATCAAAGAATCAGGGTGATACCCATAGCCAACATCAAAGTCCTTCAGGGACAACCCAAGCTCGTGCACTGTCTTGTTGATTAGTGGATGTTCTAAAATCGAAAATGTATTATATTATATGAGCCAGTAATTTGAATTTGATACTGATCACATATGCGTAAAATCGCTCTTCAAACATTTATTCACAGCTAGGGTAAAGTCGGGTAAATTCGGACATCAGGTAAATTCGGACACACATTTGCAAACAGTGGAAATCCAGATGAGACGGCTCCTTATGAGCCATCTCATCAGGACTTTCACTGTTTGCTTAGTTAATTTATTTTTTATTCGAATAATTGAACTATAAAACAAACAAGGTGGCTGTCCGAATTTACCCAACTTTACCCTGTTTAGTGGGTGTCTTACTTGTGGATTGAGCCTTTATCTATATTCCAACTTTGTGTGCACCAATAGAGAAGACGTTGGCGAGACTGCGGACGCGCAGGCTCGTCTGAGCCTTTGTTGGTCGCATATGCGATAACTATCAAAATCTCATGAACTGTCCCTTAGAGAAATTACAAGTGAATGATTTCACTTGAACTAGTGAAGTCTTGAAGTGAAAGCGAGGTAAAGAGGATCTCACTCACCATTCGGTTTGAATCGCATTGCTCCCATTTCTATGTTGACGTCGGGAATTCCCGGAAACTTCACTGTGTAACAACGCCCTCCGATTCTGTCCGAATATTCATACATCGTAACCTTTTTACCCTGGTTCCTCAACCGCCATGCGGTGTAGGTACCAGCTGCACCGGCGCCAATTATTGCTATGTCATCACACGTGGTCAAGTCAACATCCGGTTCCGGTTGAACAACAGAAGTTTTGTTTCGGTCTGTCTCTTGCTTATCCTTGATCCTCTCGGCGTACAGAACTATTAAAGAGCAGAAAAGAAGGAAATGACGAATCAGACCTGACTATCGAATAATGGTACATATATCAGATATAAAACCAATGTAAAGTCAGTATTTACTCTTGCATGTGCTGCTATACAGATGGGGCTAAATCTAAAATTGTTCATCTGAGCCTGACCCTACTCCCATACAATCAAACCTGTCTTAAGCGGCCACTCAAAAAGAAGACCAACACTTGGTTTTCAAGACCGATTATCGCTTGATGCAGGTCAAAAGTATTGCAGAATGCTCCAAGAGAGCATTCTGCAATACTTTCGACCTTCATTAAGCCACCATTTGTCTTTAAGACCTTTGTTTTGGCTATTTTTGAATGACCACTTAAGACAGGTGCTACTGTACGTTGTAACGGGTAACGAGGACTTTAACGAGAGTGCGAAAATCCTGATGCGTGTCTGTAGTGTGCAGGCTCAGGTGAGCAATGCAAACTAACTTTGAGCTTTATTCTAGGGTTCACTTTGCATTACACAAATGAGCCGTGACACGAGATTTCCAACAATGTGGTATGTGCGACCAGCAAGGCACCAGATCAGCCTGCGCATACGCGCAATCTGATCAGAGCCTTTGCTAGACACTTGACTATTCTATGAGTGTTAAACTACTGACTGAACATTATTTGGAGTTTCTACGCTTAACAGGAGGCTGCACATGATCGTCTGAGTCTACACATGACAAATGCCACATTGTTGGAAATCACATGTCACGGCTCATTAAGTTAGTTAGTGTTTCTATGTGTTTGTCACTAAAACGGCGTGCAGCTGTTGTGAGCAAAGCTGACCAAATTTTAAATTAAGAAGAAAAGAAAAAATTACTGCCATTTTTACTTTCGATAACTATTCAAATGCATTTGAAGTTTAAGCAATTCCAAAAATATATTTTTGTGTAACTTGTATGTCAAATATATCATCACGTAAGCTGAATCAGTGTAAAATTGAAATTGATTTGTCTAGAAAGAGAGATATTTTTTATTACTACCCCTACCCCCTGTAATGCACAATTACCATTGTCTAATTTTTCAACTGAATAACAAGGAAAATGTACTTTCACAAGACATAAAGTGTTTGTAATAATACTTTGATACTATTTATATGTGAAGAAAATATATAAAAATTCAGAAAATGTTCAAATAAAAAAGTTTTCCTAGACAAAAAGATATATATTGTGACATGTACCCAAGCACTTTTCCAATGATTATCTACTCTGGTGCAATGAAATAGTTAAAATAGCTGAAAACCTTTTGAATACCCATTTCTGTAGTTGATCTATAAAAACAATTACACCAGTCATTGAATTATATCAAAATTTTAGGGAAATACAATATTTGTTAATTGATACATTTATACGTCCTCTTTCTAAAATGCAAAATCAAAGGCACTAACTTGTGTTTGATGCAAATTTTTATATCAGTTACACTTTGTAACAGATGTAAATATGTATCAAATTAAATATTTTGTAAATCTGATCCTTAGTAAGCAAGTTGGAGTCCAACCCATTTTCCACGAAATACTGTCATTAAGATAAATGGTTTTACAAGCGTAAAATATTTTATGGACATGTCTTACCTTTCTGTACATTGGTTTCCATTTCCATTTACAATAAGCACTACGGTAGTGACCTCCTATCACGCTTGGCAGCTTGCCAGCGCATTCCCGTTTCCTTTGTTTTGCCATCCAATCAGAATCGAGTGCCCTGTCTTAGCGGCGTGAGCAGCAGCAACGTGGCATTACTTTTGGAGAATTCTCAGAGGCCAGACCTCGCTCAAAAAAATGTTCGCTAAAATTTAAATACTTTGCTATATTATCAATTTTCTCTAAACAAATGTAAATTCATTAATTTTTAACTTTTGTCCACAAGGAGTTCCTTGAATCAGCTTGTCCGCCTAAAAGGAGCACGAATAAATGAGCAACTACTCACTCCATTTTACTTCACTAGAGATGTTTGAAGGGATTCGGGATGTTTTTCCCCAGGCATTTCTGACTGAGACAGGATGCCTCTTTCCTTGCCATACTGCAGTTCGTCGCATTAAACTTGCATAGGTCCAACTGGTCCTTGGTAGCATCTAACCGGTGCCAGGCCTGGTACTCCGTTTGTCTGGGCGCTATTGTGAGCATTCACCAACAATATGTGGCGCTTTTCTTCCGCCCAGATTTGTAGAAATGTTCATTTTGATGGATTGTTTTAGTCATAAAAATATCAAGTGATTGATTAATCGGCATTTCAATAAAATGCCCTTTCACAACACAACCCATCTTCACTATCATTTCCCCAAACTAGTTGCACTCCGCACCAAGTCCTGAACCATAAATGGTTTTACAAGCGTAAAATATTTTATGGACAGGTCTTACCTTTCTGTACATTGGTTTCCATTTCCACTTACAATAAGCACTACGGTAGTGACCTCCTATCACGCTTGGCAGCTTGCCAGCGCATTCCCGTTTCCTTTGTTTTGCCATCCAATCAGAATCGAGTGCCCTGTCTTAGCGGCGTGAGCAGCAGCAACGTGGCATTACTTTTGGAGAATTCTCAGAGGCCAGACCTCGCTCAACAAAATTTTCGCTAAAATTTAACCACCTCCTCCCATTCCGCCTCCTCTTAAGGTGTATTATACTTAATGGTCTTATTGTAGTGGATTTCTATCGCTAATTTCTATATCATTGTTTTCAATATATTTAGTGTATGTTTCTAGCAGGCATTAATATGTTGGTCTCATTCTTTGTTGTAAATATATTTTGTGCCTGGGGTACTCTCTTAGACAGATCCCCTGCCTCAGAGTACAACCAAAGACAGATCTCTGACCTAATCCACTTGTGTCCATTAAATTGGGCAACCCTGACGATAATTTTTGACTTTGCCATGGGGTACTACCTTAGACAGATCCCCCTCCAGAGTACAACCCTAGACAGATCTCTGACCTAATACTCCAAACTAGAGTCTTATGCTAGTTTACTCATAATTATTATTGTTTTCTATTATTTTTTCTGGTGCGTGAATCAGGGTACAACCTTAGACCGATCCCTACATCAGAGTACAACCTAAGATAGATCTCTGAAGAGGTACAACCAAGAGACAGATCCTCTTGCGCTTGTGTCGGCGCTTTTCTTCCGCCCAGATTTGTAGAAATGTTCATATTGATGGATTGTTTTAGTCATAAAAATATCAAGTGATTGATTAATCGGCATTTCAATAAAATGCCCTTTCACAACACAACCATCTTCATTATCATTTCCCCAAACTAGCTGCACTCCGCACCAAGTCCTGAACCATAAAACATCTAATTGCAGTAGAAATTAAAATGTAGCAGAAAAAATGATCTATAGTTGGACATGCATGTAGTAATGGCTCAGAACAGCTTTCACACAGTCAAGTGCAAATAATTATGTTTTACTCATTTTACTGCAGTTTTCCCATGCAAAACATGGAAAAATAATAAGCAGGAGCATTGAGTCTTGCGTACACACATCTCTTGTCCAGTCTCCGCTACTTGTACACACACAAAGTATGATATTAGCCACGGCATGAGATTTCAAACAATTTGACATTTTGACATTCTGCAGCCTCCTTTTAAACTGGTGTTCAGTCAGTAGCTTAACAATCATAGAATACGCAATCGACTAGCAGAGGCCCTGATCAGACTGCGCGTATGCGCATGTTGATATGAGGCTTTGCTGGTCGCATATACCACATTGTCAGTAATCTCATGCACTGGCTCAGATAAAAATGAAGATCGAGACCAATTAGGTGTTTGCTATACTGAGTGACTAAACATATGCAATATACTCATAGGGCTGGTTCTTTTTATCAAGTTCATTTGTTAACGATTCTTGCAGACCAAGTACTTTTGTCGCGGGCCCTTACACATTGATCCCTTAATGTTTTAGTTTTAAGTTCACTGTTAAAGGCACATCCATTTTCAGGACCGGGGTTTAACGGTTGAATTATTTTGCTCCGGTATTTAGTCGTATGTACTGCTGAGTCCTTATCTTTGTTTTAATTCTTTTTTATGTCTTGATTTGTATGTACTAGGAGATGATGCATCGATAAGTTAAGGATCCTCCAAGCAAGCCAAACGTCTTGATCCACATAATAAATAAGGGTGAGGATGGTACCTTTAAACTGTTTAAGCCCTCCAGTGATTTCCATTGACCGTTCCAAGGCGGTGCTTCTTTTGTGGATCTTTTTGCTATTTATAATTCACGCACGTTTGTCTTTATTGTATTGCCTTGTCTGTTCCTTTAAGCCTTGTGATCACCTGCTTGGAAAGGACCGACCTCTTGTCTCTCTTGTATTGGAATTTTCCTTGTGTTTTGTTACTTTTCCATATGGTGTCTCGGGTCAGGTGTGGCACTTGCTTGTATTGATTCCTGATCTTTGCCTTCTTCTTTACTTTTGCTTTTTAATTTAGTGCCATCTTTTAACACTTTGCAAGGAAGATCAAAGACTTGTCTAAATGAGGAAATTTTGAGCGCCCTATATGGAGTCATTAAGAGGCGTTAAAAGGTTTTTTTCTTTTAAAAGGCTTACCTGTAGTGATAAAACATGTATCTGAGGTGGCGGATCCAGAGGGGGTTCAGGAAGTTCACTCGAACCCCCGCCTCAGTTTTTAAATCTTATGTAAAAATTAAATAATTGGGTCTCGGTGAGACGAAATTATGCATTTAAGAAAAATAGATAAGATCAGCAAAACATTATTGGTTTTGGTACAGACCTTTAAGACGACAGTGGTCGTAATAGCCTTAAATACATGTAATCAAATAAAATTATCTGCGTCTTTAACTTTTTTCTATTCTGATGGATTTTCATTGCATGTTGATAGATTGAGTATGGATTCGCCTATGTTTGTATTTCAATGGGTCACAGGTAATATTATACAATTGATGCATTCTTTTGAGGTTAACACCAGGATTTGTCAACCCGAGAACAGTGATGTTCACCGAGGGTGAACATCACTTTCGAGGGTTGACTAATCCTGATGTTAACCGAAAAAGAATGCACCAATTGTTTTGTTATATGACACTGTCTCTCTTTTCCTAGTTTTATTTAAAGTGTTTTCATATTTCTAAATTTACTCAAGTCAGATGTTCCTTGTGCACTTTCACCAGGAAGATTATTTCAACAATCTACTTCCCAACTTTCTGCAACTCTTATGAGATAAGCAAAATAATTGCATTTTTAACCCATATATGCCTAGTGTCCTTTATGTGGGACATAGGCAAATAGCGCAGACCCAGATCAGATGCCACAGAATGCGGTGTCTGATCAGGGTCTCCACTGTTTGCTTGCATAATTTTCTATTAAACTTGAATAAAAATGAAAAATACCACATAACATCTCTTAAAACAGAAATGGACTGTTCCAATTGATAACGATGGGAAATTCCATTCGGCATAAATGGGTTAAATGCTGTTCTCATAAAATGAACAAACATTTTACCTGTGAAATATACATAAGAAACCAGTCAGTGTTTCAATATGTCTATTTTTAGCTCTCTGTTAGGACTGACAAAAAGCAATGTTACCTGGGCTAGATTTAGTTCAATCTATTTTTAGCTCTCTGTCAAGACTGACAACACTTGTTAACCTGTCTTTAGCTCATCACTGTTTGACATCATGATCTGTCACAACCAGTGCAAGCTAGTTTCAGCCAATCAGAGGCGGTCTTTTATAGGAGTCATATAACAAATATTTTTGATGCGTTTTTGAAATTAAGATTTGTTATAATCGTTGCAAACACTACATACCCTGATAAAGTACCGCAATATCTGTGAATATTGCGGTATTTCATTTAAGTCTTCACTGTTTGCTAAAGTACTGTAATTTCGGAAAATTTCGCGATAATTTTATTTTCGCGAATAACATTGAAAGACATATTTGCCACGCTTAAGATTCGCGACTTGGGCATGATTTACCTACATCAGTAAACGACAGAGTGATTTTGCCATTTCGCGAGGTTTTTATTTTTGCGAAACTCCGCGTCCGCGAAGTTTCGCGAAAATAAAATCCTCGCGAAAATTTCCGAATTTACAGTACCTGTACCATGTAAATGGTTAACTGATATCGACAGTAAAACCTGTCTTCAGCGGCCACTAAAATAGACAACACAAAGGTCTTAATTACAAATGATAGCTTAATGGAGGTCGAAAGTATTGCAGAATGCTCCCTTTGGAGAATTCTGCAATACTTTTGACCTGCATTAAGCGATACCTGGTATTGAAAACCAATTTTTGGTGTCTTTTTGAGTGGCCGCTTAAGACAGGTTTTACCGTATGCTCACCTGCTAGTACAGTAACGGCAATAACAACCATAAACAAGAGTACGAGTAGAAAAGTTATTATTGACCTGAAATATGACGCCATCCTGTCAGGCAGCAATTTTTCTGAAAAATAAAAAATAGGCATGTACATGCGTGGGTATACGTATCTCCACTTAAGAAAGCGTAATTGAAATCATTGTGTTAGTTGACAACCAAAACATTATGTTGTAGGAACCAAAAAGATCCACCCAAAAATAGTCAATTTTGCTGTCTAATATTACCCTTACATGTACCTATAATGACGGGACTATACAATTGCAATTAGACGTGATCTATTGATAACAATTAAGCCTATCCTTGCTCAACAATCTCATCAAAATCTCTCTTCTCAAACAATTGTCTTTATATATTCCAGTCAAGGCACAAAACCTTTATTATCAAGGTTACATCCTTTCCCCCATTGACTACGGGTCCTGCACCTTGGGCACGACTTCTAAAGCAGCATAGAAAGAATTTCAAAAGTACAGAAAAGAGCGGCACGGATTATTCTAAATACAGACTATGATGCCGCTTCTTCTGAAATGTTCAATACACTATGTTGGCAAACAGTAACTAAACGTCACAATTATAACAAGGCAGTTCTTATCATAGCCTTACTCCAGCATATGTCTCAGACCTCCTTACTCCTTTGTCACAATCTCATCATCGCACACTTAGATATACGACTAGCGGCTCTCTAGCAGTGCCCAGGTCAAAGAAGGCAATGTATGATGACTCATTTTCCTCCTCTGCACCACAAAAGAACACATTTGAAATATAGTTTTACAGCGGATGCAGGGAGAACCCCATACAAACCATTATGAACGTTTTTTTTTTCCAAACCGCTTAATTATCTTCCAATATTCCTTTCAAATTCAATGGTGGATAAGAAAGTTGACTCTCAAACTTTGAAAGAAATTTAGAGCTGAATTCATTTATCTTCATTTCAATCTTCATCAGTTATTGGTTAACAAAACAAGTGTAATAAGAATTTGAAATGAAAATATTTGTCCAGGTTCTATTGTGAAGAGATTATGAACTTAGATTTTGATGAAGATAAGAGGAAACTACCAACAAAATCATTTCTCAAATATTCAAGGGAGTTACCAACCTACCCGTTGCCTAACCATACTTCATTGTCATATCAACACCTTGTGATAAGTTAAAAAAAAACATATTAAAATCTTTTCTATGCTTGCTTTATAATCATTCAATGAATATGAAAGGTGAGTTCATAGTTAATCAAGAAGTTTAGAAGAAACTTTCGTAATGGTTTGTATGCATCTCTGTCTGGATTAAGCCTCGGTCACACGAGGGCTAAGGACCATGTTGCGACCTGTGTAAGACCAGTCAAGTGGTAAAATCGCAAGTAGATCTCATACGAGCGCGCGACAGGTCTTAGTGATTGGGAACAGCAATATTAACAAAATAGGTTCCAGAGAGGTCTTTGAGCATTTTCATGAACCTGATTCTGCAGTAGATGGTAGCAACAGATGTATACATGTCTTTAAAAGCTTTTTGGTACTTTCACAATTAGACAGGATAAAAATGCAAAAATAAGGTGCAAGACTGTCGCACGTTGGTTTTTATTGATCGGGAGTGATCGTGCGAGCAAAAAGCATGAAATAAGCGGGGTGGAGAGTTTTGAACATGTCCAAAACCTGCGACCGCGATCCAAGATCACATGTAGTCTCCAAACAGTATTTATAAGGTCATGCGACGTGTATACGGCCAGTATACGACCAGTCACAGATCTTTGAGATTGACAAATGAAAATACAAATGTACGATAGTAGACTGTTATCAGCCCAGTAAATAAAGCAATGCCAAAAATATACCGACACAACTATAGCTTTCTGACTCCATAGGGGTCGATGCCATCCTCCATTAACATTACAAACAATACATAATCCCATAGCTTAAAATGTCTGAACTCAAAGTGAGCCAAAATCATAAAGCCTCTGGAGTATTCATGATTTGAAAGTGTTAATTATTACTGAGACCACATGTTAAAGCGCAAGATTACAAAAATAAAGAATCAACTCAAGAAAAATAAATCTTTACATGCTGGGTAAAATATGACTTTTCAAAAGCGTCACCTTCTGATTTTCTTCAAAGTGACCTTTTTCAGAAAAATAACAAAAATCAGGAATACCTTCAGTATCAAACAGTTTGGATCCAGATCAGGTCCAATGTGTGTTGGGTCCGATCTTGATCCAAACTGTTTACGAGAAACGTCAATCCTGATCTCGATCCAACACTGTTTTTGGTTGACACTAGCAAATAAAGAGAAACAGGCTTCTTCATTTTTGCGGCATCCTACTTGTTTTAACCATGCATGTAGTTAATGGATTCTTCCCTCTGATTAAATGCATTAATTTTGGGGTGGTCCCATTATTTATACAGAGGGATCGCAGCTTATAGGTTCAAAATTAAATTACATTTCTTTCTTTGAGGATCCCATTTTTCATATATGTGGCAAACAGTGTAGTCCCTGGTGAAATGCGTCATTTCGTCTTGGTCTTCACTGTTTGCCAGACGGTACACATTTATGCCCAATCAGTATAAATGGTTCATCAATTATTTTTGGAAAACAAAATATGTTTGTCTGCTAATATGATAACGGTTCTTAATAGTTATCCCCCAAAATCGGTCCTTTTAAGTGATGTCTCACATATGCGGAGGTTCAAACCTTCGCGGCTCGCCTTTGCGATGAAGATTATAAATTCATGAGCTGGGTTACATGACCGTTCTGATTTTATCACAACTAATCATAGAATGCATTTTTCCAATAACATTAACGGTAGGTCGTAGATAAATCCCAAAGACTGGTCCTTAGTAGTCGCGACAAGTCTTTCATCTCCGAGATTCGTGACCAATCGCGCGATTCGGTGATCGCGCGATCTCGTGTGACCGAGGCATTAGCTGTACAATGTAAAGGTATTGTCACATAAATGTAACTTATCAGATCAATATTCTATATTTTAAAATAATGTACAAGCAAAATTAGTGCTTTTATATCATAATCGTGTGTTATGCTTCCGTTCTCAATGTATTTTTTAACATAAGTAGTGCAAGTGCTTTATGTCCTTTATATTGTTTTGTATTGTATGTATTTGTATATATGTAAATATGTCTAGAGGACCATATGGTAGGCTAGCTAATGTAGCTAAATGTGCAATCTTCTTAAAATACTGTATAAATAGAAAAGAAATAAATAAATAAATAAACTATTTTGACAAATGGACTTACCTAGCCTTATTAACAGAGGGTGCTGGATGTAGGTTAGTACGTACCCAATCTGTCTGATCAGCTGCACTGTTTGCCTATGTCCCATTAAAGAGTTAAACAATCATCTGCATTTATATAACAGATAAGTGATATAATCAAATCACTGAGAGTACTGGTGGAGTAATTTCTGGCAATCCTTTGAGAAGAAAAAGTGAGATAATTACAGGTATGCGAATTTTAAAGGCCAAGTTCACACCAGATTAGCGTAGTACATGCACGGATTCAAATATAACCCTTTACCGATTGCTGCCGTTAAAAGTTGTTCATTAATGGTATTTAGCCATTTTTACTGTTTCCCAGGTCCCCGTTAAGACCCTCTCATATTGTTTTTCAAATTAACGTACTATTTTATTTAAAGCACTAGTGGGTTTTAAATAATCAAGGTTTTAAAACACTACAATGCTTTCCGAACTATTGTTTTTATTTCAGTGACGAAAAACTACACCAAAGCTTACAAATGATCACTATTGGTAGTGTCCTGACGCAGGTTAAAGGGACAAATGGTCCCCTCGCTAATAATGACTGCAAATCTCCTGAAATACAGACTGGGTGCCAACAGTTCATCATTGTTAAAATGGGGTAAATTTGCATTGTGTAGAGATACCACTAGAGCGTTTTTTGTGAATATTCGTTCAAAAATCCTTGGGAGTATTTATAAGTGAAGATATAACTTCAGTCCCAAAATGACATTTATGATAGTATTGGCAAATACTGGAGATATACTCAGAAAAACAATTGAAGGATATTTGGATTCAGTCCCATCTCTAACATTCGATACAATAAAAACTCTACCAATTATGCATGCATTTCATAGTTCCAGACATCTGTATCAAAATAGATGCTTTGTTTTAGTCACGTTTCAATGGTTCAAGTACAGTACTAATCTAAATGGTTGAACCCTCAATACTGAAAAGCCACAAACGTTCAAAAATGATTGAAACCCATTTTTATGGTTTGTATTCCATAATGACTGGCTCCAAAATCATCGCTGGTTTTCCCTCCGAAAAATTGCACCTTATTTTGAAGCCATTTTTAGCGTTTTACTGCAAATTTGTAGTCAAATTTACCGGGGTATGCCATATTCGTGTATTTTTGTTGAAGAAGTTGTCCCATTTTTAGGACCGATGACTGATGAACTGGTGTTAACTTTAATTAGAACATAAGCAATGATCTGGTAAAGGTTGCAGCAAAAACTGAGAGCGCTAAATTTTTTGCTTGTGAACTTTGGGTTGAGAGGGTCGGTACATTTGGTGTTGTACTGTACCATAACCAATGACCCGTGAATTTCAATTTTTTATTTTGGTGAATTGCATAGTAATAATTCTATTAATGGCAAAAATAATTTGTTTGAAATTATATTCCCAAATGTTATAAAGTCAAAAGAATTTTAATATCCTTCAATTGTTTTTCTGAGTATACTATTGCGATACTTTTGCCGTTGTGGACTACCATGAAATACTAGTGTGATACTTTTGTCTGAAATATGCATGCTTGTGTTTGAAGAGAAAAATAAATGTTGTATTCAGACTTTATTTTCTGTATGTGTGTAAGGCCAGAATTTTTTATTAGTTGATTTACGGGAATTTTTTTCAGATTTAGGGTCGAGGGGACGAAAAAAAATAAATAAAAAAGCTCTGAAAATGACCAGTGAACTTGTCATGTTCAAACTTTTTTTTTAAATCTCTAGAAAAAAACAGTAAAAAACTAGTATTTTTTTACATAGTTTATCATTTTCCTGAGAATCTGGAAAGGACAATCACCTTTTACATTGTCACTCTCAAAAATACACAGACAGAACTTCAAAAAAATATTGTTTTTTTTTCAACGAAACAAATAATATTTAGAGTCGGCGGATAAAATATAAAAATAATTTTAGAAATTAAATTTTATTTTATTTCTACTTTCCAGAAACTCACAGTAGGAGGGTTTGTAAATCAACTAATAAAACATTCTGGCCTAACAAGTTCTCATGGTACTAACAGCAAAATATTAGAACATTGTTGATGCAAAAAGCATGGAATGCAAAAGCATATATTCTAGTGTCATTTTATCTCAAGTCT
Source organism: Loripinus fragilis (assembly GCA_964019695.1). Taxonomy (NCBI): domain Eukaryota; kingdom Metazoa; phylum Mollusca; class Bivalvia; order Lucinida; family Lucinidae; genus Loripinus; species Loripinus fragilis. The sequence continues at coordinate 27,659,029 of OZ026527.1, forward strand.
CTTTTAAATTTAAAGTCCTTATAGGTTTAATGAAACCATTGCCACAATGAAAAGACTATTTATATAGCCAATACTATTGGTATTCATACGTGACCTATTCAGCGTCATTTAAAAAACAGAAAGGCATTACCTACCCTTCTTGCGACTTCGAAAGTGTATTCTGTCATCAATGTTAGTAAATTGTCATCAAAGGCGTCGGTTGTACGGTGTGCTATTGTTGCATAGCCTTACTTTTATGATATGTATTTATACATCCATCTCGTACAGTAAATCTATATAATGTCCTGTTCCACTTATCTACTACAAAATTAGCCGATGACACCAGGCGACCATGCATCAAATAAAACAAAAACATATCACCAAAATGATTTTACAATGAATAATTAGTATTCAGCTTGAACTGTAAAACAAGAAAAGCGACACAATGCTATTTAACGACATCAATCAACTTTGTGGTTAACCAAGGTTTAGTAGAACCTGCTGTACATTCGCATTGTTTGGCAATGATATATGAAAGTCGGATGTATGGGCAGGCTGATCTGAGTGTTTGCTGGTCGTATGAAGAGATAGAAAGTATGTGCCATGGAAAATTGTCGAAATGTGTATTCGCAGTGGCACAGTAGACAAAGTATTTTGACAAATAGGACAGCGAGAGAAAACCAGGCCCCACAGTTATAAAACTTTTTTATGTTCAACTCAACTGATCATAAAATTTTAGTTGCTCATAAAAGTAGATTGCTTGAAAGACTCAGATGTTGCATAATTAACCGCTTTTAAATATTAACCCATATTCTAACACAACTCGCCTATAGAGCCAACGGTAACAAACTGTGATATATCGCACAATAATTCACTGCTAAAGTGTGTGATAGCTGACGTCACTAGAAAATGACGTCACTCATGGCGTTAGACGGTGTAACGTCGTTTTTACGCTTGAATGACGTTACAATTACATGTAAAGGTATGCGACGTAGTCTAAGAATTGGCGGGAGTTCTTCAGTGCAATGGCGGAAACTTGGAAGAAGCTGAAGACTTCGAATGTGTTTTGTCGTTTACTGTGTGTTAGAATCGAAATAGATCAGCTCCAGTGCGTGAATTGTTGAGTAATAATTCACTGTTTGTCGGTCAGTTGTACGACGATAAATCACTCGCGCTGCGCGCTCGTGATTTGATCTTCTTTACAACTGACCTCCAAACAGTGAATTATTACTCAACAATTCACTGCTGGAGCTGATCTATTTCTTAATTAACCTAGCGTACTTTTTGTAGGGCATACGCAAACAGTGCAGACCAAGATAAGACGCCGCAGAACGCGGCGTCTGATAAGGGTCTCCACTGTTTGCTTACAGAATATTATATTAGAAATTGAATAAAAAAGAAAATTACCACCCAACAACCCTAAGATTGGAAATGAACTCGTCCAATTGATTAAGTTTGGAAAATCCATTCGGCTGGGAATTCTTATGAGCAACTGAAATGTCACACCCATTTGAGTTGAGCTTTAAATGTCAGTGGCTCAGTAAAATGTTAAAAAATAAAGATTTGTCTTGCTTTAAAACTCTCATATGTTGTATTTATCCTACTAATAAAATGTTAAAATGCCAACTATTGTTGGCATTTTAACATTTATGAGCAGGATAAATGTCATGCCCAGATGAGTTGAGCATGCATTTTTATAACCTCTGGCGTGTCTTTAGGGTTTGCAACCAAGTAATGCTAAAACATTCATGCTCAGCTGCAGAACCTAGCTAGTCTATTGAACTATTACGCGTAGCATGAAGGGCTACAATGTATTGACTTTTCAAATGGGCTGATCATACTGCGCAGGTGCGAAATCTGTTGTTCATTTGCAACGACAAAGCAAATGCATTGCATCTGGACAACACATGCGCAGTGTTTCTCGAGACTAGGCTCCGCATAAGGTGCTGCACACACTTACACTCAGTGTGCTAATGCTAAGTGCCAAATTGGTGTAGTATAATAGCTTACAGCGTAAAAGACTGCGTTCTGCGCGGCATCACATTCGCAATGATCAGCAATTTAAATAATAAGGAAACCAAATTTTTGAATAATGGGCCATACATGTAGGAGCATAAGACAATCTTGATTAAATTAAGTTTCTCTGCAACAATCGAAGTCGTCTGCTATGTTATTTGGAATACTGCATATTTACTAGTGTGGGTCCTATTGTACAACTTTATAATATACAATTATTGACTTCAATGAGGTAGACATAAGGATTTATCTACCCGAAAAAGTGATAATTCACCGAGGCCGCAAGGCCAATGCGAATATCACTTTTAAGGGTAGATAAATCCTTATGTCTACCGAAATTGAAGTCAATATCGGTTTTGTTATATGACTTTTCATTAAGGACATATGCTACTAAATACCCATGTTGAAATATTTTCAATACTTTGCATACAGTTTGTTTTATGCATGGGCTATCCATTTATGAAATAAAAAAGGATATGTCACCGTGCTTATTTTTTCAGAATCTCATATTGAAGTTTTCAGCATTTGACCAATTTTCTTAAAATATAAAATAATAACACTAGTCCTAAATATCGAGCTAAAACGGTTGTTATCTTCAGCCAGCCTCTTGTTTTTAACTTAAATTACTGCCCATGACCTCAAACCTTTTAGAAAATGTGCAAATTTACTTGTTATCCCATGCTGTGACAAGATACAGCATGATAAATTTTGGCAATTCGTCGAAAATTTGAATTTGTTTTTAGAATAAATCGTGTATTGAAAATTCTGATGTTGAAAATCTTAAAAATTTATTTTTAATTCATGGAGTATTATAATACCTTTCAGAAAAAATAATAAAAATCTGGGGTCACCGAACTAATTCTATTTTAAGAGGGCCAAATTTAACCCCACCCCCATATGTTTCATGCGCAATTCAATATAAAAAGTTCAGGAATGACCATTCTGGTCGTTTTGATGATGCCATTTTACTAGTGTATGAAGCAATTAAGCATTAAAATATTAACAAGAAAGAAAAAAAAAACCACACTGAAAATATGTACGCACGTGGGAATCGATCCTGGTCCTCTGGCTTTATAGCCAGACACACTAACCACTAGGCCACAAGGTCAGGTCGTGCGCCGCTCTAAATAACCATCCAAATAGAAGAGACTCGGCCACTATCGTATTCGTTACCAGGGTTTTTGTGTACGTCATTTGGTTTCGACTGAGCTACATTTATCTGTCTTTAGTGCTGAGACGATCAGTTCGGATAAGATGTCAATAGGTATTTCGGACACACTTTAATAACTTTATTTTGTCAAGAAAATGTCGGAACACCGATATGACATAAAATATCGGAAAACTGTGTTGATCCGAATCCGTTATTGGTCGAAAGACAGGACCCAGACAACTTTCCCCGCTTGCAGACGCGGGAAAGATGCGCATTGGAAATAGCCGCATATGCCTTTAAAGAATGAGTATTTTGCTACTTTCACTTTTGTTCAACCTTCAATCTAAGACATCTAAGGACGATCTCACAAGTTTAAGCAACTGTTATTTAAATATTGTAATGTAGTATTTTTCATTTTCAAATGTATATTAATTCTTTTAATGAGGGATATAAAATGTTATCATTAAACTATTTTTTACAGTTTGTTTGTTCAAACAAAGAAAAATAAGCAAAACTGTTGTAAAAATTCATGAAAGCCTTTAATTTACCTGTTGGGAGGTGAAACAGCAAATCATGTCAATTTCATGCAGCACATGCTAGTTTCACACTCATCGTTCTATTTTTAGCTCTCTGGAGGGTATATTGCAGAAGTGTCAAAAATATTAACTCCAGGAAGGCAGTACATCCCCACGTGTTAAAAAACAACAACAAAGGCAAAAAAGAAGAAGAAGAAGAAGAAGAAGAAGAAGAAGAAGAAAAATGAAAACATATAAAAACAATAACAAAAAGCAAACATGCAAGCAAAAACAAGCTGAACACAAACAAGAAAATCATACAGAAAAAAGAATAAAATGTTAAAACGCTAAACTCGAAAAAAATGTTATAATCACCTCGCCCCCTATAAAGTCCTAGTAACGCAATCTATATATTAACCTTTAATTTGTACTATTGATGCGCTCTATAAAACTTGGGCAAAGGTGATTGAAAAGAGTTGGTCAAAAAGAAAGATCTATAATCTAAGTATGTTTTTATAAATATTAGCAATATGCATATCATCCTCGGTAATGCAGATGAATGTAGTGTGACGGAATCACACCGGGTAGGCGGCAATCGAAAACGTTATCAACAATCGACGAACGCGGATCAAAGATCGAAAGAAATAGTGTTATCGGTTGCCATTTGTCACCAGTGGAGTGACAAATGGCAATCGAAAACACTGTTTCTATTGATTTTTGATCTACGTTCCTCGATAGTATTGGCGTTTTCGATTGCCGCCTACCCGGTGTTGAAATGGATTACGCATGAGTTGGCGAGGATGAATGCATATTGGTGTTTAATTAAACCGAATTTGATGTTCTTTACTCTATAAAAATATATATAGAGTATCTCACATCAGTGCTCATATTTTATTGAATTTATTAAACGAGTTGGGGAAAAGAAATAAAATGCGAGGCTGGCCGAGCACTTTATCGCTTTTTCGCAACGAGTTTAATAAATTCAATTACACAGGGGCACGAATGTTAGAATCTATTTATCACATGACATGGTAGGGTTTTGACATATGCGTGACGTTAAAGGCGTCACTTCAAAACGTTCTCGAAAATCTGTAAACCACTACTCTTGCATAGATGTCTATTCGTATAGCTGTTTAATCCCATTGTCAAATGAACGAATTACTATGTACAAATCAGGAGATTCACGTGCTGTTTGAACATGGGTCTGAACTTTAAAATACTTAAAATGAGCCCTGCATTATTTGCATGACGTTATTGCGGACCAGACTGATCATTTCGCCGATGTTTTTGTTTGCGAAAACGTTGCGTACGGTTATGACATTGTGACGGCGTTATAATGTTCGACAGTACACAGCCGACGCCATTTTGTTTAGAGAAAACCAGTGTAAGAAAATTGGCAAATTAATGTTTAGCAGCGTTTTCAGTGCGAATTGGGTTGAAATAAGGTTAGATATGCAAGAATAACGATCACACATGCTTGTTTCATTGCATTAACACTTGCCGGGTCCCTCGGGTGATGTTGAACGCTCGGTCTCTCGGCCTCGTGTTCAAACAGCATCCTCGAGACTCAAGCCATTAGTGAGCCGTGACATGTGATTTCCAACATTTTGGCATTTGACAAGTGTAGGCTGAGACGAGCCTGTGCAGCAGCCTCCTTTTAACTTGGAAACTCCAAATGATGTTTGGTTAGTAACTTAACAGTCATAAAATGTTCAAGCGACTCGAAAAGGCTCTGATCAGACTGCGCGTATGCGCAGGCTGGTCTGAGCCTTTGCGAGTCTCACATACCACATTGTTGGAAATCTCATGCGTATGTAACAACAGTTCGCATCCTGACCCTGAAGGGTCTTTATATTGAATCTAAGTAAACTGGCTCAGTGGTTTCTGAGAAAAAAAAATGCTTTAAATAGAGGGTCTTACATGAGTGCTCATGTTTTATTGAATTTATTAAACTAGTTGAGGAAAAGAGATAAAATGCGAAGCTTGCAGAGGCTTTTATCCCTTTTTCGCAACTAGTTTAATAAATTCAATAATACAGGAGAACGAATGTTAGCTTATCTGTAAACCACTAACGGCTTATCGATTTTATTGCATGGCTTTATATCACTCCCATGCGCAGCGTCATGTAATAATATATTGATGGGTATTCAATATAAGCCAACTAAGCTGAAAGGTGAAAATGTCAATATAAACCTGTCGGACTTATTTATATTCATTGTCTCATTAGGTTAAGCATATCTAGTAAGTAAAATGGCTTATCTTCAACATTAAAAACAATAATTTTAAAAGATATTTCCCCATTAACATACATTAGGAAGCAAATTTCACATTGGCGATAAGTGTGTCAAGGTGAACCTAGGATTGTCATTTGAACAATTTTATAGGGCTCTACATCCCCATTGCTATATACCAAGTCCAAAGCTAATCAACCCTCTGGTTCTTGAGATTTTTAAGGGTTGTTACCATGTATGAGTTTGACGGCCATCTTGGCCATGTGACCAGGGCCATTTAACAAGCTTCATTTTTCCTTATCCGAAGGAGTATCCATTCAAAATTCGAGTTTAATTGGTCTAGTGGTTTCAGAGAAAACAAATATGTTTGAAAGTGTTGATGGATGGATGGACAAACGACAGACACTGGTATCTTGGGTACTGCTCAGGTGAGCTAGAAACGTGAATAATAAGTGCAACAGATCGACTAAAATCATATTAAAAGTGATTGCATTTTTGCATTCCTTAAAGCTGCATAGTCTGTAACTTTTGATCTTCTAATTTTAGAAATAAAGTTTCTATTTTTCAAGAATACAGTAAAAATACTCAAATCAGGTAAACATTTTACCATTTTCGTAAATCTTAACAAATTACCACTATCAAAACAACAGCATTTATGTTAAAAATCAACTGTCTAGAATTATTGGAGGGACGTAAATAATTACCAATAAGAGAAAAACACCTATTGTAATAAGATAACTTGCTTTTCTTTGCAGTTTTCAGCTGTACTGAACATATGTATTGTGAAAAAATAACATAATTTTACTTTAACAAATGATTTAAAAAGAAAATATATTTTTCGAAAAATTTTCATAGTTACAGACCTAGTCGCTTTAAACGTTTCCCCTAATCCCAAAAACACAATTTTTAATAACTAGTTGAGAAACCAAGGCAGGAAAAATGTTAACTCTTGCACCCTAAAGGACTGTATACAGCTTGATTTTGTATGGTTGCTCTATGGTGTATGTGAAACAACTGTAGACTTGGTCGACTTGCATAACTGAAAATGTTATTTTTCAAAATGAACTATATTGTAGCAAAAATATTGGGACTGAAAAGTATTGAGAATTTAATAAAACAAAAGCTGTGTATAGCCTAGAAGCAGTGGTGGGCATCAATGAATACTGCTTATTTATTTTAAGCATGTTTATAAGGGCACCCTGATTGTGATATACTGCTAATAATATGATGAGGGTCAAGACATGGCTTGTATGCCATTTATAATATGTATGGTTAGGATCGTGTTTATCATTTTTCCTCGCACACCAGATCGAGAGTTCCGTTGTTTTACCCATGCGAGTTATTTCTATCTCGCATACCCGTACCAGCCCTAGGGAAAGATGAAAAACGAACAGCCGAAGGCTGACCGCACGTAGGTCTTTGACTTCATTGTAATGTTAAAATGACGTTACCATGTCACATCGCAGCGTATTCAGGATTTTCCCGGGGTCTTTTTTCAAGTTTTTTTTTCCAAATAAATGTGGTGTAAGGTGGTGAGCAAGAAAAAAAATATCCATTAATCTTGTGATGAAGGGACAGAAAACTCCGTCCCTCGCGACCAATGATGGTCATCACTCGGCAAGCCTCGTGATCTCAATCGGTGATCCGCGAGACGGATTTTTTCTATCCCACCCTCATACTCAATATAGATTCTTATGATCATACTTTCACAGCCTTTGAGTTAAAAACACTTCTTTTACATGTATATACTGACTAAAGTAAGACTTTTATTTTGTTTGTTTGATTTGATTCTTTACGTCCTAATCAATAATTTTTCACTTAAGTCTAGTTCTGAGTTTTACCAGTACTGAGCAAGGATTAGTGAGACTTTTAGGATTTATGACATCAATTATTGAAACATAATAGATTATGTCTTTGCCATATACTTATTTAGAAGTAAAAACACAAACTAAAATTGTCATCAAAACGGTGTGCAGACATAGTCAACACTAACTGTACTAATCGAAAATGACTACATTACATGTTTTTTTTTTACATACAAAAGACCATTTTAATTTAATGTATTTAAACACTGTATGTAGTAGAACTGACGATGGGGGCATAATTTAAATCATTGTATTTTATTTTCTATGGAGAAGTTAGCTATGAAACCACAGTTAGTTGGTACTTAGTAATTTAGTCCGTGTAAGCTGGCTTGCAGTTTATTACTATGGAAAATTTACTAAGGACAAATTCAATCATAAATGAAATTTCAAAGCTTTTAAAAAAACAAACAAGGGTATCTATGGCCCAGAGACACTTTTTTTTACCATTTTACACTATACCATCTAAATAAAAACTAGAAAGTCATTTGTCTCCTGACATAGGTGACGTTATACAAACTCATTAGCTGGTATGTTATACTTAATTTGTTAAAAACGGTAGTTTTTTTTCAAATGAGCCAGTGCATGAGATTTCCAACAATGTAGTATGTGCGACCAGCAAAGCCTCAGATCAGCCTGCGCATACGCGCAGTCTGATCAGAGCCTATGCTAGTCGCTTGAATATTCTATGATTGTTAAGCTACTAATTGAACACCATTTGGAGTTTTTAAGCTTAAAAGGAGGCTGCAGAGGCTCGTCCGAGTCTACACTTGTCAAAATGTCAAATTGTTAGAAATCTCATGCACTGGCTCAAATGAAACAGCTTAAACGTCCTGTTCAAGCCGTTTTGACAAATTTATGTGCTGATGTGAAGACACATTTTCTGTCTATGATATTCAATTCTTGATATAATCCCTTAGCATTCCTCTGAAGCTAAATTAAAGGATGCACCTATTTTTGTTCTGCACAACAGAGCCGTATAAAAAGCTTGTGTATATGTTTGTCCTAGTTTATCAGTATGTATCATGTAAATAGCATTTTTCCTTTAAAAGAGATTTAAACAGCTAATCAGAGTTTTTTTTTAATTTAAATATTTTTTTTTAAAAAAATTTACAGGCTAGAAAAAACAACAACAAGAAAATAAAATGACACAGTTTAATTTTGGTACAAATTTTCCATACGATGTGCCTTTCAATATAAATGAACATATACTATGCACAATAAGTTTAGCCATTGCTTTGTATGGGTCAGCCCATTCACATCAGATCTCAAGTTTCATTTTCTTTCATGAAGATACAAGCGACGAACATCTGACAAGAATTTCCATTTAAAAATTACGGAATTACCAAACGCAGCGGCCGTGCTAAAGTGACGTTAAATTTTAAGACTAGCGGGTAAATTGGGTATTTCTGATCATAGTGGGAAGCCAAAAACATTTTCAAGCGATTCTTTGATCAATGAAAACCAAAAAAGCATAGCAAATGCAGCAATTTTCTGAACTTTCTCATAAAAATAAAGGTCCAACTTTTCACAGTTTGACGTTTTTATTAATGCTTTTACGGTATCGCCTTTAAACGGTATTTCTAGTCGGGTTTTCTTGAACCATATTGACAAGTTAACTTGTTTGATGCCTTCAAACACATTCCGAAAAATAATGCTGAATAAACATCTTCATGGCAATAGAGGACGAACCGAAAGATAAAATCTAACGCCACCGTTATCTCGCAAATGCGTCGCACCATTTTCCAACAACTTAAGGTTTTATAATCAACCATAAGATGAGTTACATTGTAAGCCTATGACATCTTTGTAAACTGAGTCTCTGTTGAATTGAAACCCCAATTAACATTAGAAGTTTAATCTAATGACAACTACGTTTTGACGTCATTGATGGCAGCTGATTTTTTCAGCATGAAATCTCTATCACATCTGTCACATAACCAATAGTTTGTATAGGAGTATGATGCATGAGAAAGATGTAAGACCACCAAACGAAAAATCACATGCTTATCATTTCAGCATTACTTACAACGGGTGTGGTTTTTGCTTAATGACCCCCTCCTGCAATTCTTGCTCTCCCAAAATGCTTATTTAAAGGATGGCGTCTGTAAATTCGTGGTTTCATTTGCCTAAGATTCTGTTCTCGTCATTGCAATTAAAATTGTTCGATATTGCACAGAGATTAGCACATAAAGATGCGAAACCTACGAAATTGCTAAACTTATTGTGCATAGTATATCGATGTATCTTGAATAAAAAATCCTTTAACTTTTATGGTATGTTTTTTTTTTCCTTACAAAATTCTCATTCAACCATGAATGTGAGAGTTGCTTATTTCTTACTCGACATGCTATTTTAGCTCTCACTGGGTGATATAAGAAAAGTGTCACAAATATGAAACTCTGGACGCTAATTTGAGCTGGTTTTCATTCTATTTCAACATGTAGGCCAGTTTAGACCAGCTATCAGGTAGACATAGTAATTTATCAAGACAAATTGGACCAATCAGAAAGTAAGAGAAAAGACAAAGATCGGTAATCGATACAATCAAAAACCACACCTGACACAGGCATCATATGGGAAAGTGCAAAAACATCACATCCAAGTGAGACAAGAGATCAGCCCTTTCCCAGCAGGTGGCACACAAGGTACCCACTACCTTTTTACTTTGAATTTAACACCTGGAAGAATATCCTCAACTTGATAAAAAGTGACAAAAATTGGTCTGATGAATATAACACCTTGAATATAACACCTGGAAAATGACTATCCTCAACTTGATAAAAAAAGTGACAAAAGCGCAAAAAACATCATATCCAAGAGAGCCAAGAGATCAGCCCTTTCCCAGCAGGTGGCACACAAGGTACCCACTACCTTTTTACTTTGAATTTAACACCTGGAAGAATATCCTCAACTTGATAAAAAGTGACAAAAATTGGTCTGATGGTTTTATCTTCAGAACATGACATAAACACCTGTAAAGTTTCAAAAGAATCGACATAAAACTGTAGGAGAGGCAGCATACACAAAATACCTAGTATCTATTTCTTTTGGCTGGAAAAATGACTAAGTTCATTTGTAAAAAAAGTGACAAAAATAATCTGAAGATTATAACCAAATAATATGTGCATATTCAGACCATGACCTAAACACCGGTTTCAAAGGAATTGTCATAAAACTGAAGGAGAAGTTGCATACACAAGGTATCTTCTACTTGAAGGAGGATGGACGGATGGACGGCAGGGCAGAATGGTGAATACTATGTAACCTGGCTGATTTTCAAAAGACGCGGGACGATTCAAGGAAACAAGGAAAAATGTACTTTATAGTTGCATGTACTATATATATGATGTGAATGGTTGATGCGTTTAAATTTGGATATTTACTCAAGGTTAAGTATTTGCGCTCTGCTAATTTATAGTAATTCAAAACCAAGTACAGACTAACTTCCATACGCATCAAAGTACCTTTGACCTAGCTATCTTTTAAATCGCCAATTTTAATTTCATCGAATGACATGTTTTCGTCACATTCATTTTTTCATGACACAGAAATACTGATAGCGGGGGATTCACAGGAACTATCAAAGACCAAGCAAATATCATCTGGAAATGTGCCAATTGCAGACAAAGCATTGGCATTGTGAGATGGAGATATTAAACAGAGGATCTTACATGAGTGCTCATGTTTCATTGAATTTATTAAACGAGTTGGGGAAAAGAGATAAAATGCGAGGCTTGTCGAGCATTTTATCTCTTTTTCGTAACGAGTTTAATAAATTTAATAATACAAGAGCACGAATGTTAGATTCTATTTATCATAATATGACATTAAGATTACTTTGAAATCTCATTTCTGCCGTAAAAACGTTGCAAAAATGTCATTATGTATGCATCGTTGTTATGGGCGTCATAACGTTTCCCGAAAATCTATAAACCACTAGTGGTTTATTGTTCTTAATGCATGGCGTTATTTCACTCCCAGACGCACGACATATCATATGATAAAACAAGAAAATAGACACACAACTAGATCACAAATCCAGAATCAAACAAAAGACCTTATAAAAGTAAGTAAGGCTGCAAAGAACAGGAATCGATTCAATCAAGTACCACACCTGACCCCGGATACCAATGGGAAAGTGACAAACTCACAGTTCGCAGAATGCAAAACCTTAATTGCATTTTAATATATCTAAAACGATAAAAACACGTTTTGTCTAATTCGAAGTTGTAGACGGTAATTACAATATTACATTGTGTAGACCTCTCTTTTGTGTGATTATTATAAGCTTGTTCGATAACTTGAGTTGTCGAATGAAACTTGCAGAGAAAGTGCGACATAATTTTAAGGGAAAGAAACCACAAGCGAATATTACTAGGAAAGCAATAACAGTCCTTAGACAAAAATGGCACATGAGGAAGAGACATAGAACAAAAACACAGCCGCATGACAGCAAGAACGTTATTACATGGGTGCTCATGTTTTATTGAATAATTTAAACGAGTTGGAAAAAGAGATAAAAATGCGAGGCGTGCCGAGCATTTTATATCTTTTCCGCAACGAGCTTAATAAAGGACCTCTGACACTTTGATAGGGTATCTGCCTATTTTTCAGATGCTTCTCAAAACTTCCCTATGCAAAAGATATCACTGGTATCCTTTTGAATAGGACGCTTGGTGTATTAGAAACGAATTAAGGGTATAATTAGACATGGAGATCCCTACAACAAAACAGGAGACGCTACCAAAGGGGGTAGGGGTTGCAAAATTTGACTTCACCAAAACATTTAGAAATCAATTATTTTGCACGTGTAAGGGCATTACATCATCAATACTCGATTACAAATCACAGTAAAAATATTTTAATGTCCGAAATCATGAGCATTTTAATGATTATTTTTGCTGTTGTTTTTTCTATCTGATTTGTTAAGAAATATTTTGAAGTGTAACTGTAGTCCATATTCAACCTTGATGACAATGTATTTACCTGGTGCAATATTATGCAGCAATGTACTTTAACCATTCATCCATGCGTAAAGTACACCTAGTCAATGGCCATGTAGTTTATGTGTACTGCATAGATACAGTGTATGTGCAAAATAATCTACCAACTGAATTTAGTAAAAGGACAATTTTCATAACCTTAAGAAAAATATGCTAAAACGTTGTTATATTTCATGACTAATGGGTTACGGAAAGGAAGCTCATTTGTACTAATTATTTCATTAAACTAGAAAAAAAAGATTTTCAAGAGAGGACACCAAAAAACCAAATGCTAATGTTCGTGCTCGCCCAGACGTCACATTTTGGGCTGTGGGATATCATTCCCCCCCCCCCCCCCCCCCGAGTTCCAACTAACTTTTCACATATATTGTGTAAAATATGAGAACACACTTACGTGCAAAAGGATTAGTTGGAACACGGGGGGGGGGGATGATGTTTTAAAAATATTTTTCTATTTCCTATATGTATAATACAAAAAGTGACCATTTTAACCCCAAAATAAAGCCATACATTTATGGAAATAGGCAATCAAATGCAAAATCGTAAAATAGAGACCAACAGCAAGCTTATATATGAAGATGGAAACTTTTGGTCGACTTTATTTTTTATCAAAATAATAGGCAGCGATACACTGTGATTCCCATTACCACCGTCAGAGGTCCTCAAATGATACAAGATCACTTATGTTAGATTATATTTATCATATGACATTTAAAATATTTTGAAATCATATTTTGGTGTTAAAACGTTAGGGTTTGCCATATGCGTGACGTTAATAAGCGTCATTTCATAACGTTTCCCGAAAATCTGTTATCGCTTTTATTGCATGGTGTAATAACACTCCCAGACGCGACGTCATGTGATAAAGTAAAGTAACGAACCCTAACTTTCCCAGCAAGATGTTTGTAAAACTATAAGGGCTCTTTTATAATTGATTAGGTTTGATAAACTCAGAATTAAAGAATATTAGATTATATTGTGCTGTCTCACCAGGGTCATCGTAATTTGCCAACAAATGTTAAATAGGAATCGACGCGAGAAAACGTATCATTGGGGTCTGTGAACAACATAGACGCAGACATGCCTGTACATCCGTGACGTCTGATCAGGGTCTTCGGTTTTATTTTTTGGTTTTATTTTTATTTCATTTTGCTTATTGGAAAGTATCATGTCATAACTTTCTACAAACATTCTTTCTAGCAAGCCTCTATAATTGAGCAAGCTTATCTGGTTTAAACCTAACGCTAATGCGCAGGCTAATCTGAGTCGCACAAACTACATTGTTGGTATTCTCATTTGGCTGGCGTTAATAAATGGGCAAGACTTTAATCAGTGTGCTCAGCTACAAAGATTTTTTAGCCCTTTGAGAATCTTAATTTTGCAAGTAAAATTTTGTCAAGTCATAAGATTCTGGTTTGAAACACATATTCGAAAAGATACATTGTAACCCTTTACCTCATAGAGGCGCATTTTCACAATTTTGCAAACAGAGCAGACCTAGATCAGGCAGCTCTTGTAAGAGCTGTCTGATTAGGGTCTACTATGTTTGCTTATGGAAGTATGATAAACCTGATCTTACACTAGCGGACCTGACAGGTAATTTCTTTGTTCTGTGTACAACATCAATGTTTACTTATACAATTATTCATAGTGGGTGGAGCCTAGCATGATTATTCACGAAGGTACGTGTCAAACGAGGGTAATGGTACAGTTGTAAGTCTGAACGATCCTCTACTTTGATTCTTAGTTTATGCAAGCAGCAAAGACTCTTGCAAGACTGTACGTTTGCACAGGATCGTCTTAGCCTTCGGATGCGTATCACGATCTCATGTGATGGCACCATTACATTTTTGTCAGTAAAAACTCATTCTCGCGAGACCTGACGATACCTCATCTAGATCTCTCGCATTTCGCCCTTTGCAGCATGGGTAACTAGCGATATTTGGCTAGTCCCGTTCAATTCTCGCACTCCTGTAGTGACAGAATTTATTGTTAAAAATAGCAATAAATTAATTTTTTGACAGTTTATCATTTCTCTTTTAGTCAATATTTTCTGAATGTCAACCCTGAGTCATGCAAGCAGTAATCGCATAAAATATTCATAATAAAAATGGCGGTTCAATCCCAGTGTGCACCGAGCGAAAGGCGACAGGTGAGTACGTGCTAACGTGCTGCCTGTTTGCGACAATGGTAAAACCTTACACATTAGGGAGCGTAGTGGCCCAGTGGTAGAGTGCTTGACTCGAGACCGAGGGGCGTTGTTGTCCTTGAGCAGGACATATTTATCCTAGCTTAGTACGGGTTCAATCCAGGAAGACCCGTCCCTGTTTATAATGCCTTCAATGTTTACTGTCGTGATTTGGCTCCCGGTACCGTTAGTTAAACAGGTGACAGGGCCCAGGGCGACGACAGTAAACATTGCGCTTACAGTAACTGAAGAACACGACCTTTACATGCCTTTAAATATCCTTTAAATATGAAAATACAAAACTAAAACAACTCTGAGTAACTGGAATATATTTATTTATTTGATATTATCATGTAAAATACTTTCATAAAATACAAAAAGTATATTAGTAAAAACGAAACTATTTAAAATAACACACAGTGAATGATTATATATTAGGAAAAATACATATAATATTTTACAATGAACTGGTGCCATAATTGCCCCACTTAGCAAACTAAAACAACTCTGATTAACTGGAATATATTTTTTTATTTGATATTATCATGTAAAATACCTTCATAAAATATAAAAAGTATATTAGTAAAAACGAAACTTTTTTACAATGAACTGTTGGCATAGTTGCCTCCCTTAGCAATAATCGGTCGACCCCAATGCGTCGTATCACTGATGGCCTTGTCGGATGTCCGCTGTGTAGCACCCGTTAGTGTAAACGCTCCCGTCAGTGTAAACGTTGACAATAACTGGAGATATCACTCTCATTACTGTAAACAGAACCATGTTTACACTAAGCGGCGATAATGCAGAACCAAAAATCTGTATCAACCGTTAGTGTCAACAAAATCGGGAAAATGAATTTACAAGACGACCTGCTATCGCAGACATATGACCTGATTACTGAATTATGACAAGCTTCACCTAATAAGTTCCAGTGATTTTGCCTTGTATCTTTATAACTATTTGAACCATGAATAGTAGATAAGTTTTAGTAAGTGTTTTATTATCTTGACCTGTGCATATCCATTATTGTAAAACAACATATGATAACAGAGTTGCACCCGACATGACACCACATACAAATATGTAATCGAACACCAGGAAAGTGAATGCTATGATTTGCATCTTCCGTAATACATAGTAAATCTACAAATGCATATTTGTTTCACGCCAATTCCAAGCAAGGCTCATATGGGAATCAGGCTGTCGTACTGCAAATGCGAAATTAACTAACAATGCAGACCCATGTGAGAGGCCATTAAAGGTGGCGTCTCATCGGGGTCTGGCATGTTTACTAACATTAAAGCTATTCATTTTCCGAGAATAAATGTCCAAATTAATACAATATAAAATGTAATGATGACAATATATATGTTCATCCAACAAAGACAGCTTAAAGCTGCTTAGTCTGTAACTTTTGATCATTTCATTTTGGAAATAATGTTTCTATTTTTCAAGAACACAGTAAAAATACTAAAATTCAGGTATACATTTTACCTTTTTCGTAATAATTAACCAATTATTAGTGCCAAAACAACAGCATTTATGTTTAAAATTAACTGTCTAGAATTACTGGAGGGACGTAAATAATTACAAACAAGAGAAAAACACACACCTGTTTTTATAAGATAATTCACTTTTCCATGCAGTTTTCAGCTGTAGAAATTAGATTTACAGTGACAGCATAACTTAATTCTACTTTTTACAAATGATTTAAAAAGAAAATATTTTTTTTGTTGAAAAATGTTCATAGTTACAGACTATGCAGCTTTAACAGTTTATGAGCAATTAGGTGGCAGTGAAGGGGGAAGTCCATATATTGTGGGTTCCATCTTTAAACTACGTTGATCGTGATCAGACTCCTCCAAAAGAGCAGTCAAATCTAGGTATATGCCACTATCGAACGGTAAAACTCAAGGGTGTGCTTAGTTACGTGTCCATTGATAAATATTACAGTGTCCATATTTTAGGTATATCTACAACTGCAGAATTGTGTCATGCAAATATGACATTAGCAAATAGTATGTTCTTCAAATTAGCAAATAGTACAGACGTAAATGAGATGTTACCAGTGTGGCATCTCATCAAAGTCCGTGCCGCTTGTTAATATTAGAGCACGAGATAGATACGCTATGCGTTTTCCGACAATAGACCAAATTCATTGACGGTTTGGGCCTTACACCCCTTTTTTCTGATTCACAGAACGCTGCCTTTTAGCTTCTGTTGTGATGCATGTAGCATTAGTGCAATAGGTGAATCTAATGGCAATAGCCAGCTAGCAAAATATTTTCAAAATGCTTACGCACTCGAGAGATATGGCGGCTAGTAAGGGGAGGGGGTCTGAAATTTCATGACAATGAAAAGTGATTTAAAAAATGATTTCTGCACGTTTTCTTGATTTATTCGGTAGGCATGGTGATATCTATTGAACATATCATATGCAGAGTATTAACGACTCGCGATAATTGATGAAATTGTTTTAAAAACAAAATGTGTTTTGTAATAAAATGATTTTGGGGAGATAATTTAGAAGTTACCTGTACATTTTTGACTACATGTACCGTAAATAATACAAAACTGAAAGCTCAACAAAGAAATACATACT
Organism: Loripinus fragilis; assembly: GCA_964019695.1. NCBI lineage: Eukaryota > Metazoa > Mollusca > Bivalvia > Lucinida > Lucinidae > Loripinus > Loripinus fragilis. The sequence continues at coordinate 27,676,578 of OZ026527.1, forward strand.
TTTGAAGGAATGAAAGTGTCTTATTTAGCATTGGAAAGTACAACTGATTCTAACTAGTTTCTTTTGATTATTACGTTTGCTTTGTTTAAAGGGCATAGTATGTCGAAAAGTATTTAAAGTGTCTGAATATATATGGTATACATGTATATCCAAGTTGAAAGTTACCTATATGAGATAATATATTGTACCTGTTATAACTTTTTGCATTCCAGCGGTGAATTTTGTCGTCTGCCAATAGCCGTTTGCAAACAATTTAAACCAAGATGAAGACCAACAGAATGTCAAGCTTGATCTGGATCCAAACGGTTTGACACTCCGATGGTGGTCGCGGGCGGTTGATTTGTAAAAACTTAATTTTGAAGAAAGTCAGCAGACGAAAATAAAAACATGAACAATTCCCTAGCAAGCAAATATATAAGTACAGGACGTATGTAAAAGAATGTATCATTAAATAACAGTGAGCTTTTTTCTTAAGAAAAAAATGCATAAACCTTGCTAATTCTACTTTTAATCTTTGTGTACTTTATATTTAACTAGCACAGAACAAAAATCAATTTGCGAGGTTGGTTCAAGAGAACATCATTACTATCATTCATTTCTTATCCAGTAGAAAAGGCATCTTATGGGCTTAGGCCCTGGGTTTTTGGGCTGGTGAACATCTCCCCCATTGTGCCAGCAAGCCACTTCCATACAATATGTAAAATATGGTAACCCATATACAGGCAAAAACTTTTGCTGACACACGGGGGGGGGGGGGGGATGATATTTTAAAAAGTTGTTTTCTGGTTTCTATATATTTTAATGTAAAACTGATTGTTCAACCCAAAATTTTACATTTTTGAAGCATTTAATATCGAAAATGGATTTCACTGCCACAAAGTACTCAGGTCAGGGTAGCTTCGCGGTGAAGAAAATGACGATTGACAAACTTTTATTTTTAATGAAAACCATAGGCATTTTACGATAACAAGTGTCAATGATCCTTTATTATGTTAAAAGTGATTAAATTGGCCTGTGAATATGATACTTGTTGATTGCAAGTAAGTCTGACCTGAAGTTTGTCCTTGAAAAAATACAGGTCACTATCGATAAATTATTTAGCCTATCTTTTTTATAAAATGCAGTTTTCAGATTATGTATCCTTAGAACTTAAAGAGACAAGATCTGTAACTATGAACATTTTTCGAAAAAAAAATCTTTTCTTTTGAAATCATTTGTGAAAATGGAATTAAGTTATGTTTTCACAATAAACATGTTCAGTACTGCTGAAAACTGCATGGAAAAGTGAATTATCTTATAAAAACAGGTGTTTTTCTCTTGTTTGTAATTATTTACGTCCTTCCAATAATTCTAGACAGTTGATTTTTAACATAAATGCTGTTGTTTTGATGGTGATAATTTGTTAAGATTTACGAAAATGGTAAAATGTTTACCTGAATTTGAGTATTTTTACTGTATTCCTGAAAAATAGAAACTTATTTTTCTAAAATTAGAAGATCAAAAGTTACAGACTATGCAGCTTTAAGATTTTTCCCCGATTGAGTTCACATACATGGTGTCAACAAGCTAACTTATTTAAAATAGTTATTGATTGACGTTGGGATCCATATGTTTACGCAATAAGTTGACTTTTTTCGTTATCATAGCACCAATATTTTCATGTACTTAATCAGTACATTGCCAGTTCACATAACACGTTTCATAACGCTAGCTTAAATAGTTTTTGAGTTGTCCAGGAATCCATAGGTTTTTATACAACAATTAGACTAGTTCGGCACTCTAAGAATCTCAATATTCATGCTATGTCTGAAATAACATAGCGTGCATTTTCAGCCCTTTCCAATATGTTATTGAGCGGGGTACATGTATCAGTAATAATGAATATGAGGTAAACGTTATTTATAATTAGACAAGAATTCTATCAACAGACCCAAAATGTAACCATCAAACGTAAGTAAATAAAACCCGACATTGTTAACAGTAGGCATTGATATCGCTCATATTATCATCACACGCTCCCGTAAGTGTAAACGTTGACAATAACGGGAGGGATCGCTCCCGTTACTGTCAACGTTTACACTAACGGTACCTTTATTGTTAACGCGTTTACAGCAACGGGAGCAATATCTCCCGTTATTGTCAACATTTACACTAACGGGAGCGTTTACACTAACGGGTGCTACACCGATAGAAGGTGTTAGTTTGGATTTTGACTGATTGTTGAGTGTATTTTAAACATGTATAGAGTAAAAAGACTGACTTACACATATACATGTAAGCCTAGCGTCCTTCATGTGGGACATAGGCAAACAGTGCAGATCCAGATCAGACACCGCTTAATGCGATGTCTGATCAGAAAATGCACTGTTTGCTTACAGAATCTTCTGATTACAATTTGGAAAAAATGACAAAAATACCACTGGATACCCCCTGTAATTGGAAATGGACTGCTCTAATTGACAGTAATGGGAAATTCCGTCCGGCTTAGAGTATACCATAACAAGTTTGCGAATGAAATACAAATATATACAGAAAGGAACAAATGCAAACACTTACAACAATATTAAAATATTTTATTCCAGTTATGACTAATATAAGCTTGTAGCTAGTTCTAGTTTTGATATCATCTCGTTGGGGAGGACAGGGCTGATTGCTTAACTTTTTATGCGTTCTGAATGTGGTGTCGCTGTTATCGTTCGTGGTGTCGTGTGTTGCTCTGTAGTATGTAAGTGTGGTATTTCCTGGTCATATTAAGTTACTTTTCCTGTTTACTCAAGGAAATATATCAAAGATTCTATTAACATAACATTTAAGAATCCATCATGAGTGTGAGGGTGGGTTATGAAAATATGTCCCGAAGATCACCATTTGACAGAGTGATGACAAACTGTGATCCGTAGAGACGGGTTTTCTCTCCCACCCTCACATGATAAATGGATTTTTTTTCTTGCTCACCATTAGATACCGCATTTTATGTTGAATAAAGGCTCCCAGAAGTTCCTAAATATGCTGAAATGCGACAAGTTATGATGACTTACTTTAACATAACAATGACGTCACTTGACGACCATGTGGTTGAGTATGAATACAACCAATGTATGTACAGTTTTCACATGACAATCTGGGCAAGATAGCATGTGTAAGATAAGATTTTCTATCCCAGGATAAAATATCAGAAAGCCTTTTCCGGTGTGCAAGAAAAGTCCTTATTGTTTTATCAAACTAAATTAATTTCATTATCATTCATTTAAGAAGGAATCTTAAAACATGCATTCGTATGAGATCAAAGTTTAAATATGTGTATATAGTTAATAATATAAATAATGTTTTATAATATGTTCTAGAATGAGCCATCAAAAGAGCTACATGTAGCTAGTTTGCACCCCTCTGAAGCCAAAACCTGAAATATGCTATTAATCAATTTCTTCTGATTGGTTTGTTTGATGAATAAATAAAATATACAAGTCTCGTGTTTATTTAACGTTTACTGTTGCTAAAGTAACACAACTGGCTGCCAAGATTGGATAAAATTGGAGTAGTTGTCATTTTGGACAAAATTTGAGGCTTTTAGAGACCGTTTTTAAGAATAATTATTAGATATAAGCACAGCTAATTACCTAACAAAACTTTTCATATGTTGTGTGTCATGATAATTCTCATAATCTGTTTAATTATCTTTTTTTGCATTTGTTTGTTCTCTATGTTAATTCCACTGTCAAAAGTCTCAAATTTTCCAAAATGGTCACTTTCCTATTTTCAGCATATTTTGGCGACCATTTTCGTTACTATAGCAACGGTAGAAGTAAAAGTTATATCATACTTTTTACACTTAGAATAGTGGTCTAATAAACCTATAAAAGAAACTGGTGAAAAGCAATTTTTATTTTTTTGCCTCTTAGGGGAACAAAACACCACATAGATACACGTAGCTCTTTCACCCAATGTCTATGATAGGTCTATTTTGTTATCAAAGCTATAGAATATGAGCAAATATAAGACCTGTGCAATATTATACAAGTTTCATTATTCATCTATATTTTTCTCTTGCACTCCTTTAAAACAAGTAGCATGCTTTTAAATCATTATTTAACCAACAAGTCAAAAATTGCAACTTTGTGGCATCAGTACTTTGTTAATAATTTGCCCAAACATCTGTCTAAGATTGGTAAATACCCACTGCATGCTCCTAAATTGTTATATATCAGTGATATAAGGTCATGGAGTTATATTACAACATGCATTAAAAGGGAGCGCAGTGGCTCAGTGGTAGAGAGCTTGACTCGAGACCGAAGGGCCACGGGTTCAAGCCTCACCTGCATCACTGCGATGTGTCCTTGAGCAGAACATTAATCCTAGCTTAGTACTGGTTTAACCCAGGAAGACCCGTCCCTTTATAGCTGAAAGATTGTTGATGGGACGTAAAGAATCAAATCAAACAAACAAACAACATGCATTAAAATCGATAAAACACTAGTAATTTGGAGATTTTGGTAACGTTATGTAAAGACGGCCGTTATAACGTCCCGTATATTTCACCCAAAAGACGAGATTAAAAAGTAATTTTAGGGTCATATGATAAATAAAATCTTACATTCGTGCTTCTGTATGATTGAATTTATTAAACTCGTTGTGAAAAAAGTTGAAATGCTCGGCAAGCCTCGCATTCTATCTCTTTTCCAAACGTGTTGAATAAATTTAATAAAATACGGGCACTCATGTTAGATCCTCAATTTAACCAACAAGTCAAGCGTTGCGACATTTGTGGTTGGCACTGTATTAATTTGCCCAAACATCTGTCTGAGATTAGTAAATATGAGACCTGTTTCAAGTGTTTTTGAACAAATGTGAATTTTTACTTTTTGCGATTGCATATAAATAAAACATACAAATTTTGCTTTCTAGTGAATATCGGATGTGTCCCTGGTATGGCCCGATAAATTTAGGCAAATTAAGGCAAAACCATGACACGGCGGCCAGAAATACACACCACCCCCTCTCCCTTTAACTGATTTGAAGAGCTATTTCGGGTGTATCTTTCGTAAAAACGCGTATTTAAGCGTGCAATTTTCTTTTCAGTTTAGAGGAACATTCAGTCTATTAATCAATTGAAAAACAGGTTATGTGCGCCTGTTTTTTGCTTGACAACTGTATTTAATAAGTTCTACCATACAAGTTCCAAAATGAGTATTACATGTATAATATGTGTCTTGGAAGAATTGTGAAAAACAAACTCAAAACTCACAGCCTACTCAAGTTCTTAGATATTTTAAGTATATATCGCCGATAAAACTTATCACCAAATATTGTATTCCTGTATTTTGCATACAATTTAGCGTTGCCATGGAAACTGTAAACCCTAAATTTGATGTTCAATTTGCTTCCAAAAAGTTAATATCCAACTGAAATGCTTTATTTTCTAAAGAACATATTTAAGTATTTATGTACAATTTATAATAGGTTCCAAGAGGAAAACTTCAACTCTTCAAGAGAAATCGTTCGAAAACGATTCTGAACATTTCGTTTAAGACAGCATTTTAAACACTTAAAATTTGACCACTAATCTTCAGCGATAATTTCAAACCAGCAAAAAGTTAAGAGCTAATTTCTTGGTTACTGTGTATTCCTGGAGATCAGACTAACCTATGTAAATCAATTATTACAAAATATAATGCGAAATAAATGAGTAACGGCATTTTCGAATTTGTTCAAATAAACATGAAACACCTTTTGTACCCAATGTAAATCAATCGACATTAGGGATAACTGTATTTGGGAGGCATATCGTCAGATAAATGGTCGGAAATTTAGTGTTATGGCGACCAAAAAACGTGATTTTTGAATTATCTGACGATATGCCTCTCAAAATGAAAATTTTGAATATGGTTATCCCCATTCTAACGCTCTAGTAGTATTTTCCTTCCAATAGACAGTGAAAATGCAGTATGTTGCGCATACATCAAGCGGCTGCCAACTGCATGTAACCGCTTGCAAGCTGCATAAAACCACTTGTCAGCCAATGAAAAGCGACGTTACGTAGTAATGACGAGTTTGCAACAGTATATCACAGGATATACTGTCGCAAATTAATGACGCTATCCCATCAAACGTCGCATTACATTTGCAATTTCATTAGAATCGTTATTAACCAACAAGTCGAACGCCGCAACATTTGTGGTAAGCACTTTGTAAATAATTTGCCCAACATCTGTCTGAGAGTGGTATATACCCAGTGTAGTCTAAACGCTGTCTTAAGCAGCCACTCAAAAAAAGACTGATTATCGCTTTATGCAAGTATTGCAGAATGTTCCCCTTGGAGCTACCATTTGCTATTAAGATCTTCGTTTTATCTATTTTTGAGTGGCCACTTAAGACAGGGTTTACTGTAAATCTTTCCATATAAGAAATAGCACCATATGTTTTAACACAAGGCTATGATTCGAAATATTTCAGGGCTAATTCTACAATTTCAAAAGCACCCTCGACCCAGCCAGATTTTCCTGCTGCTGAAAAAGCATTGCTTACCACATAGACATCATCAACCGCTGACGGCCTTATCATTTTGGTCTGTACCTGGAACGAGGACATGAGAACAATATCTCTTAGAATCTGTATTTTTATTAACAAAATAAATCTTATGATATTCTGATAAATGTTACAATTTGTAGCCGGAACCTTTGTGAGGAATATAGTTTGGTAGCACGTGTAGTCTGCCTAAAAAGAATTATTCTGCTTTTGTGTCGCCTGCGAAGCATGGTCGACACATCTGGAGCATGACTGCATCGGCGGTGGCGTGGGATCAGCGTCGTCGGCTTCGTCGTCGTCATTCGTGGCGTCACACTTTTGGTTACCAATCAATAACTTTTGAAAGGATGCATCAATTTCATTCAGAATTTACATAAGTGTAAAGCATTAATAAATACAGGTCAAGTTTGAATTTGGAGGTAATCCTCAAAATTTTGACCGAGTTATGGCCCTTTTTTACTTAAATTTTGGCTAAATTGCGGTTTCTGATCAATAACTTTTGAAAGGATGCAACAAACCATTCAAAGTTTACAGAAGGGTAAAGCATCATAAATTACAGGTCAAGAACGAATTTGAAGGTCAACCATAAAATTTTGAGGTCCTTTAGACATTGGTATAGGCTAATGCTAAAACTATATTGGCTTTTTGTGTAATAAACTTCATATTTCCCCAAAGCTATTATATCTGACTGAAAAAATAGTTAATAGGGTTTGAACTATAGTCTGTATGATACCCAAGGTTTACTTAGGGGTTTGGAGAAATGGGATTTATATTTTGTTATTTATACATTTCTCGAAAATAGCCCTCCACTGGGGGATATATTTGCCTTGTTTTGATATAACTTGGATATCATGCGACAGTCTGCATGCCTAGTTTTAAACCCAATCACTGTTTATAGCTATGGTTTCCTCTTTAATTGCACGACGGTGGGTCAGGCCTCAGACTCAATGACGGCTCTGACGTAAAGCTTTAATCGGTGGGTTGGTGCCTGATGCTTATCTGTATCTGACCCACCGTGGCTCAACTTGAGTTATTCTTTAGCTCTGACCATCTGTGAGTCCTGAGCCCTTTTCTTTATTTGTTTCATCATGGTATATTAATTTGATTAGAGTGTTTCTCCATGATGATACATTGCATTAGTTAGATGGCCTCCATGTGAGCTGAACATTTCTTGTACTTCAACAACAGAAGAATCTAGGGCGAAGATTTGGTACCAGTAAAATGCATTTAAGCCCCCCGGTGGCATAGGTTGCTGTCCGTTCTAAGGCGGTGGTTCTGTTGTTGTTGACTTTTTTGTTTATTGTTACTCCCATTGTGGGAGTCTGTAATAGTTCTATGTTTTGTTGTGCGTTACTTTATGTCCATTCTAGTATTGCAATCATCTTGATTAGGAAGAGAGAGCTGGTTGCTTTGCTTAATTTGTCTTCCTGGTGTCCGTGATGGTTGAGCGGCTCTTCCTCGCGGTGCCACGGGGTTGTCTGCGGTTTGTGATTTTGGTATTTCCTGATCATACTCACTTTCTTATGCACAATTAAAAAGTCCACCATATGTCTTCGCATAAAGAACAACATTAAAACCTACGTTATAATAATACACATAACAAGAAGGTTAAACCACCAAGTTACCTTATTTTGATACTCAATGCGTTCATACTACACATATTTGCAGATAAGCAAACAGTTTGAGTGTAAAATTGTGAAAATTTTCTATCCATCAGTTTAACATGAATTTATGATGCTCATACGCATTGCTAGTTTGAAGCAGTTCTTTTGAGTGCCAGTATACATACCATGTTCCAGCCTTACCCTGCTTTGTAGTGGTACCAGGCAGCACCGTATGGGTAACTGACCCATAAACTTAACATGGCGTACTTAGGCTCAGGTATGTCTTCAGTGCTGACGTTGTAGAATATAATTTACTAAGTTTTATCTGGAAGCTTTTGTGTGGTGTTCTGGGTGGGGTGTGGTGCTTGATTGTATTGTTTCCTGATCTTTGCCATCTTTCTTACTTTGTATACATACATACCTTATTCCAGTCGTATCCTGCTCTGTAGCTGTACCAGGCAGCGCCGTATGGGTAACTGTCCCATAAACTCATCATGGCGTACTTTGGCTCAGGTATGCCTTCAATACTGACGTTGTAGATTTCTGCCAAAAACTTCCTTGCTGTATTGATTGTACTGGAAGAGGCAGCGATTGTGTTGTCTGACGTTCCTGGGTATCTGGTACCCTGTCTCTTCAGTTCTCTCCAAAAGCTCACATCTGATGTAAACCAGGAAACTGACGTATCAGTGCTGCTTAGTGACAATTGCAATGAATGAACATTAAGAGAAAAAGCAGGGTCATTTGATAAAAAACAATAACAAAATTTCGGTCTGAAATATGGCGTCAAGAGGTAGGGATACAAAGAGTACCTACAAACAAAAACATAGAGGATCTTACATGAGTGCTCATGTTTTATTGAATTTATTAAACGAGTTGGGGAAAAGAGATAAAATGCGAGGCTTGCCGAGCATTTTATCTCTTTTTCGCAATGAGTTTAATCAGTTCAATAATACAAGAGGACGAATGTTAGATTCTATTTATCATATGACATTAAGATTTAGGAAATCTCATTTCTGCCGTATAAACGTTATAATTTTGTCATTGTTATATACGCGACGTTGTAATGGACGTCATAACGTTTCCGAAAATCTGTAAACCACCGGTGGTTTATCGATTTATTGCATGTCGTTATTTCACTCCCAGACGCGACGTCATGTGATAAAAAGACAGGACTTTGAAAACCGCATCACCATATGTTTGCACCTTTATTGCAAACCGTATATGCGATTGAAAAGTTACTCGCAGGTTTTAATTTGCAGCCCAAAATTGGTTTGATTGATTATTTTATTTCAGTATCACAGATTAGCAAATTAAATAAAACAGCACAAAGTGATGTTAAACAAACACATAAAATATACATTTAAAATACACAAATTGCAATGTTCTATGGCTTGCTAACCAATACCAAGGATAACACACAAAAAAAGACAGTGATTTCTCTTATTTCCATTGTGGGCCTTTTGTACCGGATGCAAGTCATAGTGAGACACCACATGTTGAACACTAAGTAAATAAGTATACTTAACGCCAGTAAAAATGCAACTTTTACAAAATAACCTACCCTAGATGTAAAGTTCTCTTAGCATTTCGTATTAAATGGGAAGCACAAAACTATAGTCGAGATATCAAGGCAATGTCCTTTTTTGTACTGATAAAGCAGTCCAGATAAGCCGAACTGCATGTTGTGATAAAGGGACACAACCCCAATACTTTCAACAAGAAAGCAAAATCACCTTATTAATCTGGACATCAGATCTTGATATTGCCTGAACGTTTTGGTTTCAAACTTTCTGAAAATTTCAATAATGCTCTACGTTTTAACCACACACAACTGGGAGAATATGTCTTGAAGCGTGACCTTTAAAATGGCCACCAAAGTTTGAGCCTGAAAACCGGAAGTTGACGAAAATGCGAGATTTGCGATTTTTGATATCGTGATAAATCAAAACCGTAGGTCATGACTAAACAACACATGTATTCCAATTACGAAATGATTCAATTTTGTTGAAGTTTTAGTCAGTTCTCAAATTTAGCGAAAAATATGCGAAAAACTGAACTTTAAAACATTATTTTTAGGCCCTTAGGTATACGGAATTTTGGCTTTTATTCCGTACTTTGTATGCTTGAGTAAAACAATGTTCATTCAAACTGATATTGAGTAGAATTTAAAATTGAAAGTAGGTTAAGAATTTTTTCGATGAATTTGGCATTTTTCACCAAATCTTTAGCAGATGTGCGTAATCAAGCTCAAGTTTTGCTAAAACTTTTTTGTGCGTTAGGGATGCTTGTAAATACACAGATAAAGGGAATTACGTTGCTATGTACAGGAAAAAATAGCATTTGTATCAGTTGCGTTTTTAATGGCTTTAAGTATATTAAGAATTAAAACAATAATTAAAGGGAACAGCAACCCTGATGATTACTATGTTTTATATTGAAAAGTTTAGTAAACGATGCATTTTGATACCAGTTTCATCCAAAATGGTTGAAAATTGTGAAATTTGTGGGTGTTTGAATATTTGCAACTGGACTGTAATGGAAGTGGCCATATTGTAGGCTTAGTGATGTCACACAGCCTAATTAAATATGCATAATCAAAATAAAAGACAAACCAATGGATTACTTGCAATTATCTTTAATAAAACATTTTCCTTATGTTTAAAGCCGCATATCTGCTGAAACACAGATGATGTGATAGTATTTATGACTAAAAATTAAGTAGTTGAAAAAATTCTGAAAACTAATTAAATATTCAAAATGGCCGCCAAATGTTGTCCAAGTCGAATTCTTTAATTGCCCATAACTTCCCCATTTTTAAACTGATTTTGACGTTACTTTTATCAAAAATTCATGGTTTATAGAGCTCTTTCTAATAAAAACATACTTATTTAAGAGGGTTTCTGTCCCCTTTAAGAATGGACGTAAATACCTTAAAACCGTGAAGATCTAACTAGAAGGATAGTAAAATTTATCAAGAAACTGTAAGAACATATTCCATTCAATCTTGCTTAAAATAACTTTTTAACAGCTACTTTAAATTTGGATACCTCTCTAAGCTCCTAATATCACCAGGGAGCTCGTTCCATAAAACACAGCCATTATATCTAAAGGATTTCTTTCCAAAACCTTTTACTGTTTGCATACAAAAACAACCAGCTGCCCTAAATCTAGTTCCATATGAGTGTATGGAACTTGCCGGAATAAAGTGCTCGACCATATAATCTGGAGATTGAACTGACTTGACCTTAAAAACATGGTTCAAAATAATCTAGTCAACTCTTTTTGAAACAGGTAACCAGCCAAGAGACTTGAAAACTTCAAAGCCTAAATGTGCCATTGAATCCATGTGAAGAACAAACCGTATTATGTTATTTTGGGTCACATGAACTTTGTTTTTCAAAACCTTAGATAAGCCCAGTTACCAAAAAGAGCATGCATAATCAAAATGACACTGTATCAAGGACATCACTAAAAGCTTTTCTGTTGTCAAATTTAAAAATTTCCTCTTTCTATATAAAAACTTCAACCTAGCATTTGCCTTTTGGATTACAGAAGTCGCCATATTAGCACCAGAAAGACATTGTTCTAACACAACACCCAAATATTTTACAGTATTTTTGCTTCAAAGCGGTACCTTTGCAAGTAATGCTTAAAACTGATTGTGACTTTAACCTAGATCTAGATCCAAACAGTATAGATTCTGTTTTGCCTAAATGCAGGGAAAGTTTATTGTCAACCAGCCATTCACTTACAATCTCAAGTTCATTCTGTAAGACAGTTTCAATGTTAACTTTATCTGCTACTAAAATTGCAGAGTCATCTGCATACAACAAAAGTTTATTACTGACAGCACCGGACATATCATTGACATATATCAAAAATAAAAGGGGTCCCAGTATTGATCCCTGGGGGAACACCACATGAAATTTTGCATGTGAGGATAGGGTTCCAGATACATCCACTAGCTGTTGACGATCAGATAATTAGGACTGAAACCATCTGGATACGTCTTGGCTGAGGCCAAGAGCTTTAAGTTTCATCAACAAAATGCCATGATCAACTGTGTCAAAAGCTTTTTGTAGGTCTAACAGAACTATGCCAACAAAATGACCCTGGTCCATCTGAAATTTGATAAAATCTGTTAAATGGGATAAACAAGTGTCAGTAGAATATCTACTTCTAAAACCTGACTGAAATTTATAGAGAAGTTTCTTCTGATCAAGATATGATTCATCTTGGTCATAAACGACTCTTTCAAACACTTTAGAAATAACCGTCAAAGTTGATACTGGTCGATAATTACCTGTTTTTGTTTTATAAGTTCTTTTGAAAAAGAGGTACTACTCTTGCAGATTTTAAATCATCAGGTACAACACCTTAAATCAAAGATAACTTAATAACATGTGTAAGAGGACAGGCTATAATCGAAGCACCATCTCTCACAAAGCGTGAAGGTATGCCATCCAAACCAGTAGCTTTGTTAATGCCTAGACTGTTCGGTACTTCAAAACTTTGTTTTCAGAAACAATTAAAATGAATAACTATTTGGAAAAAACACCTTTGTTGCGATAAAAGCTTTCCAAAAAGTTCTTTCCAAACTTGTTAAAACTCTTTGGTTTTGAAGCAACTGTAGTATAAAAAGAATTGAATTTTTCAGCAACCTTTAATTTATCAAAATAAAATTCGCCATCACTTTTGAGGCCTATATTACCTGGAGAAGCTTTGCCCTTCTAAGACGGTATACCCAAGTCCTTGAGAGACTGCCATAATGCTTTAGAGTTTTTTTCACTTTCTAGTTTGTCCTTAAAATAATTTATTTTGGCATTTAAAATAAGATTTTGGGTTTTGTTCTGAAGTTCTGTAAAAATGGAAAAAAGTTTCTTTAGTTTTGTGTTTCTTAAAATCTTAAAATTCTTTATCCCGTTCCTTAAATGATTTTAAAATGTCATTAGTGACCCAAAGTTTGGTTCTTTGTTTCATTCGTACTTCTTTAATAGGTGACATATTATTCACAATTGAAAGAAAAAGTGTTTTTATTTTGACCATGTGTCAATCACATTGTCTGAAGTCATCACTCAGTTCCAATCAGCATTTAATAAATTTGTTTGAAACGCCTCCTTGCTTTAGTCCCTCATGGATCTAATTTTTACCGTATTATGCTTATCAAAAACGTTTTTATACCTTTTCTAGTGCAGAAAATAAGGCAATGTTCACTAATACCAAAGTCAATAACACCAGATTGGGAAACTTTATCTGTATCTGATACAAGTATGAGGTCTATTGTGGACGAAGATTTTGCAGACACATGCGTTGAGTCCTTGATTATCTGTGACAAATTGTATAAGACTAAAAATGGAGTTAATGATTTCAACAAATTACATCCTTGTTTGCTAGACACATTGGTGTTGAAATCTCCAAGCACATAGCATTCCCTATCAATAAAATAAGAACTAGTCAGGCATACAGATAGTTCATAAAAATTATTCTGTTGAGGGGGCCTGTAAACAACACCACATACAATAGGTTTAGTTTTGGGGAGTAAAAATTCAATCCATGTAGCCTGTAGTTTCTTCATGGGAAAGTTCATCAAGTTGGTTGAACGCCAGGTCGCTCCTAATGTACATACAAACACCACCTCCATGACGAGTATGGTATGAATCAGTCTTGAATTTGACTGTACTATAACGAAAAGCTGCTGATAACGTAGCATGGGTACATACAACACAATTCATTCTGCGAAGTCAGTTGAAGCTTTTTAAGTAAAGTTGTGTTAAAACTGTGGCGTATATGATACCATAACCAGCAACGCAGTTTGTAGACTATTTCTTATCAAAAGTAATTGATAACTTAAAATTTTGAAAATAAACGTCAAATTTGCGCAGCAATTTACACTTCCTTTTCAGAAACACCCCAATAAGTTACCTTTATGCACTTTCATTAATGATATTGACTACTACATTGACAATCATGTGGGGAAGAGGTTTTTATGTAAATAATGGCAGGGGATATGCTTGCATGTGACCAAGAACGTCTAAAATGTTTACGTTAACGTCACTTGAAGAATAGAAAAGAAACGCGATACCAGCGTAATTAATGCATAAGCTGTCATTTGTATTTGCCCTTAGCCTCTTCCACAAAAATAGTAAGTGAGTATGATCAGGAAATACCACAATCAAAAACTACAGACACACACATGGCACCACAAGGAAGGGTAACACAACAATCACGAGACACCAGGAAGGCAAACTAAGCAAAGCAACCAGCTCTCTCTTCCCCATCAAGATGATTGCAAAACTAAGACGGACGTAAAGTAACGTACAACAAAACATAGAACAATTACAGATTCACGCAATGGGGGTTACAATAAACAACAGTTTAACAACAACAGAACCACCGCCTAAGAACGGTAAGCTGCCTAAACCACTGGGGGTACTAAATTTATATTACTGGTACCAAATCTTTGCCCTCGGATGAAAAAATTAATTGAAACTTTGAAATGCCAAAGATGGTGAATTTAATTGCTAGACTATAGTAATCAGAGTGGGTGGGATGTGTCGGTATCTTTAAAGGGATGATAATCTGAGCACACCAAACTTCCAATTCATTTCGAATTGTTCAATGATGAATGTGCAATCGTGAAACAAGCCCAGGACGCGAATCTGTTGAGTCAGGAATAAAAACTAACGTGGAGCAACTTGCAGCTGAATTGGTGTCTTTCAAAATCGACCACCCCTGTCTTTAAACGGATACTTTCAATATCCAAAAGATATTTACAATCATTAATTTTCAAGGGCATATTAAAAGCTGGTCATTCTATGATATGGAATAACAATTATCCCGCTGACACTATCAGGGGATTTAATCTGGGTGATGTATTTTCGAAGTTCTTAAGTATATAAAGAGCATCTAACATAAGTGAACATGTATTATTGAATTTTTAAGACGCGTTGTGGAAAACGATAAAATGCAAGGAGTGTCAAGCATTTGATTGTTTTTGCAACAAGTTAATAAATTCAAATAATGCAGAAAGTCAAGCATGAATGTAAGATTTTCATATGACAGCTTAGATCTTTGAAATCGCATTTTGGCTTGAAAATCTCAATATTTCTTTTCATATGTAAGCGATGTTGTTATGAACGTCAGGAGCTAGCTAATTGAATTGGCTTTTGTGTACGGTCTTTGTCTGTCGTTCGTCCATCCGTTCGTTGTGCGTCTGTAAACTTTTTCTCTCCTCCTGAACCACTGGTTCAATTTTCATATAACTTCACATGAAGATTCCCATGATGCCCTCTTACAAAATTGCGTAAATGGTTCCGCTCCACCGGCCAAACCACTGTCCCAAATTCAAAATATACTTAACGCCAGTAAAAACGCAACTTTTAAAAAATAACCTACCCTAGATTTAAAGTTCTCTTAGCATTTTGTATTAAATGGGAAGCACAAAACTATAGTCGAGATATCAAGGCAATGTCCTTTTTTGTACTGATAAAGCAGTCCAGATAAGCCGAACTGCATGTTGTGATAAAGGGACACAACCCCAATACTTTAAACAAAAAAGCAAAATCACCTTATTAATCAGGACATCAGATCTTGATATTGCCTGAACGTTTTGGTTTCAAACTTTCTGAAAATTTCAATAATGTTCTACGTTTTAACCACACACAACTGGGAGAATGTGTCTTGAAGCGTGACCTTTAAAATGGCCACCAAAGTTTGAGCCTGAAAACCGGAAGTTGACGAAAATGCGAGATTTGCGATTGTTGATATCGCGATAAATCAAAACCGTAGGTCATGACTAAACTACACATGTATTCCAATTACAAAATGATTCAATTTTGTTGAAGTTTTAGTCAGTTCTCAAATTTAGCGAAAAATATGCGAAAAACTGAACTTTAAAACATTATTTTTAGGCCCCTTAGGTAGACGGAATTTTGGCTTTTATTCCGTACTTTGTATGTTTGAGTAAAACAACGTTCATTCAAACTGATATTGAGTAGAATTTAAAATTGAAAGTAGGTTAAGAATTTTTTTTGATGAATTTGGCATTTTTTCACCAAATCTTTAGCAGATGTGCGTAATCAAGCTCAAGTTTTGCTAAAACTTTCTTGTGCGTTAGGGAAGCTTGTAAATACACAGATAAAGGGAATTACGTTGCTATGTACAGGAAAATATAACATTTGTATCAGTTGCGTTTTTAATGGCTTTAAGTATAATTTCACAGAATCGTTCCTCATTATACCCTCTACGAAAATTGCACAAATGATTTTGCTCCACTGAGCGAAATGGCTTCCAGAGCTCCAGATGAGCAATATCTTTTAACGGCATTTCCTTCTGAATCACTGGTCCAAACTTAAAATAATTTCACAGAATTGTTCATCATGATGCTTTCTACCAAAATTGCACAAATGGTTCCAGTCCGCTAAAAAGGGGCCTCCAGAGCTCTAGATAAGAAATGTATTTTATGGCATCTACTCCTGAATCACTGGTCGAAATTCAAAATGGTTCCCAGAATTGTTCCTCACGATGTACTCTACCAAAATTGCACAAATGGTTCCACTCCACTGGGCAAAGGGGCTGTCAGAGCTCTAGATCAGAAATGTGTTTAAACAACATCTCCTCCTGAAACACTGGTCCAAATTAAAATAAAAGCACCGCAAGCACTGCATAATACCCCGCCACTGCTGGGGGCACCAAAAGTTATTTTGTGAGATATATAATGCCTAAATAGCAACAGAACTGAGATAGACAGTGATATGACGTCCTTAGTCAAAATATGTAACCTTTGATGGTCAACATATCTGTGAAGTTTCATTTAGATATTTCATATAGTAAAGGAACTTCAGGTCAAAAACATTTTCCAGATTAATCAAGGGCGGATAACTCATGAACTGGAAAGGTAAGAGTGACGGTCCTTCTTTGTAATATGTAACCTTTGCTGTTCAACATATCTGTGAAGTTTCATTCAGATATCATAAACAGTAAAAGAATAACAGGCCAGAAACCATTTTTAAAGGGAGCAAGGGCAGTAACTCCATCGAAAATGGTCGGATTTTGCCCATTAACAATCCCATACCACTCATCCCCAATAACAATATGTATGCAAAATTTGAAAAAAATCTGTGCATAAATACTCAAGTTATCGATCGGAAACAGTGAGCACGGACGGATGAAATGAACTGCAGGTCAAAAACCAATTCTCAGATCAATCAAGGGTGGATAACTCACAATCTGGAAAGGTAAGAGTGACGATCCTTACCCACAATATGTAACCTTTGATGGTCAACATATCTGTGAAGTTTCATTCAGATACTCAGGTAAGGGTGACGGTCCTTACTAAAAATATGTTACCTTTGATGTTCAACATATCTGTGAAGTTTGATTCAGATATTCCATATAGTAAAAGAAACTACAGGCCAAAAACCAATTCTCAGATCAATCAAGGGTGGATAACTCACAATCTGGAAAGGAAAGAGTGACGATCCTTAGTCACAATATGTAACCTTTGATGATCAACATATCTGTGAAGTTTCATTCAGATATTCAATATAGTAAATGAACTACAGGTCAAAAACCATTTTTCAGATCAATCAAGGGCAGATAACTCATGAACTGGAAAGGTAAGAGTAATGGTTCTTTGTCACAGTATGTAACCTTTGATGTAAAACATATATGTAAAGTTTCATTTAAATATTCCACATAGTAAAGGAACTATGGGTAAAAACATTTTTTTAATTCAATCAAGGGCGGATAACTCACAAACGGGAAAGGTAGGAGTGACGGTTCTTAGTCACAATATGTTACCTTTGATGTGAAACATATCTGTGAAGTTATATTCAGATATTCCATATAGTAAAGGAACAATAGGTCAAAAACCTTTTTTCAGACCTATCAAGGGCAGATAACTTACAAACTGGGAAGGTCAGAGTGACGGTCCTTAGTCACAATATTTAACCTTTGATGTGTAACATATCTGTGAAGTTTCATTCAGATATAATGAACAGTAAAGGAATAACAGGCCAGAAACCATTTTTCCAATACGAAAAAGGGCAGTAACTCCGTTAAAAATGGACAGATTTTGCCCATTAACAATCCCATACCACTCATCGCCGATAACAATATGTATGCAAAATTTGAAAAAAAATCCGTGAATAAATACTCAAGTTATCGATCGGAAATGGTGAGCACGGACGGACGGATGGACGGACGGACGGACTGACACCGAAAGGTATAACATAATACCCCGACACTAAAGTGTGGCGGGGTATAAAAATATAAAAAAATATTATAAGGGGGACAAATCTTGCACTTTTGGCTGTCTTGTTTGTAGATAGTTTTTCCCTTTGATTCTGGGAAGATTGATTTTCCATACAGATAGCTACAATAAGGATTGGATTGTCTATTATATGTTTAAAGGGGTCATAGGTAGATTTTCCTTATAAATGTGTACTTCAGTTTCTGTATATTGCATTTAACAAAGCAAACAGTGCAGACCCTGATGAAATGCAACAAACTACCAAACTGCTCTTTCAAGGGTTTTCAGTATACAAAGTGTTTATTTCCCATTATCAGGGTAGTCAATCAAGTAATGCCCCTGGGGACAAAACATAAAAAAAATCATCCTGTCTGAAACCATTAGGCCTAGAGCCTTGATATTATGTTTGTAGCATCTACCAAGTTTGCCCAAATTATGCCTCAGCGGCCAATAATGACCCGCCGCAGAAGGCGCGGATGCCACATGTATATTTGTTGAGGTTCTACATCCTGTTAATTTTGACAACATAATCCATATAAATTCTTAATGAAAGTGCTGACCTTTGAAAATACATAGCTTTACTTTGAGAGGAGCGATCATTTCCTACACCTTTATACCAGTCATTCCCAGATGAGCGACCCAGGGCCCAAGGGCCTTCTTGTTATAAGATATGAGAATCCATCCTTAGAAATTGGGTGAAAGGTTGTAATTGCCATCTTACATGCATTAGAATCTGTATATGCAGAATTCAGTACATAGCTGTTTGAACTTCCTGAGTGGGCGTAGTGGAATGTCTGTCGCAGAGGCGTATCAGATACAGTCAACCATGACGTTTTGTCGACAACTCTCCACCAATCAGAGTCGTAAGCCAAATATTGTTTGGATCCCTGTGCTTCCTGGATGGAGTTTTGCATGTAGTCTTGGACTTCCTCGTCTTTAAAACCATCCCAGTCAATACTCCTAAGAGCTAACGGTCCAACAGCTAGTATAACCTTTTTGGCACATTTGTATTGTGGCTCTGAGTTCTGAGATAAGAAATAGAGTAAAGTATAATGGCATAGCACACCTTTATAAAGCATTTGATTTACATCAAAGTATAAATAAAGTTCCACTTTGCATTCAATTAATGAAATTAGTATTCTCAAAATACGTTCAAATGCATATGGAAGCATTCGATAAAATGTTTGAAGTCTACCAGCACTAGCCAGACCTCGAACTGCAAATGCTTTAATGCCATTTTGAGACTTCATAAATTCTGAAAATGGATAAATGTGTCAGCAAATGTGATTTAGGTAGTTATAGCATAGGCAAGCAGCGAAAGCACAGGCGAGTCATGGCTACTAATATCCACAAAGTACGGATGACAATGAAGACTCAGAAAAAAAAAACTCGAGAACTTTAAAGCCCGTGGATACGTCAGTGAGTGTTTTAAAGGGGCGTATGCGTATATACGATATGTACCAAAATTTCATTTTCTTATATTCGACCTGTAACTTGGAAAGATGCTATAAAAGTGACTGAATTTCCTGAAACGAAATATAAGTGTTCACACTCGCAGATACAAAGGGTTGAAAGGGACCAAGAGGCAGAAAGTCACGTTGAGTAAAACAAAGTTCAAATGAAAATGCAAACAAACAAACACGCTCACAGACGGTGGACATAACGTAAATTAATTAAAAAAAAACTATAATAAAAATCTTAAAAAGAAAGTAGGGAATCCATACAATAAAATACCACATCTGACCCAGAACACCACATGGGAAAATGGCAAAAACACAAGAAAACATCACATGCAAGAGAGCCAGGAGGTCAGCCATTTCCCAGCAGGAAAGACATATGCAGCTTATTACCATATAGTCCATGGGCCGAAGGGGGTGGGGTCGCCATGCACCCCCCTAAGGACCATCCAGGATTGGTATAATATTGTTTATTGGACCCCCCGAATTAAGGATCAAGATGTTAACACTCGATATCTTGGGTCATACCCGCCATTTTAAATAGTTTTTAAGATGGCCGCGGTAAAAAAGACAAAACGCCTATATAGTGTAATATCAGCGACCTACCATCTGTTATGCTTACTTTTATGAGCAGAACATCTATATTTAAGACCATCAACTTCATGTTTGATATAAAAAGTTTAAAGTATGGTCTTAACATAATATTTTCAAGATGGTCACCACTTTGAAGTACATTTTTGCATATTTCCGTTAATCTTCAGAAAAAGTTTCAATGTTTTTTTTATAATAGAATTTATAGTTACATATTTGTGCCATTATTAATTTTGGAAAAGCATTTACTGTCAGCATTGTTTATGTAATATAAAAGCAGAGTGACAAATAGGTCAAAATAGCCAAATGACTAATAGGTTATCTTGCTAACTTTAGAACAATAACATTTTTAATAAGTTTATGATCAAATACTGGTTTAAACACATCACATTGGCAGCTGTTAGTGACTTACATTCACAATGTCCTATCAGTTTTTATTGCCAGAATCGCCGATTAATCACACAAAGTCCTCATCTTCATGATATTGTATAGGCTGCGTACTAAGTTACCCCACCCATTTTATAAGTAAATAACTTTTCCTCAAAATAAACATAATACACTTCTACATGCATCATTGGAATGACCTTTAGTTTGCTCTCCTCAGATTCATCATTTATTGCAGTTTATGCTGTTGAAAGTTTAGGATGTAACATACGTTACATTTTTCTATTTAGAACAGTACAGTGAGTAAACCCAGAAAAACAGGCATAAGAGCCCAAAATAGCCTCTACAGAATCTATACGATGTAGCTTTTTTACAAATGAGTCAATGCTTTGTATTTACCTGATAGAAAATTGTTTTTTGTTTTTCACAAACTGCTAAGATTATTTTTCTTTTTCACATAGTGCGCCACTTATTGATCTTTTAACTTGGTAGCACAATGTAAAAATGCATATCAGAAAGGCCACTTTATTAATAAGTAAAGCATGAAAGTCTGCTGTAAAATGTTACAAAACATGACATACCTTTATGATTGTAATTTATTCAGGCTTGTGAAATACACAAATGATATAAGCGCAATCAGCTGAGACGTTTCTCAGTATAAGCTATGTGCAAATAAAATGTGTGACATACATAACAGCAACACAATTTTTCACCTACCAGCTTTCGTTATCAGTAAGGGATTCTTTATCAATTTTAAGAGTTTCTAAAAAATTCTATAACACAATATTAAAGATAATTAAATGAGACAAGCCAAAATTCACAGAAGTCTGAATAGCCTTTTGCTTTATCAAATTTTGGATGAATTTGTATGTTATAGTATAACTGTACTTACAAAAACTAAGCATTATATATGAGTAATATGTTATAACATTCTAAATGTTTAAAGTTAAAATATTCACTTCTGCTTCACCCTATTTTAATAGCCCCAATAAACACATTTATAAACATGACTCAGATCCCTTTTGAATGTTTTTGATTACCTAATTGTGAAATGTGTAATATACACAACATGCAATATTAACTTTATTTGACTTTTGCTTAAATTAATGTAAATAAGGGGGGTTCAATATGTAATGCAAACCCATTTATAACTCCATCCAGAAACGCGTTAGGATTTTAAGCTGTATGCCAAACGAAAGATCAAAGCGTCGCCGTTATAATGGTGCATGAAACATTATTTTATCTTTCCAAATTAAATAAGTTACAGACTGTTTAAAAAGCACACTAATATACACTGCCTATATTTTCTTCCGAATTTTAAAGACTCATTTTAACAAAGGTAGAAAGGCATGCTGTATTTCCTAAAACAAACATTAAACATGCATGAATCACATATCCATAGTTTTCTGATTCATTTCCCCTTTATCTGCTATAACGATACACACTTTTGACCGGTACAGATTTCTCGTGCAAACGGTTTTATTACGTTACCCCCTCTTACGTTGACGTCGTTTAAAGCTATGGACGTAACACTAAAATACACACGGTTCTTGAAAATCGGAAATGTGGGTTTGTACCAGGAAAGGACAATTTTGATTATATCGAAGTTTCAATATACACAGTACATAGGCAGCAGACCAGTTAAACTGAAACCAATATCTAGGGGTATCTCATCTGAGTGGTATACCATTTTCGTTTCCTAAAATTGTATTGTCTGAAATAAGCCAGCCAGATTATGTACATGTAAATACGTGTAATAATGTCCAAATAATGCATCCGAACGCAAATATCGATGAAACGCAGTATTTTGTCTGATCCATTTCAGTGTAAGACAGAAATGGCATTCTTTTAAGTGATTTTCTTATTTCAAATGATGTACTTTAGGGTACTTTACGTCTGGGATTAAATATGGAAATTTCAAAATCGGCTGTATTACTTGCAAATGAACATCAAAGCGACCAGAAAAATATTACAAATGGTTTTCGTATAAATTTTCGCTATGTATTCGTTCACGCCAAAACGACTCTGTCAATGGAATGCCACAAAGTGTAGCATCAAGGAGGATTTTAACCAAAATGGCAGCCTCTGTATTTCATAGAATTTAAAGCAATATCAAAAATATTTGCAGGTATAAATCACCAATATATGGATTTTTACCACACGAAGAAACAGACTGAAAAAATCCCTCGTTCATGTAGTTATCTGCTTTTGAAAACATTATTTTATTTCATATCGCAGTGTACTTCAGCGCCCAATCTTGAAAGTGGCTTGTGTAAATTAGATAAGGAGCTGAACAACTGCAATTTTACTATTATTTAGCCAAGAAACAGACCTTTTAATGATAGTAATTATGAAGTGTGTAAATATAAAACTTTGTGATATGCTGGACTGTTTTCATTACTTAATGAACGCCCCTCGTATATTCTCCTCACACCAGACTTTGATAAGTTATTGATCATTAAATTTTGAATTACCGTTTATGAGTGCTATCAACATTTCAAACATTTCATCCATACATGTGTTTTTAGTCAAAACCAAGAAGAAACAAGTATTTAAAGATATGAATTAGTCATTTTTGTAGCCAGTAATAACCAGAACAGAAATTTAAAAAATACGTATGTTTACTTTATTTTCTTATTATTTGTTATTGAAAAGAAAAGACAAATGACGGAACGCCGTTAACTTAATTCCTAAATGACTGAGTTGTTGGTTGATTTGCCCTTCCTTGCAATGCCCTTTTCCATTCTACACTATCATGAAATTACTTCTGCTATGTAAATAAATCCTACACTACTCTGACCAATACAAACCCACCCTATGGATGTCCTGCTCTTATCCTTCCTTACACATGATTGCATTAGCATGTTTCCTACCCAACCCATTTAACTACCCTATCATTGCTCATACCATCACCCACCCTACATAATCAATTCTCTCCTAACCTTGTTCTACGTTAATCCTACCTTTATTTATATCATATGATAACAAAACCTACTCATTTTTACACCATTCCCTACCCTATTCCACTCTACCATACATGTACTATAATCAATCTCATATTACTCTACCTCATCGCTACAAACCAAACTCACAATTTACCTATCCTTACTATTCCTATTCAAACTCTACCCTATTCCAAATAATGCCACGCGTTGCCCTTCCCCAATATATAACCTGCTGCTAAAATGTACTACTAGGCCCTATGGTTTCTTAACCACTATTATATCCTACACATACAACTAGCACATATGCCTTCATACTAATGCCTATCCCTTTTCATATCCAAGGGGTATGCCAACTCATATCTAAGGGGTGTGAGTGGATGTATGTTTAGGATGTGTATTGGGCATAAAATTGGGGAAAAAGATGTAAAATAGGGTACGTGTATTTTAAGTTAGACTACCCTACACATATCCTTGCCTTACCAAAGTCCCAACGCATACACAAACACATACTATATCTAACCCTGCTTATAAACTTCCTTGCAGCTACTCATTTTCTTTCAATGCATTTGTATAGGATTCTGCAAGTAGGGGTAAGAGACGATTAGGTAGGAACTTATTAGGGCAGGGTAGGGCCAAAGGTAGGGTAGCCCATCAATTAGCATTACCATACCCTAACACAAACTCATACCCTACCACTTACAATACTCGTACCCTGCCCTACCCTGTCATAATTCCTACCATTCTCTACCCCTGTATCCATGCATATCTACCTTAACCCATAGTGGAACAGGTTATGGCTCCATATAGGTATGGTTTGAGGGTATGTTGGACCCAGGTACCGGTTTAGCTTGGTTTAATGTAAATATGTAACGTATGTTACACCATGAAGCACCCAAATAATCTTTCAAAAAAGTATGCTGCAAATAAGTGATGATTCTGATATGTGCAAAATGAAGGTCATTCCAACATCAGTGAGATAAATGTACATATATGTAGAGGCGTATATTTATATTCATTTAGAGAAATAACGTTGGTCTACTTATTAAGATGAGTGGGGTTCTTGTATGTTGCCTATCCAATATAATGAAGATGATAACTTTATGATCAATGGACGATTCTGGTGATGTGGACTGAAATGGCATTGTGAATATAGAAGCTATACATTATGTACAAATGAGATATATCAGTGCCATTATTTGATCGTCTTATTAAAATCAGTATTTTTCAAAAGTTAGCAAGATAACTTATTACAAACATTCCGCTATTTGGACCCATTTGCCATTTATGACAGCCACCTTTGCTGTCGTATTGTATCAATAAATACTGTTGACAGCAAATTTATCTCCAAAAAAATAATGACCCAAACAACTATGAAAAAAGAACAATTGAAACTTTTTTCTGAAAATTAACGAAAATATGCAAAAAAATTATACTTTAAAATGGCGACCATCTTTAATTCACTATGTTCAGACCATACATTATGCTTGTAATATCAGAAATGAAGTTGATGGTCTTAGATATAGATGTTCTGCTCATAAAAGTAAGCATAACTGATGGTAGGATGCTGATATTACACTATATAGGCATTTTGCTTTTTGTCATGGCGGCCATATTGAAAACCATCCAAAATGGCGGGTAGGACCCAAGTTATCGAGTATTAACATCTTGATTCTTAATAAGGGGGGTCCAATGAACAATATTATAACACTCCTGGAGGGTCCTTAGGTGGGTCCATGGTGACCCCCTGGGCTCATGGACTTATACACATCATTCCTGCATCGGAAAACAGGGAAAGATTCCTCTCCTGTCTGTGTTTTGATCATTTAATAATTTGGATAAATACAGATTTCAGTGGTCGTTTGAAAAATGTACCACATTAACACCCTAAAGCAAGAACTTAGCACTGCTAAGACCTATGAGCATAATTTGCTTGACGAGAGTTCTGTCGTTGATAGACATCGATGCCATATGGCTGATAATATAGTAAGTGAATATGATCAGTAATCACCACAATCACAAACTGCAGACAACCCATGACACCGCGAGGAAGAGCCAAACAACAATCACTAGACACCTGAAAGACAAACTAAGCAAAGCAACCAGCTCTCCGCCCACCCATCAAGATGATTGCAAATCTAGAATTGACATAAAGTAACGCGCAACAAAACACAGAACAATTACAGAATCACACAATTGGAGTAACAATCAACGTCGAATCAACAACAACAGAACCAAGGCCTTAGAATGGACAGCAGCCTTAGAAGGGACAGCAGCCTAAGCCACTGGGGGAGTAAATGCATTTTACTGGTAACAAATCTTCGCCCTAGATTCTGCTGTTGTTGATGCACAAAAATGTTAAGCTCACATGGAGGCTTAATAACTATTGCAATGCATCACCATGGAGAAACCATCTAATCAAATTAACACGCTATGATAAGACAAAGAAAGGGGTTCACGACGCACAGCTAGTCAGAGCTAAAGAAAACATCAAAATGAGCCACTGTGTTTTTATTGATGAGGATCTTTCCTACGTAATAACGGTTACCAAAACTTCATAAAATACCCTATAAGACACATTTTATTGCTAACTCTAGCTCATGTACTACTACTGAGTGGCCAATAATTTTGACTTCTTGCCTTACTGCGATTAAAACCATGTTATAAAATATTGTCAAACAATTTTGAGAGGAATGGTAAAAATCTATCATGGTCTATTAAAAAAACTCAGGTGAGATTCTTAACCAAAAAATCTAAAGGTTTTCTAGTATCCAGTGTCTACATATGATTTCTCTACTCTCTATACTACACTGCCTCATAATCTTATTAAAGAAAAACTAACTGCATTAAGTGAACAATAATTATTTAAACAGAGAGGGCTCACTTTATTTGGCTTGTAATGAGAAACGTGCATTTTTCATTTCTGAACAACATAAAATATTTAAATTGTGGTCATGTCAGAAAGTCTGTGACGCTCTCAATTATCTTTTGGACAATATATTTATAAAATTTGTCAAAATAATTGTATAGACAGATTGTAGGTATTCCAATGGGTACTAATGGTGTTCCTTTTGTTGCAGATTTGTTTTTGTTTTATTATGAGAGAGACTTCAACTTTTCCTTTTCTAACACTATTCAAGCAGATGATGTTGAGGCATTTAACGCTACATCAAGATATGTAGATGACTTGCTTAATATTGATAATCCTTATTTTGAACAAATGTTATATCAGATATATCCCACTGAACTTCATTTGAATAAGGCCAATTCCTCAGATACTGAAACCGCCCTTTTGGACTTAGATTTTCCTTACAAATGGTATAGTTTCAACCAAAATTTATGATAAACGGGACGACTTTAATTTAGATATAGATAATTTTCCATTTCTTGATGGAGATGTTCCGTGATCCCCTTCCTATGGTGTGTATATTTCGCAATCTCTTCATTTTGCAAGAGTAATGTTCTGACTTCTAAGTTACTAAACCAAGGTAATCGATACCATACGCTCTTTAATTTTTTTTCTAAATTTTATCAGCGACACTCAGAGTTGTTTGTTAAATACAACATTTGCCTAAAGACTCTTCTGTAACAAGGCAAACCAGAACCAGTATTTTATGGCGATTTAGTTTAGAAATTTAAAAGAATTGTTGGAAAACCTAATTTTAGTGATCAATTTAAAAATATTATAAAACGTTATAACAGAGTGGGATAAAACATGGATATCATGTGACAGACAGTCTGCATGCCTGGTTGTAAACTGAATCACGATTCATAGCTATGATTTCCTCTTTAATTGCATGATGATGGATCAGGCCTCAGGCTCAATGATGACCTAACGTAAAGGTTTCATCCGTTGGCTGGTACCTGATGCTTATCGTAGGCTGCGCCAACCGTAGCTCAACTTGAGGTTTTCTTACTATCTGTGAGTCATGGGCCCTTTTTTCTGTTTCATCATAGTGTGTTAATTTGATTCGATTGTTTCTCTGTGGTGATACATTGAATTTGTTAGGAAGCATCCATTTGAGCTAAACAATTTGTGTTTTAACAGCAACAGAATCTTGGGCGATGATTTGGCGCCAGTAAAATGCATTAAAAGTAAGTAAGAAAGCAAAGATCCGGAATCGAAAGAATCAAGTGGCTAAGGCTGCTGTCGGTTCTAAGATGGTGGTTCTGTTATTGTTAATCTATGTGTAATGTACTTCCCATTGATTGTGGGGGTTCTGTTTGTCTATGTTTTGTTATGCATTACTTTGTGGCCATTCTAGTTTTGCAATCATCTGGAAGAGGAAGAGGAAGCTGGTTGCTTTGCTTTTATTTCTTACAGATGTCTTGTAACTATAAATATCATGTGTCTCTCTTTCACGGTGCCATGGGTTGGTCTGCAGTGTGTGATTGTGGTATTTCCTGATCATATTTACTTACTTTTCATATGAAACTCCTAAATAACTCGCTTAAGGTGAGGAAATTTTTTTTTTAGGTTTTTGGTGTAAAAGATGTACGGTCTCTTTTTAGTCCATTTAATCTATTGCCCTGAACATGTTTGCTGATTCATGCACATGTAAATACACAGATTCCTTAAGAAACTTGATCTGATGGGTCAAATTACATCGAATGGCTACGCCAGAAGCAACCGGTCGTTGTTGGCGCAGCCACAATACGTTATTCAACCCATCAGATCAAGTTACTAAAGTTATGCTGTACATGTATTTATCACATAACGTCGCGTCTGGGAGTGATATAACTACATGCAATAAAATCGATAAACCACTAGTGGTTTACAGATTTAGTGACGTAGTGTAATGACGTTCATCATAACGTTGCGTAAAAGATAGCAAAATTTTGACATTTTCATGCCAAAATTGCGAGTTGTAAGTAATTTTAATGTCATGTGATTAATAGAATCTAACATTCGTACTCCTATTTAATTGAATTCATTTAACTTGTTGCAAAATGTGATAAAATGCTCAGCAAGCCTCGCATTTATTCGGTTTCCCCCACCTCATTTAGTAAATTCAATAAAACATGAGCACTCATGTAAGATCCTCTATCTATAATATACATACAAAACTTAAATAACAACGAGGGCAGTTTTGCTGATAAATTCAACACTCTTAACAGTAACAGTGATTCTAGTCTGGTGCTGGGTTTTAAACCAGTGCAAAAGTAATGCAACTTAAGAAAAAATGAAGGATTTGACAACGCTAGTAGTGTGATACAGAAATTTACATTTTGTGTCAGAAAACATGTTGTATCTTGGGTTCTCTTTAATTTCATTCGGAGGTGACATATATCATATATTATCTAAGCTTCTTAATTTGGGGGAATAATGTACAGTAAACCCAGTCTTAATTGGCCACTCAAAAAGAAGACCAAAAATTGGTTTCAGACCAATTATCACTGAAAGGCTATATTAACTTTGGAAGGGCAATTGTTTTACTACGGTGATTTTACCCAAAAATGTCAATTTACTTTGCTGAATTCACACAACTTTGGTAGACAATTATATTCTTGCACGTATTTGCTCTCAGAAAAAATGTTACTCCAGCTAGTAAGTTTTAAGAACTAATGTTTTGTAATAACTTTTTTATCTTCAATTTTAGCAAAATGTGTTCACGATGAAAGTTGTAGAGGAGACTTTCTGCCAACATTTTCAAAACGTCTAGTGCTTACGGCGCAAACAGATTTTTTGTGTATATAGATGACGATTTTGCAAGGAATTAAATTCGTCCTAAATTTCCAAAATTTTTATTGACAGGTTAAATTTGTATAGGCGTGATAGACAGGGGTATGCTAAAAAATTATTCGTAAGCAGCGCATATCCCGTTATTCAAAGGTTGTGCATAACATAAAATTGCCGTTTGTATGCTCAGAATTTACCATGCATTTGTAGAATTAGCTTTAAACAGGCTCATTTATAGGAACAAAGATTGGGTTTTTTGGCATGACGTGCCATTTGTCACTTATGCACATGCTATGAAATGTACGGTTTTGAGATGACCCCACTTACTTAACGCACGAGCGGATAAGCCGCGTTTTCCATTATATTTGAACAAGCCATCCATCGCTTTAGTAATTGAATAAGGGCAGTGCAATGTAACTTTTTTACTCGCACCTTGGACTTGGTTTATTTGCGCTTTGCTTAAAATGTTCTAATAGTGCATTTAAGCACAGAGGAACCCGCAGTGTCTTGGTTGTTGGAACTGTTTGGAGAAGTTGGCAGAGATGTTTCTAAATACTTTTTTATCAGATAAGTTTTTCGATCAATGACGCAATAAAAAGTTATCGTGAGAAAATAGTTCTAAAAACATAACAGCTGGAGTTTTAGTGTTTTAGCTGATTCAGAGGTTCAGGAAAACTACAGTTGTTTCGTGTATTCAATTTCAGCATTTCTTAAGGATCCTTTTTGTTATACAGCGGTTTTCTTGTTATTGAGTTTTAAACCTGATATTGATTTTAAAGCTTCTTATATATATATATATATATATATATATATATATATATATATATATATATATATATATATATATATATATATATATATATATATATATACATATATATATAAATATATTAATAAGCTCATTAAATTAATTGAGAGAACCATCCAGTGCGAACGTTGCGTCATCTGCAAGCAGCGTATTCTCAAATTCTTTATCAAATATTGGTATTACTTTGAATTCCTTATTTTCTCTTACAGCTTCGATGCATATTAATAGATAAGCTGATAATGGATAGCCTTGTCGTTAGCCTTTTTTGACTTTGAAAAAAGACTGTCATATATTCTGAATTAATAACTATACATTTGGCATCATTATTAAAACATTTATTCCAATGAATTATATCAGAGCCAAAATTGAAACATTTTTAACAATCGAACATAACATCATGACTCATACAATCAAATGCTTTTAATAATAACAGTCCTGGTAAATTTTCATCCTCTAGCTTGTCTTTTGTTTCTTGTATGAGTCTGATGTTCCCGCCTATGTATCCACCCTTAATAAATCCAGTCTGTGACTGCTCTATAATTTTAATTATGTATTTTTCACTCTATTTGATATAGTTTTGATACAATTTTATAGGCTGTATTCAACATTGCTTAAATTGCTTAGTTTTTTATTCTTTTTTTTTTGAAGTAACGAAATTTAACTTTGTTTTTGCAAAGCTGTCATGTTCTCATTTTCAAAAGAATAATTTTAGGATTTAACATAATGAGATTTTACATAATTCCAGAAAATTTCTATAGAATTCTGTGTTTATTGCAGGCAAAATATTTGCTACCATGTTCCTAAATAATTAAAAACCAGTCTTCTCAAAACTATTTCGAACGAAACTTGCATTCTATGCACTTTCCACAACGTGTTTAAATTTTAAGATCAGCACAAATTTTACTCTAAAATTCAAAGTTCTCAGCGAGCAAACCCTTTACATTTGTACTAAAAATGAAACAAGCACTTTCTTGGATAAATAAAACTTCTGCACCCAGATGGATTCGAAATTGCAACCCCAATGC
The DNA here is from genome assembly GCA_964019695.1 of Loripinus fragilis. Lineage (NCBI taxonomy): Eukaryota > Metazoa > Mollusca > Bivalvia > Lucinida > Lucinidae > Loripinus > Loripinus fragilis. The sequence continues at coordinate 27,707,843 of OZ026527.1, forward strand.
TACCACTCTAAGTCACACAGAAGAACTTAGCTTACACGCCATAATATTTGAATAGTAAAAAGTCACAGACATTGTCTCTGAAGTAAGAGTATTATAAAAAAATACTAAAAAAATGAAGGATATTTAGATTCATTTACATCTCTAATATTCAATACAATAAAAAAAACTAAGCTGAATTTGCATGCAGTTCATTGTTACAGATATTTTGAACAAAAACTGATGTTTAATTCAAGTAACATTTCAACGGATAAAATACAATACAGTTCCAAATGGTTTAACCCTCTATACTGAAAGTCACAAACATTCTAAATTGATTGAAGCCCATTTAATCAGTTGGTTTCCAATACGATTGGCTCCAACATCATTGTTGGCTCTCAGTCGAAAGTATGCCACCTAATTTTGCAGCCATTGTCAATGTTTAAATGCCAATACATTGTTTTATTGTATCTAACGTGAATTTCCCATACAAAACATCCATAGACGAACGACTGATATTTTGCACTATCACCTGCTGCTATAGTGACGACGAATACTATCACTCATTTGTCATAGCAACAGGTGATACTTTATTCGAAATTATCAGTCGTTGGTCTGATGCGAAACGCCGATGCGCGTAAGGTTCGTTCACGTCAGGATATGTTCAACAGTAATGGCGGGCATGAGGCATGATTTTGCCACTTTTAACTCCCAATAACTTGGTTGTTTATGGTTAGAAACATAAAGTGTGGGTACTCGTTTTCTTAGTTAGGACGAGATGAACACGTTGAGACTAAATTTGAGCGGATTTGGAGAAATTTTCTATTTTGCAACAAAACCATCTTGTACAGTATCTCCATTTAAATGACGATGCTTGGCATTAAGTTTGACGTCATCGACTTTGTATGACGTAATTTGTTTAACCGAAAGTCATGATCAGTTTGAGCATTCAAACTGTTCAAAGGAACCATTTTTGTGAAAGATATATTTTTATTTATGCATATAGATAAGAAGCTGTGCATTATTTTTATCTTTGGAACTCCTGACACCATGGTAGGCATTCCACTGCAGAAAATAAAAGATCTAATATTCTGTAAAACAAAATAAATATTACATTCTCTAATAGGGTGATAGTCGAAAATATCGTTCCTCAAGATATGATATTTTCGACTATCACCCAATAAGGGAATGTAATATTTATATAAAATTGGATTGGGTATGCCATCTCAACTATGTTTTTGTTGAAGAGATATTGGCGCGTTTTCAAGCGAAATGACAGATAAATGGGTCTGTTGAAGTAATTGTCGCATTATAAAGGGAAAAGCAGATATGAAATAAATGTGTCTGAAAAGAATGGCATTTGCACACAAACAATTTTAGTGCAAACTTGATCAAAATCGGTTGAGAATTTAGAATGTTATCAATAAATGAAGATTTCATAACATCCTGTCACAGCCGCCATTTTGAATATATAATGAGATGCTAATGAGATGCATTAAAAGTTATTAAGATGCTTTAATTCTTTATTTTAGCATATAACCACAGATTTTCTTATAAACATGATCCTTTAATGTTAAATTAGACATATGCATAAAAATAGAGTGAAAATTATTTTTCAAATCTTACTTGTTTCATTTTTGCATGTATAATTAGGAGGCTATGACGTCATAAACACACATATATGGCGACTTTCATAAAAGAAATAATGGAAACTTTACATGCATATAACTTCCTTATTTCTTGAGAGATTTTGGTAAAATTTATAGCAAATTGATTTGATAGACAAATACCTTCTCTGAAAAATCCTTAATTATATGATTAGCGTTTCCCTTTAAGCAAAATGACAGATAAATGGGTGTGAAAACTTTTATTGTGGTTGGATTAGAAAATAAGCAATAAACAGGTCACATTTGCAGCAAAAATAATTGAAGGCAAATGTTTTTACTTGTGAATTTTCAGTAAAAGGTTGTTACATTTTGCGTTGGTCTGTATCGTAACCACTGACCCTCAAATTTCCATTTTGTTGAATTTTGCTGAATTTAAGATTAACAGTACTATCAAAAACAAAAATACTTTGCTTGGACAATATTTTCTCAAATGTAATAAATTAAAAGAATTTTAATATCCGTCAATTGTTTTTTTCTAATATTCTTATAATTTATTATCTGTGACTGTTGGCTTCCATTTACCTCCTCTGCTGGCTTTTACTGCTCAATAACTACTTTTACGTTACTCAAAAGCTTACATAATCCAAAAAAAATCACCTTTGGTCTGTCAAGTCGATTTAACCATGCATCATCGCAAACGATTATTTATTGCCTTGCTGAGCTATAGCTGCACATAAATCATGAGATTCTTGAGCTTACATAGGCTTGTCTAAGGAAATTCAATGAATTTCTAATGACAACGCATTGAACTACTACTGTATATGCCGTAATTCAAGATATTAAATACAAATACAGTTGCATATACATATACTGAACGAAACTTCTAAACCGCCAGTTAACACAACATATTTTTTCAATATAGCTCATTTATTATTAAACTGTTTGACATGATATTTAACACAGTATATTTGGGCACATGTATCCGTCGATTGAACGTAACAAAGTTTGATTAAATAAGGATGTTCATTTATGCGTAACGATAGAGTTCTAATACCTGTTTTGCACGTGGCACACAATGCTAAATGCTTTTTCGCCTTTTGTATACTCGCATTTTTATCGACAACTATCGGACAACTTTATTTTATCACAAAAATAACAACGTTTGGGTTGTATGAGTATAAAGTAGAGGGGTCGGGCTGTGGGTTCAATCGAAATAGGGGCCTCGCTGAGACTGATTCATAATTTATCACAAGGTTTGGCATGTTTTGATAGAGCCGACAGTTTACACCACAACCTGTCGGTCATTTTTCATTTTTGCACTCGTATGACGAGAAAAATCGACAAAAATTGAGTATTGCGTATGTCGTAAAATGTCCTGTATAGTCCACCATACTTTGGTGTGGTGATGCACAAATGCTGCATTGGACCGTCGGAAGTGTCGAGATTGATGTGCAGTACACGCTTAATGGGTGACGGATGTTTCAATAATTTTGTCGATAAAAAAACATTTCATCACCATAAACAAATTTCTGTGTTCTTTTAGGCCATATGGGCCTCCATAGAAGCACTGAATTGCATGAAAATTGCAACTTTATATTACTAAATGAACACGATAGGGTTCAATAATGTCCATTTACAGCACCATAAAGTTCCAATAATATTATGGACAAAACATGTCATCTCCATAAAGCATTCTTGTGTTGTTTTATGTCATATGGGCTTCCATAGGAACATTTTTGGATTACCTGAGACTTCCTACTTGATAAAAGCGAAACCCAAAAAATGTTCAATAATGTCTTTTTATAACACCATAAAGTTGGTGTTTTTTCACTTTAAGTCCCTGGAATACTTGATTTTAAGCGATGAGTTCAACTTTTAGTGTTTGTGTGAAAATGGAATGCGATGGTGCCTTTATACAGTCTATCAATTGAGCATGTTAATTTCAATTTATGAACATGAAATTTTGACAGGTTCAGTTTAACTGATTTTTCCATATTGAGTGTAAATTGTAGCCATTTATGTATCATGTATGTTAAGATATTTGAGAAAATATTGAGTGGCGGTTTAGAAGTTTCGTTCAGTATATATACTACCTCATTAAGTCTCATCTTTCTGAAACCAAAAAATATGGCATCTGTTAATAAATATATGAATTTTTGTAGGTATTTAGTAAAAACTTACCAAGTAGTGTCCAAGCTCAACATCTTTGGTCACACCATCTACCGTCTCCGTTGGCTGGAATTTCAAGATATAGTAGTCCTGATGATTCTTTATAGATTTTAGATGGTGATTCTTTGCATACGAGTGTCTGAAACAGATGTTAACAGAATATAACTTCCTAACCATATCATTTGGAAGAGCCCATATCCGCTTCCACCATACGGGGCGTATGTTCTTGAATACTAGGCCTTTTTGTAATTTCTTCATGCTGTTTTCAAATGTGTAGACTGTCAATTTCTAAATTTTATGTTGTCGTTTATTGGTATTATTTTACGTTTAAAAAAAATTTGGTTCCATTTTATACTGGAAGTATTTTTGTGCCAAGTACACAAAACACACATATTTTAGTTATTTGACATCTAATTTTTTAAAATTATTTTGTAGGGTATACATAACAATACAATTTTATCATTTTAGGTTAATACTACGCATCTAAGCTTAATAAGATTTGTTTATTGATCAAAAATGACAAAGGTTAGAAATTTAGATACAGAGCTTATGAGTCCTATTCGTTGTAACAATTCCTTTAGAACTTTAACCTTTCATAAATATCTGATAAGTTCAAGAAATGTATGAGACCGTGTTGATTTGCTTAAAGGCATATCGTGCAATAACCAGTTGGCTATTCTTATTTATCATATGACGTCGCGTCTGGGAGTGAAATAACGCCATGCAATAAAATCGATAAACCACTAGTGGTTTATAGATTTACGGGAAACGTTATGACGTCCATAACAACGTTGCGTCCATAACATGTAATGACAAAATTATAACATTTTTACACCAGAAATGAGATTTCAAAGTATTTGTCATATGATAAATAGAATCTAACATTCGTGCTCTTGTATTATTGAATTTATTAAACTCGTTGCGAAAAAGAGATAAAAAGCTCGGCAAGCCTCGCATTTTATCTCTTTTCCTCAACTCGTTTAATAAATTCAATAAAACATGAGCACTCATGTAAGATCCTCTATTTGTCAGTAGTTGTTCATGAAAAATTTGAAAAGGCGGGAACAAATAAATGCAATAAACTTGCTTGTCATCAGTGTCCAAGAACTCCTGCATCAAAGTCTCTGGAATAGACTGGAAGCCAGACACCACTGTTTTTACAGGTTGTGAAGGCCCTTGTACAGGGTTTGGCTTGGAAGTTGGACCATACATTGCTGCTGAAGCGCTACCATAGGTTGAGTCCCAAGGTCCAAGGTCTTGTAAATACTTTGCCATGTCAGCATTAACATATTTGTAATTAAAGCCCCGACGACTGCAGTGAAAATAAAAACAATGGAATCAAGTTACATGTATATTATAAGAATAGAGAACTTGAAATAAGTTAGTTTGGCACGTGTAATAACAGCCCATCCAGCTACTGAGACATACATGAGTCCTAGATGGGGGTGCCTGGTATTCTCTAATCAATAAAAAATAAGTCCATTGGTATTCTCTAATCAATAAAAAATTAGTCCATTATTCACTCTAATTATGATGTTCGCTTACATGTTATTAAGAGGACCTTACATGAGCGCTCATGTTTTATTGAATTTATTAACCCATTTATGCCGAATGTTTTTTTCCATCTTTATCAATTGGACAATTCCATTTTCAATTTTAGGGTTGTTGGGTTGGTTTTTATTTCTATTCAAATTTTAAAAGCAGCTTCTGTAAGCAAACTGTGGAGAACCTGATCAGATGCCTCGTTTCGCGGCGTCTGATCTGGTTTTGCACTGTTTGTCGATGTCCCACAAAAAGTACACTGGGCTTATATGGGTTAAACGAGTTGTGGAAAAGATATAAAATGCGAGGCTCGCTGAGCATTTTATTTCTTTTTCACAACGAGTTTAATAAATTCAAAAATACAGGAGCACGAATGTTAGATTATATTTATCACAGGGCATTAAACTTACTTAAAAAGCATTTTGCCATCATTTCCGCAAAAGTAATATGTTCTGTTACTAAATCTGTAAACCACCAGACTGTTATTGTGTAGATAGTTACACATAATACTGGAGAAATGTTTCAGTCCTTTTTGTTCTACAAACATTTCTTGAAAGCATTTTCTTGTTAATATAGTTTTGATCATTTTGTGCTCTGTGTTTTATGCAGATTCGACCTATGTTTTTGCCAGTTCACTGCGTTGAAACATAGTCCCTCTTTAGGGCTTAAACAATCAAACAACTTGTAGAAACAGTTATTTTTGTTGCATTTGTAATGAAACTCTAATAAAGGTAAAAGCCAAAAGCGCTTAGTTTCAAACTTTATTAGCACTGTTTGACAATTCATTTCATATTGCATTTCATATAGTTTTTTTCTAATCATTTGGTCCAGTGACAAGGGAAAGATATCACATTTTGTGCATTAGCCATTTCTAACTCTCTCTCTATATATTCATACCTTTGTTGCCATAATTCAACACCATCTGTTGTCTTAAGATATCTTCTGTTATCTAGATCCATATAACCTTCCAAATCAGGATTGACATCAGTATTATTGGAAAATACCTCCCTGCAAAGGAAATTACATTGTTATAAGTATAGTACAAATATACGTTTGGTTATTACACCACTTCGCTTACCAATAATCATTAGTCGTTTTGGGGAAAGATCCCCAACACTAACAAAGTACTGTATTCATTTTGGGATCTTTCCCGAAAATTACTTCCAATCATTATAGTGTCTTCCCCACCAACCCACGAATCATAAGTGACTATTTGTAAGCCAAACAGATTACTTATCGAAATTTCAACCGTTATGATGATGATGATGATGATGATGATAATGATGATGATGATTTAATTGTTTATTGCAGTGAGAGGTACAATATTTTTTTGTTATATGACTCCTATTTAAGATCTCCTCTGATTGGCTGAAACTAGCTTGCACTGGTTGTGACGGATCTTGATGTCAAACAGTGACGAGCTCAGGACAGGTAACATTGTTTTGTCATTGCTGACAGAGAGCTAAAAATAGATTGAACTAAATCTAGCCCAGGTAACATTATTTTTTCACTGCTACTTGACAGTTAAAAATAGATAGTGCAACACTGACTGATTTCTTATGTATATTTCACAGGTAAAATGTGTTGAATAAAGAATTTGTCCATTTTATGAGAACAACATTAAATCCATTTATGCCCAATGGATTTTACCACCGTTATCAATTGGAACAGTCTATTTCTAATTTAAGGGATGCTAGGTGGTATTTTTCATTTTTATTTAAGTTTTAATAGAACATTATGCAAGCAAACAGTGGATACCCTGATCAGATGCCGCATTTTGTGGCGTCTGATCTGGGCCTGCACTATTTGCCTATGTCCCACAAAAAGGACGCTAGGCATATATGGGTTAAACATGCACTTATTTTGCTTATCTCATACGAGTTGCAGAAATCTGGGAAGTATATTGTTGAAATTATCTACCTAGTGAAAGTGCACTAGGAGCATCTGACTTGAGTAAATTTATAAATATGAAAATACTTTAAATAACACTAGGAAAAGAGAGACAGTGTCATATAACAAAACAATTGTTGCATTCTTTTTCGGTTAACATCAGGATCAGTCAACCCTCGAAAGTGATGTTCACCTCGGATTCGCTTCGGTGAACATCAGTTCTTTGGTTGAAAAATCCTGATATCAACCTCAAAAGAATGCATCAATTGTATAATAATACACAAATAGAATAACATTTCATAAAATGTATTCCAGCAAGCATACAGTTTTGGGCCAGCGTCACAACCACATTGAGTCAATGTCATAACAAAATGCTGCCCCGGTAGTGAGTGTTCGCTGGTGATGGTATTTAATATATCCAGCCTACAAATGCTTACAGAAACTATGTAAGTAATTTGTTTCTATTGTATATCAGTAAAAATAGTAAGTGAGTATGATCAGGAAATACCACAATCATAAACTGCAGACAAACCATGGCACTGCAAGGAAGAGCAACACAACAATCACGAGACACCAGGAAGACAAACTAAGCAAAGCAACCAGCTCTCTCTTCCCCATTAAGATGATTGCAAAACTAGAAGGGACATAAAAACATTGAACAATTACAGACTCTCACAATGGGAGTAACAATCAACAACAAGTCAACAACAACAGAACAACCGCCATAGAACGGACATCAACCTAAGCCACTTTGGGGCTTAAATGCATTTTACTGGTACCAAATTTTCGCCCTAGATTCTGCTGTTGTTAAAGTACAAGAAATGTTCAGCTCGCATGGAAGCGTTCTAACTATTGCAATGTATCATCATGGAAAAACACTCTAATCAAATTAACACACCATGACGAAACAAAGAAAAGAGCTCACGACTCACAGATAGTCAGCGCTAAAGAGAACCTCAAGTTGAGCCACGGTGGGTCCAGCTATAGATAAGCATCAGGCACCAACCCACCGATTAAAGCTTTACGTCATAGCCGTCATAGAGTCTGAGGCCTGACCCACCGTCTTGCAAGGTAATTTAAATAGTATAGTCTGTAAAATTTCACGAAGTCAATAAACTTAAAGTGAAAGTTTTTATCATTGGTATCATGTCTTTTAGATCTAAATCTCAAATTAATGGAACCAGCAAAGAGCACCTGACGCCATAACGACAAATAACGCCACAATGGTGACGCACCAACGTCAATGCAACAGAGAAGTTGTGTCGACGTTGATTTTATGCCGCCTTGACGTCTTGTGAACAGTTTGTCTGATCAGTTTAATGATGATCGTCTTTGTTTACTGTCTTATATACGAGAACTTTTGAAAAGAATATAAATTGTATTTTATCACTATCATTTGTATTGGTCTCACATTAATTATTTTTGATTTGCATAATCAATGCATTTATCACAGAATTTATCTCAGTAAAATAGGAAAATGATTTATAAAATTGGAAAATCTTTATAGTATTTACTAAACAAACAGGCAATAATAGAATGATGGTCTTTAAAATAGATATATATTTTAGGGCCCCCATGGGTCTGGGGATCTGGGAATAAGGACTATATATTTTCAGAAAGCTTGGTAGCACTGGTAATTATTTTAGTGCTGGGGAGTAAGCTCATAATTTGGTGGATTTATGGAGTCCTGTCCAAAAGTAAAACATAAATCTAAAATATCTAACCTTAAAAGAAAAGCCTTCATTTAATTTCTTTAATTCTTTGGCTCCCCAGACCCCCCCTCTCTCTCCCTCTCTCTCTTAAATGTATGTATATTTACCTTGTACTGACATGCAAATCGAGATAGATGTTTGGGAAATATATGGCGAATATGTTTTGTTGATTATTTATTTTCCTTAAAATTGTTGGTTTTATGTTGATTATAATGTACTTCGAAACACTCAGAATGCACCAGATCGCACAATTTTATCATTTTTTCTGGGGTGCATAACCAAGACTACGAGTGTGAAGCAACACCCTTACAGGACTACCTACGTACCTGCTATGTAATTTCTTTCTCTGGTTATTTAGCTGATATTTATTAAAATTTTGAAATTTTTACCTTTTATCTCGCCAATTGTATCAAACAATGTGTTAGCAATGTTTTGAAGAAGTGAAATAGATAGTAAATACAATACATGTGATGTTCGTTGCCTAGCAACCAAAATCGATGGAAATTCCAATTTTAACAAAAACACCAGATTTTGTTGCTATGGCAACGGTTTATTCCTGGGAATATTCAAGATATGTATTCAGATATTAAAACCAATTACTAAATACAATGAAATGGTCATATGATATGATACTTAGTTGATAATATTGCTCTAGAATGAATCCTTACTGGTGGATGATGTATATTTTGGGGTGAAAATCTCTGAAAATTTAGGTAATTTTCCTTTAATTTACGTAATAAAATTCCAACACCTCAATCTCAGTTGTTGCATTTAACAAAATACATTCAAACACGTTATTTGTAACAAATTCACACGTTGGTGTAACATAAATTTTGCATAGTGTTTCCATGGCAACGCTATATTCTAGCGTGAACGCATGACGTTATTTCACATTCTTCGGTTGCTTAGCAACGACAATATATACTTTGCATGGTCTTGTATTTTGCATATTCTGACGCAGGACATTTCATTGCATGCATTTGCCAAATTTGACTATTGTACGTAGGCCAACTTAAGAGATATGTATCAACTCTCAGTTAATTTTGACTGACCCTCGTAAAGCTTCACAGTTTTTAAGGATGTGAATTAAATCCAATGAAGATTAAACGTTTTGGGGAGATAATTGGCTTATATTTTTGGAGATTTAAGGAGAAGCTGAACTATTTTCAGGAAGTTGGTGAGCAAAGGCAAAATACTTTTTTAAGGAGCTGAGGAAATTGTTGTCATGGATTTCAAGTTTGCGGAGAAATGCATTATTTTTAGGGAGCAAGGGAGCAGAGACCCCCCGTGGGGACTCATATCAGAAGTTTGGCACAGCAATATGAAAAACTTTGGAAACTAAGTATCAACAATTTTTAGAACTTTTATGAGTCAAAAAAAGTCAAATTTTATAACATATAACATACCAAAGTAGCTGGTTAAAGCTAGTGTGCATGTGATCACCCAGGTTGTACGGGACAGTGACATTCCCAATATCCTTGTATCTCAGGTGTTGTCCTCGTATGTAGATCAAAGAATCAGGATGATACCCATAGCCAACATCAAAGTCTTTCAGGGACAAACCAAGCTCATGCACTGTCCTGTTGATAAGAGGATGTTCTAAAAATGGGAAATTGTGTTACTTGAGAAAAATATTTTATAGTATGAGTCGGTTCAGGAGAGCTGATATGCGTTAATCACCCTTCAAGCATATATATTGACAATTTTAAAGCAAGCCGTTTTATGAAGTATCGTTTTTGCAACCGTTCATATCCTCATGCAAGCCATAAATATGATTGACAGCTGCTAAGCTCACTTGCCCATTCAATACGCTTCGAACATCAAATTGATTCGCCAGAAGAAACACTGGACCACTTCAAATCGAAATGTAGTGCCTACTATAGTAACTATAGTTTCAATCGAACATCGATAACCATTCAACGCAGAGCAGCTAGATTCGTTCAAAAGGATTACAAAAGGACTAGCAGCGTAACATCTATGATGGAGGAGCTAAGGTGGAAACCCCTGCATGAGCGGAGACGAGAACAACGCCTTACTCTGCTCTACAAGATTGCCAACGACCTGGTAGCTATCCCTGCCGATCAGCACATCACATACAACAACAGAAGATGAACCCACGGACATAACAAACAACTGAAAATAGAAAGTGCTAATTCTGAGAGTATACAGGAATTATTTTTCCCAAGAAATATTAAAGACTGGAACATATTGCCACAAAGTGTTTTAGACTGTGAAACGGTAGATATCTTCAAGCAAATTATTTATCGCGACTAGCTAACATCAGCGCACACCCACCCTGGATAATTTATGCTCATCGAATGAGTCCATTTCCAGTAACTTTCAGATACAGGTAGTCGCTACTATAGTGACGTCAGGAACCTACTAAAGATCAACAGTGGGTCAGAGCACCGTTACTCTAGTAGTTTGTCTGGTTCCCTCCTCTAAACCTATCTAGCAAGCTGGGTTCAAGATCGGTCAGTAGCCTCAAAGTGATTTGTTTTACAAAATAGATCCTTGCCGTGCTCTATTTGTGGTCTCAAATATTCGTAATTGTACATTAGATAGGTTGTGCAGTATATGCACAGCCTTTTCGTCTACAATGAAGAATTGAAAGACGTCATACAAGGCTTTTCACTTGGTTTTCTTGCCAACTAACCAAAGTTGCAACTGTAGCCGTTTGGGTGTAAACGTGTGAGCGCATCTATTGCGTCAGAACTTAAGTAGGAACTATAGTTCGATTCTAAGTGGGCAACTGTTGTTGTGATTGAGAACGAGCCACACCTGATCCACACATGCAAAACAAATGCTTCACTGGCTGTCTGCATTCACTTTGGCTGTTCAGCTTTCCGTTTTACACTCCAACAAAGGCGTTAATATAATAGCATATTAAATACAAAACTGTTTTGTTTCTTAAATAATATATAACTACCAAAATTTATGATAAACGTGACGATTTTGCTTTTGAAAGGACCTCGGACAGTCTTAATAAAGGATTGCCCATAAATATGACCAGAAAAAAGTTTCAAAGAAAACGATAGTTTTTCCATCAAAAAGATAGTAGAGTCAAGTCTCAAATTATCCGCAAAAGCGTTTTTCTCATTTGACAAGTACCTACTTAAAAATATGGGTTGAAAACCCAGTTTTTGCTATTCAACATATAGAAAATAGAAAACGTTTTGCTGAGGTGCTTCCCCCCCCCCCGTGACCAAACTAATCCTTTTGCATACTGTTGTAGTTTTACATTTCACACATCATATAAAAACGGCATGATTGGTCACGGTGGGGAAAATTTGTCAAAATGCTCAAAAACAACTTATTATAAAAAACTTATCCGGAACTTATTTTGTACAAACCTGTAGGTAAATATCAATTTACAATGGCATGTATCAGGGCTTTAGTTATGAATTAATTGTCTAATTTTTCAACCGAACTTATGTTGTGGGTACTCAAAATAACCGTCGCGATGAGATGCTTCTTTCAAGCACCAAATTATAGGTTAAATATGATGATGAAAAAAATATTAATTATTTTAAGCTCAAAAAGTTTGCTGATCTAGACTATAACTTATACAGTGTACAGGTATGATACACCTCAGTGGACATGTCAAACTGGCTGAACTCATACACAACAGGTAATTGTCAAAAGTAATGGACTGCACACTTATTTAGGAGGAGCTATGAAATCTTCTCAACCTGAATTTTATGCAAACGCATCACTTTCATCGCAAGTTTTATGCACCAAACATTATATTTCAATGTTTTTAGGTGAATACCCGGTGAAACTTTGACTTTCTGTGAAATAAAATTTCGTCACAAAAATACCCCCACCCCCTAAACCCTAATGTCCTGGCATAATCATGCAACATTTTCAAAATATTTTTATTTTACTAGGTACACTAAATATCACGGTTTTATTTAAGCACAAAAACATAGTTGTCAAATATGCATTATCTTAGCAACAGGCTGTCAAAATTTGGGCAGATTGAATAGGAGGCTGTCCGAGGTCCTTGTCAATATTCCCTTTTAGACGGTGATGTTCCTCCCTCTACATCCTATGGAGTCTATATCTCTCAATTCTTTCGTTTTGATAGAGCATCTAGCCATGTTTCTGACTTCAACACACGCAATAAATTGTTAACTCAGAAACTTCTTAAACAAGGCTATCGGTATCATAAACTTCGCAAAACCTTTTCATAATTTTATAGACGATACTATGATTTGATATCAAAATTCCAAGACTAAATCTCTCTTGGGTCAAGGACTGTCGGAACCTGAAGTCTATGGTGACTTGGTGTATAGGTTGAAGAAGATTGTTGTGCTCTAATAAGTTTCAGCGCAGTTCAATAAAATAAGTTCCCATTATTAAAAGATTGGCTATAACTTTAATAGTTTAAACATATTTTATTGCCAAAATATTTACAGCAATGGGGTTGGGTCACAAGTTCTCACAACATAATCATATCAGTATTATGTACTGTTGAGTCCTTATCTATGCTTTATCTCTTTTTTATATCTAGATTTTTATGTTTTTAGGGACGATGCATTGATAAGCTAGGGGTCTTTCATGCAAACCAAACATCTATGAGTCTTGATCCACATCTGAACTAAGGGTGAGGTTAGCGCCAAGAAACCGATTTAAGCCCTACAATAAAATATTTTTACTGACCGTTCCAAGGCGGTACTTCTTTTGTGGATCATTTGTGTTTTTTGTGTCTTGTTTTTCTCACGCTTTCGTGTTGTTCATTGGTGCCTTGTGGTCACCTGCTGGAAATGGGCTGATCTCTGGGCTCTTGTTGGTGATTGTTTTATTGTATTTGTGTTACTTTTCCATGTGGTATCCTAGGTCAGGTGTGGTACTTGATTGTATCGTTTCCTGATCTTTGCCGTCTTTTTTATCTTCTAAAATGTCAAAATAAGTAATAAATTAAATTTTTGTCCGTTCATGGAATTATGAATACTTCAGGTCTCTTGCAAAATAAACGTGAAGCCCTGAAATGTTCATAAAGCAAGATTGAACTTATTTCATAAATGCATAGCTATAAAGTAGAGCTAGGGTCTTCTTTGATGTACCTTCTTTGTGTATGCAATCAGAGAAACATTAACTCCTTGCATATTCGATAAGTAGATTCTAGCAAAATATCACTAGATTTGGGGTTTCTACAAAATCAGATATTTGGTGTCAGATTCAGAATGTCAATTAATTCACGGTGGGTGCATAGATGGCTCACAAGATTATTAAATAGATTGATCTCAATCGTTCTGGAGTGGAAACGAATTTGTCACACAGTCAGACAGACAAATGGATGCACTGGGTGTTACAATATATCTCCTATCCCTTACAATGGTGGGGGAGACACAAAATACTAGCGGTGCCATGGGGTTGTCTGCGGTTTGTATTTCCTGATCATACTCACTTACTATTTTATAATGTTCAAAGTGAATTTGCAAAAAAAGTGACAAAAATAATGTGAGGACTACATGTACATCACGTGCACATCTTCAGACCCTAAAAAGCACCTACAAAGTTTAGAAAATGTCTGGTTTAAATTGTAGATGTTGCGTTCAAAAGATACCCATTGTCTGTACTATGCTTTGGTAGAAGTTGAGCGAAAATATTGCCAAGTTTAAACTGCAAAAATCTGCATCCGAATCTTATGCAAAGTTACAGACAATGACAAAAACACCTGCAAAGTTTCAAAAAGGTCCGTGTAAAATTGCAGGAGGAGTTGCGTTTCTTTAGATTACTTATTTCTATATGCTTTGGTAGAAGTCGAACCGAATAAATGACTCTGTAATCTCTGCGGAAAATGTGACAAAACTAATGTGAGTATTATGGCAAAGCCTGATGGAAATTATCATACCCTGACAAAACACCTCCAAAGTTTCAAAAATAATCCGCGTAGTAACGTTCACAAGATACTCAGTGTCTATATGCTTTGGTTGTAGACAAGCCAAAACACGACTAAGTTTAAACTGCCAATAAATTTTCCTTTTTAAAGGAGGGCTTGCCTAGTTGAAAAAACAGCTTGTGCACCTTGTTGGGAACACCTCCAAATTTGGTTATTGTTTACACTGCACTAAAACCACGTCATAGACGAACATTAACAATAGTTATTGAGTCGGTGGGTAAGATACTCTTTTGGAAAAAGAAAAACACAAACAGTTATCTAAAGCCGCACCTAGCACCGTACACTGAAGGACTTTAAAAACGCAAAAAAATGAAATTAATAAAATTTTCTTATTTTCAATGTATCAATTTTTTTAGTTTTGGCAACAATGAACATCAACACGTCAGCAAAACATGTTTTTAATTTCATGCCAAAATAATAAATAATGTTAGGACAACAGTCTATCGAATAGCAATACCCTTAGATTCAAAAGTTGCAAATTGAAATTTGTCTAGGAATCAGAGGTGATTTAAAGTAATTGTTTAAAAACATTTTTATTAAAAACCTGGATACAAATTACCCTCAAAGCCCTATTATTTGTCTGGAACTGATGATAGCCAGCCAGAATGGATATTGTCGATGCAAATGTCATTGATACACTTGACGTAAGATGCCGCCTCAACGTCAGGTCGTCATTTTTGGTTAACCAGACCTGCCTCAATATTCAACTGTCCCTGTAGCCTGATAACGATCTCTGAGGGGCTGTATAGTTGATCACCTTTCACTAAGGCCTAGAACTTTTCAAATAGTCATTACATGTTTCCCATATAAACATATTCCTACTTTGTTGCTAGTCTATAGGCTGATGCTAAGTTCTGATAATCATACAACTCTACTGCAGACATTTACATTTATAGAGTAATGAACATAACCATTTGGAAAAGAAAGATATATTATTACAATATTTTACGTGTATAAATGACAACTTTCATTATCAGACTGGTAGCAATTCTATAGATTACTGATGTCAATTATAATGGCCCACTTCGAATCGAAGTTTAGTTCTACTATAGTAACTAAAGTTCAATTCGAACATCGATAGTTGCTACTATAATGACGTCATGAACCTACTAAAGATCAACGGTGGGTCAGAGCACCGTTACTCTAGTAGCTTATCTGGTTCCTTTCTCTACACAAATCTAGCAAGATGGGTTGAAGATCAATCAATAGCGTCAAAATGTTTTTATTTTACAAAATAAATCCTTGATGTGTTCTATTTGCGGTCCCTCTTATTCGTAGTTGTTAATTGGAGTAGTCTGTGCAGTTTATGCACCCCCTTTTTGTCTATGATGAAGAATTGAGGTGGGACATACAGGGCTATTCACTTTGTTTTCTTGACAACTAATTAAAAGGGAGCAACTGTAGTCATTCAGGTGTAAACGTACGCACCCATCTATTGCGCAAGATCTGTAGTAGGAACTTTAGTTCGATTCGAAGTGGGCCAATATCATTCCAATTGTGCCAGATGGTTCATGTTTGGACAATCGTGGCATGATTAATAAAGTTATAAAACTAAATCTGCAGTGTTTTTTTTATACATGCTTATGTACAAGCTACGTGTCATATTGACCCAGAAGTGTATGCAACACGCCATGATCCCAAAATATATCCTCACACCAAATTTAGGATTCCTACCTCGAATTATATACAGATATGCTCTGAGCTCGACCTTGCTAGAGCAGAAACCAGAGGTCTAGGTCACAGTGACCTGGAAACATTTGGTGACTCTCCAGGGTCCAAGATGTATCTACATACCAAATATGGAATGCTACCATAAATAAAATGGGCGATCTGCTGTGGGTGCATTTTTTCAAGAACTGACTCCTGAGATCAAGGTCACAGTGGATGAAAACAGCGAGCGACATTCCATGACTACAACATATATCCACAAATTGAATTTGGGGGTTAATATGGCATATAATATGAGACATGCGCTTACAGGGTTCGCACAGACCTGGAATTGTCCTGGAATTTTGTCAAATTATCCTTGAAAATATGAATTAGTCTTTGAAAAATATAAAAAAACTATTCCTTTCAGATTTATGGGATGCGCTAAAAACTGTGTGAGAATCGCAAAAAAACTGAATGAAAATCGCTAGATACACGTCGAAGAGCGAGGTGCAACTCGTATTCTATTCTATTCAATTTGTGCGGTAGTCCCGGTTTTTATCACTGGTGTCAGAATCAAAGAAATGGAGTGCGCTTATTCATTTCGTCGCTTCTGACTGAAAAAATGCACTTTAAAACGTTGTGTTATACAAAATTGGGAAGAAATTGAGTCCTTGAAAAATGAAAAAGTCCTGGAAAAGTCCTGGACTTCTTTTTCCCATTTCTGTACGTACCATGTCTTTAGTTGCTGTCGGTGAGTTGTCTTGTCGTTGAACTGTTTTGTTCCCATAACCACGACCGTTATGCTAACAGTTTGTTTATATAAATAGACAAACCAGGTAGTGGGTATCACTATTCCGACAGAAATGCTTGCGGCGAGAGCGCCGCAAGCAAAAAATGACAAAATTAAACTGAGGATTACCGCCAAACTTCAGACTTTAAGAAAATACCAGCAAAGATTATAAAAGATCCTGCGAAAATTGTAGGAGGTTGCGTTCACAAGATACGTAGTGTCGGTATGCTTTGTTAGAAGTCACACCAAAGGTGCAAAAAAGTGAAAAAAAATCTGAGTATTACAGCCACATCTCATACACATCTACAAAAACACCGATCATGAAATAATTTCTACGATCATTCGCCTCCCTTCCGCTGATTCATTCAAGAAGGGTTGTTGTCAGTTACGAGCGAAAGTATGTGCACGAATTACTGGTTAACCGCTTGTTCAAGCCTGCCCAGGAAAAAGTGTTGTTAGGTGAACTGACCGTCCCGCAATGGCCAACGCTGTTGACTTGGGACGTAAAGCAACAAAAACAAACAAACAAACAAACAAACAAACAAAAACACCGGACGGGGTAAAACAATATGTCTGCCAACCCTGACTAGGAGAGACACAATAATTAGAGGATCTTACATGAGTGCTCATGTTTGATTGAATTTATTAAACGAGTTAAGGAAAAGTGATAAAATGCGAGATTTGCCGAGCATTTTATCTCTTTTTCGCAACAAGTTTAATAAGTTCAATAATACAAGAGCACGAATGTTAGATTCTATTTATCATATGACATTAAGATTACTTTAAAGTTTCATTTCTGGCGTAATAATTTTTTTATTATGTACACAACGTTGTTATGGACGCCATAACAACGTTTCCCGAAAATGTATAAACCACTAGTGGTTTATCGATTTTATTGCATGGCGTTAATTTATTCCCAGACGCGATGTCATATGATAAACTGGTATATAGATTAATTATAGATGAGCTCTGTTACTCGATAAAATGAAAGCTCAAAGTGAAAGTGAAGTTAGGAGCATCGACCGTACTTACCGTTTGGTAGGAATCTCATTGCTCCCATCTCTATGTTGACGTCAGGAATTCCTGGAAACTTCACTGTGTGACATCGCCCTCCGATCCTATCTGAATATTCATAAGTTGTAATCTTTTTACCCTGGTTCCTCAGTCGCCAGGCGGTGTAGGTACCAGCCACACCTGCACCAACTATTGCTATGTCATCACACGTGGTCAAGTCAACATCCAGTTCCGGTTGAACAACAGAAGCTTTTATCTCAGTTTTGTTTCCTTCAGTCTCTTGTTTATCCTTGATCCTCTCAGCGTACAGAACTGGGAAAGAAAATAAAGAGTAAAAGAAATGTACGATGTAGAACGAAATATGCGACATTTTATTTTACTTTAATTTACTACATGCTAGTTTCATACCACTTTAATTGTCAAACCATCATATAACGCGAAGACGTCTTCTAAAATTATGCATACATAGGGCACATCCCAGCCAATACATGTATGCCACCGAGTTGGTAGAAAATTTTTGACAAAGACAGAGAAATTAGGTGTCGAACACCCAGCAATAATTTTGCAGCCAGTCATCAAGGTCTACAAACAATAAACTGGAATTCCGATAATCAGGTAACAGAAGTCAACAAGGGAACTTTGTCGCATTTATATCCTGGGCGAAGGGTTATTTTAGAGAAATTATAAATCACAAAACATAAATCCCATTTCTCCAACCCCTAAGTTCACCTAGTTTTCAGCAGTTAGTTCAATAAAAAATAAACTATTCTGTACACTTATCCGCAAGCAGCCAATCGTTGCGCTTTATTTTGAGTCTGAGAATGGACTCGAGTTTTATAACCTCGAGACCAGGTCCTGTGTTATGATTGGATTATGAGTACCCTGCATGGAGTCATAAAGCGACGCTCAAATGGTTTTTCGTTTGAGAGAATAATACATGCGCCTTTATCCTAGATATATAGTTGATAGCATGCCCAGATCCAGAGGGGGAGACCGAGGCTCGGACGCCCCCCCCCCTGGAAAATCACAAAGCTATAGGATTCCTTAACAAGGAATTATTGGGCCGGGTCCTCTGGAGAATCACAAAGCTACCAATTCGGCATTCTATGTTAGGCCAGCATGGGCACACCAGCAAAAACCATTTAAATGGCGTTTCGCTGGTGGGCCGATGATAGCCCGCTTTTACTCTCTCCTCCCTTCATCAACTTGAAAAAAAAGAGTTGGACCCCCTCTGACAAAACTGAATCTTTGCATGTCCTAATATAGGGCTTCTGACTGTCTGATAAGCTACGGGTATAATAGCAGATTTGTTAAGGTACAGATAGAAGTGTGTTGTATTTGTTTTAGCGGTCCTTAACGCCAAATATTATCGAAAATATTTGTCATAAATGGTAGATATTCTGACTGATATCTATACTCACCTGCGAGTACAGTAGCGGCAACGACAACCACAAACAAGAGTACGAGTAGAAACGTTATTATTGACCTGGAATATGATGCCATCCTGTCCGCTGTATTTTTTCTGAAAAATATAAAAATGAGCGCCAGATATACGTTTGTAATCATGGGCATGCCTAAAGATAGGGGAGCTTAATTGAATAGCAGAAACAAAACATATGCTGTGGGCACTCAAACGAGGCACCCAAAATTTAATATATTCTGATAAATAAAATAGTCAATTTTGCCCACCAAGAATTGTAAGAACCTGTAATGGTGAACAATGTTACTGTATTATGTTATTGCAATGATCAGAATCGAGCTGCGGATAAAATAAGCCCATTTAAGCTGAATGGAATTGCCTAGCCTCAATATTAGGGCGAGCCCATTTACTTGCTTAGGGGTGCTGGGTGGTATTTCCCTTTTTCAAGTTTCAAAAGAACATCATGTATGCAGACAGTGCGGTGTCTGATCTGGGTCTGCACTGTTTTACTATGTTCCATAAAAAGGACGTTATGCTTATAGGGGTTAAAGATTCTCAGGCATATATATCACTATTTAGAAATATAAAAATTAGTAGGGATGGAATTAGAGTCCAGACTTGCTAAATATTGTGATAGTATTTGCATTCCTGAGATTTCATTGCGATATTATTGTGATAATTGTGCATTAAACATATATTTGGTTTAAACTTTATTTCTTTGTATAAGCATATAATAGCAAAATTACAAGCACTTAAATGATAAGTTACAAAATTTATAGAAAAGGTATTCAGAAGGAAGTCTATTAACTTTTGTGAGCAGTATCCCTTTAGACAAATATGCGCTAAATGGTAACTGTGATATGTAAGGCAAATAAAAATTGTATGCCATTAAACTTAAGAACAAATTTAGTCACGTAAACGTATACAGATACATGTAGCGCTTGTCCCAAACATACACAAGATGCGTCTTAATAGGACAAGTAACATTCGCTGTACTCATTACAGACAAATAACATAAACCAACAGCAAAATAATACATAGTACCAGCCTCCACGGGGATAGGAGATGTTTACTGGCCATGGTAAAAATTTGTTGGAGAATACATTAGCTTAAGAGTGTGTCTTACTTAAAGACTAAAGGACAAACGACAGGAAAATGATGTAATTAGAATGTAAATCTGTCAAGCTAGGCTTAAACGCTTAGATTATGTAGTAAAAAAATATGAACAGCCATAAACATATTGAGATTTTGTTCTTCAGAAAAATCTTCGTTTCGATGTAGCAGAGTGTTTAAATTAGGGTTACAAATGGTAAATACCGTGACATGTGACATATAAGCATGTCCCTTCGATTGAGAATGTATTGGTTACACTTAAAAAGAAGTGGAAAGTGTCTTCAATTTCACCACAGTCACACAAAAAAAATCAATTATGTTTTAATAGAGATGGAGACGTAAAGAACTATAGCCTGTTGTCAGCCTTGCCTGATAAGTTTGTGTGAAACGATTTCCTTGAAAAAAAGTTTAGGGGTGGGATGATATCAGAATTTAATTGATTGATAAGGCATTCTATGGAGCTCAATTCTCTTGTTGCTTCTGGAAGGGCATTCCATTCTCTGATTGGAATTGTCAAGCCTGATCTGGGTCCAAACTATTTGCAAAAGTTCACCCCAACTTCCTGTCAGTTACATCCTTTATGTCAAATACCGTGGGTCCAAATCAGACCTAACAGTTGTTGAGCCTGATCTGGGTCCAAACCTTTTGCAAAAGTTTACCCCAACTTCCTGCCAGTTAAATCCTTAAATCAAACAGCATGGGTCCAGATCACACCAAACAATTGTCAAGCCCGATCTGGGTCGAAACTATTTGCAAAAGTTCACCCCAATTTCCTGTCAGTTACATCCTTATGTCAAACAGCATAGGTCCAGATCAGACCAACCATCTGTCAAGCCTGATCTGTGTCCAAACTATTTGTAAAAGTTCACCCCAAATTGCTTTTAGTGACATACTTATGTCAAATACCATGGGTCCAGACCAGACCAAACACTTGCCGGGCCTGATCTGGGTCAGAACTATTTGCAAAAAGGCACACTTCAGCTTCCTATCAGTTACATCACCAAAGTTTTACTAACCTAAACAAATCTTTTAATATCCTGATACTTCCTCGTTGCTACCTTTTTTTTTTTAATTAAATGGACCCTACTTTTCCTAAGTCGACGCCCATAAGTGAGGAGCATGGATTGTGTGTAATTTATCCTGGAATTCTGCTTTGCCGAAAGCACCAAAATTGCAAAACAGAACTAGGACACCTTAATATTAACATAATAAATATACTATGCAACTTTGTCTATATTTTGTGTCAGGTTCAAAATTTTGCGAATGGAATTTTCCATAACATATGAAAAAATGTTAATAATGTAAAGTCAGGAAATTGAGAAATATTTTTTTTTTAAAGAAATGTTTCATTTCTTTTTCTGAAGAAAGATTTTGTCTTGGTCAACAGTGTTGACCCTGATGCAATGCCACATTATGGGGCATCCCATCCGGCTCCCCAACATTTGCCATAATGCCCATCTAGGGGTTTTCAATCCTGACTGGGTTGAGCCATAGGGCTGCAGAACATTTATTCAATGAAATCTAGAATAATAAGTTAAAGCTGACACATTGCATAATAAATCATATAGATTTCTTTTTATTTCATATTTGTGGGCCTTCAGAATAGAGTGTATAATTGTAATTTGATTTAATTATTTTCCAGAAAGAAACATATGTTGTAGGTACTCAAAAGAACCATCTCACTGGGATGCTCCCTTGATAACCCAAAGCCAATGTTTGAATTATCGAATGGGCAATCAAAATTTCAGTCCTCAGACTATACCTGCATCAAATGTTTAATTATTTTACCCTGTATATACTAAAGGACTTTGAAAACGCATCACCCAGATTAATTGCATTATTTCACAAACCCTGAGAAAGTCAGCGAGATAATTATTATTGTATATCTTAGTCTGACCATCTTGTAGTGTGTCCTAGAAATTTCATGGTTGTTACTTTAAGGTATTGAAAAAGTATCCGTTTTAAGACAGAGGTGGTCGATTTTGAAGGACACAAATTCAGCTGCAATTTAACATGCGTTAGTTTTGAATCCTGACTCAACGAATTAAAGTCCTTTGCTTCTTTCACGATTGCACATTCATCATTGAAGGATTAGAAATGAATTGACAATTCGGTATGCTCAAAATTACACCCCTTTAAAATTACCGACATACCCCACCCACCCTGATTACTATAGTCTAGTAATAAAATTCAACTTCTTAGGCCTTTCAAAGTTTTGATTTCATACGTCCGGTTTTATTGGGAGAGGCTAAGGGCATACAAAAATGACAGATTATGCATAAATTACGCTTGTATCATGTGTCTTTTGTATTGTGCAAGTGACGTTAACGTAAATTTTCAAGACGTTCTCGATCACATGACTGCAGATATTCTGCAACGATTTACATCAAAACGTCTTCCCCACATGCTTGTCAGTGTTGTGTAATCAATATCAGTAATGAAAGCGTGAATAAAGGTAACTAATGGATATGTTTCTTAAAAGGAGCTATAAATTGATGTTCAAAGGGCTAAGTTCACGAAGGGGTAAAATTGGCCCTGTAAAATCCTATTTTTGAAATGTATGAATATTATATAAATGACATTATTTCTGAAGAAGATGAACTTCCCTCTCTTCAAATACATACCAAACAATTTCTTGGATGCTTCCCTAAAACTGCAAAAATCCATTTTATGACCCCCATTTTCCCAAAAATGGCTGATATTGTGGGGATTTAGTGTAAATATATCCATAGCAAAACATGAGGCCATTATTTCGACACCACAATTTTTGGCTTAGCTGTGCAAATTAAAATTGAGAACCCATGACCCAAGATTATAAGGTGTCGAAATTATGGCTTCATAATAAAATATTATGTTATCTAAACGATCACGTTTGGATATTTTGTCTGTGTTTAGTCTTTTTATGCCATTTATACATGTTCTAAGGCTTAAAATATACAAATATGACTACATTATCTCATGAAAGCAGGGGTAGACTATTTTAGAAGCCGAAAATACGCCTACTTTCTCACATTTTACAGTGCAAACAATGCGGATGTCAAAATTATGTTACGTCCGAAATTAACATTCAGTAAGAGACGCTCGTCCTGCTACCGTTAGTTTTTGTCTGCTTTCGCAGGTATGTAGTATCGCTTTGGGTAACGGAATGTGAATTTATCCATAAATCACTATTAGAAAAACTACACAGGGACATATTTTTACAATTAATGAGTGTCAGCTTGTTTATTTTTGTATATTTTTAAAAGCCTATTGTTGTTTTGTTCGTATTTAAAAATATATTGTTTTAAGTGCACAGCTTCCTAATGAAAAGACCCGTGTGGCCGTACGGTTAAGAGCATGAAACTTTAATTTTTTTATGCAAGGGGTCCTGGGTTCAAGTCTCAGCGACGTCATTTTTTTCTTTCATTGTTCTCGTTTCTCTTTAAGACCTTCTCAAAGTGCTTGTTTATATATAATTGCAAGCTTTGAGGTTTATCTGATAGCTGAAAACAATTATCCACAGGTACTGGTCGCTTTGTTTCAGAAATCTTCCACTGTCCAGTATATACTTACGCCAAGCATATTTGACATGCCTTTATTATATTCCATAAGCTAACTAAAAAGCATGACTGACATGCGCGGATCCAGTAATTTTCGTCTTAGAGGGGGTGGGGGGGAGGACAGAATCTGACAGAAAAAGGCTTTGTCAACTTTTTGGTCCTTGAACCTATCTACAGGGGGTTCAACTTCCTCAACTTGTTTACAGTGGGATCAACTGTCAATTTCAAAGAAAACTGTACTTTTTGGTTCCAAAGGGGGTCCAACATTTTCCAGGGGTGGGGGTTGAACTCATTTGCTTATTCCCTATAGAACTTGTGATTTTTCAAGGTGAGTCCTGCCCACCTGTTACCCCCCCTCCCCAACCACCTCTCTGGGTCCGTGCATGGCTGATACCTCACAAAATGATCGTGTTTCATGTCTTAATCATGAGTTATGTTTAGTCTGTACTGCACTGATTTTCCTATTGCAAAAATAACGTATTTAGCGCCAATATGCATGCGAATCTTCAGAAATGTGACACAGTTGGAGACCGTTATGAAAGAAAAATTGCATTGGGCATTTGCGATGTTCGGCTGTTTGGATAAGGTGATAGGTCTACTATATTTATGTCCCTCATTGTCCCCGTGTACCCTATGTGTAAGTTGTATTGTTAAGAACTGGGGATTTTTCGGTCAATAATCGGTAATGACGCATGTTTCACATACGTTCACAAGACGTACAGTTAATTCAAAGATAGTTGAGAATCGTTGTAAACAAAAATATGAACTAATCCAGGTAATGGGAATTTTATACAGGTACATAACATTAACTGCCTCAAACTGCAGTATTTCATTGACCGTTATTTACCTGTTTCAATGGAAAAAATACACAATGTGGTATAGTCTGATTATTTTGCATCTTTGAAACATCAGTACGAGCAATCTGTGGGATGAACGGATTTTTTATACTTTGTCACACCTGCATTTGCATGGGGAGAATAAAGGAAGGTGATATAGTTTAGGATTTATCGTGATTTCAGAAGTCAGGCACATCGTTTTGAAAATAAAGATCCATGTAAAACTTAGAAGTTTGAATTACTAACAATTAAACTCCACCTGAAATGTTCAGACCTGTTTTCGCGATAATTTTTACTACGTCATTTTTTCGAAATCCTTATCCCGATAAAAAGTATTCTGGAACATTCGGTTCCAACATCCAAGATGATGAAGTTACATCTGTGTATAGATGCACTCTGAGCATTTTAAGCAAAGCGCAAAAATAACAAGTCAAAAGATGTCAATCAAAATACTACATTGTACCGCCACAATTCACTTGTTTAAACGATGTATGGCCTGATTCGCACGTGCGTTAAGCTAGTGGGATCATCTCGAACCGTAAATTTTAGAACACGTGCAAAGGAAAATGGCACGTTGAGCAAAAACCCAAACTTTGTTCGTACAAATGAGCCTGTCTGACGTTGATTCTGTGCGTGCACGGAACATTCTGAGCATGCAAATGCCAGTTTTATCACTTTCATGTTATACACAACCTTTGAATAACAGGATTTTCATCGTTCATGATTTTTTTTTTGATAATATACCTCTTTCTGTCACGCCCATACGAATTTTACCCGTCAATAAAAAAAACTTTGAAATGTTAAGCGAATTCAATTAATTGCAAAATTTTTATCTAAATACAGTTGAATCTCGTTAATTCGAAGTCCTAGGGACTAGAGATTTTATTTCGAATTATCGAAAATTCGAATTATAGTGAGGCAGAAATAAAAGATATCTAACCCCCAGAAATTATAATTGGGTGTGCCGTGAGTGCTATATATTTTATTGTGCGAAGGACCGCAGCACACCAACATCATAACCGAAATTCGTCGAAATTATAATGATTATTTTTTTCTTATCAAATATATGTTTTGGGTGCATAAAAGAAACGTCGCAGGAGAAGAATAGCATAAGCCTCCAGGTTTCATTCTAATCCTTTTACATTATGTAGCTTGTATATATTTGCATGTCTATCTTACCAAGTTGAAATAAAATATATTTAAACTAAGAAACGTCTCGGGGAGACGTTTCTTTTACGCACCCAAAACATATATTATTATAGAATTTATTAAAATATAGCATGAATAGGTCCTATACTCTGAATTCAGTGTGTACCAAAATTAATTTCGAATGAGCCAGTATTTCGAAAAATCGGAGCTCGAATTTTTGAGGTTTTACTGTACACAAAATCTGTATGTGCAACAAACACCAAACCCTTTGGAGAAGTTGGTGGAAAGTCTCCTCTAAAGCTTTATCGTCAACACATTTTGCTAAAATTGAAGATAAAAACGTTATTGCGAAAGAATAGCAGCTGTTTTTTTTCATTTCGTATGTGACTTATTTTCAGGATTGAGATCTACTGTCATGGTAGAGTGCTTGACTCGAGACTGAGTGTCCGTGGGTTCAAGCCTCACCAGCGCTACAGCGTTGTGTCCTTGAGCAAGACGCATTAATCCTAGCTTCCAGTAAGACTCGTCCCTACATAATCGAAAGATTGCTGATGTGACTCATGGCAAACAAGGTTTTACTGTTACATGTATTACTATTGAATTCCGTCCATCAAAAATGCTATCATGACGTTTCGTTTTGTGTAAATGCTTAGTGTAAGACCCATTATCATATTTTGACAAGCCTGTCCCACTTTAGCGAGGCGGGGAGAATCAAAAATAGCAGCTTACCATCAGCCGAGCAATATGCAATTCCCTTTCGCCGGTGGCCGATAGTGGTTAGCTTAACGTTATTTCTGGGACTTGATTTCACGAGCTTAATCATTTTAACTTCTACGCTGTCTTTAATTTGAGCGGGCAACATCAGGGAAGGTTCTGGCCAGTCTGTTCGAATGCTCAATCTAGCCTGCACCTGCGCTGGTCGCCAATGATAAAAAAAACCCATAAATATCTTATGAGCTGACTTAACCCTTATTGCGCCAATCGCAACAAAAGTCGCCTGCTTTCTTGTCTGCCGAAATGTTTAAGAAGCCTCTATGGAAAACAGTGTGGACCTAGATAAGACTGCTAGGAGCAGTCTGTTCTGGGTACACACTGTTTGCTTCTATACTTAATTCGTCAGTACTGCTAGGCAATTTTTTGCAGCAGATGACTTCAGCAGACGACATTTTCAGATTCATTTTTTTCTTGGCGCTTTAAGGGTTAAATATTACAGCATCACTATACAATAAGTTACCACGTCCGGGAAACCCAACTATATATATAAGCACGGGTATTTAAGATCAGTCAGAATGACAAGCTCCTGTCTGAAAATGACGAGACCACCGTAAAATGACCACTCTGCATTCAATTGCATAAAATGCGTCATGATTTTGTTATCCATCGTATCAGTAATATTGTGTGCATACAGTTTTAATACGCTTTTTCTCGGACCCGCGAAGCGTAGTCGGCAGAGTTGTATTTATAGTCTGACTTCTATGGACTACTCTTGGGGGTGGCGGGGGGAGGGGAGTCCTGAGTCATGAGTTTGAACCCTTGTGCAGTTTTGTTGAAATTATTTTCTCTCTTCTACTGATTCTGATGAGAGTATTTAGTAAGTACTTGATACCGATAAACCCATTGTAAAGGAGCGGTATAGGATACATTGACCGCTACCGTGATATGACTAAAATTGATTAAAAATACATGGACATAAAGCCTCAAACAAACATGCACATTTCAGAGAGTTGGCGGGCGTATCGCCATGATAGACTGTTTATCGAGGTTTATAATACATTTTGGCACACATTTGAATGCGACACACACTTGCTTAACATAAATTTGTTAACCAAACTTAGCGACGTCTTTGGCGTTACATTGCAATGTAAATGACGTTACTTTTTGCGCAAAATTTACAGAGGGTCCTTGTCTTAAGAAACCCATAGTTTACACAATTTAAGCACTAGGCAGATAAAATTTCGAGTTTTCTCAATGGAATAAACCATATAAACATATTTTAAGTCAGTATGCATTTCTATGGCAGGGCCGATTTCACCCCTTCGTGAACCTAGCCCTTTGACGTTTATTTTCAAAATTTTGAAGTTTTCAATCACTTTTGATTAGAAAAAGTCTATAAACACTTTTGGTGACATGGTATTATATACGCCACAGTTCAAACATAAAAATAATCAAAAAGCTTCATTTATTTGTGCAGAAAGGTGCTGGATGCTGTATGTACCCATGTGCCGTCACCGGCAGCGTCGCATGATAGTGCAGTCAAATTACTGACTGATTCATACCAATTCTGGGCTGCACATTAAAACCTGCGAGTAACTTCTCAATCGCATATACGGTTTGCAAGAAAAGTGAAAAAATATGGTGATGCGTTTTCAAAGTCCTCTAGTATATGACGTTGAACTACAAGGATTGAATTTCAAATCAGAGACTTCTAATTGTGCTCTGAGCCCATCTATCACCTCAAATGTAGTGAGGTACATAATAACTTATTTTGAATTGTAAAAAAATCAACTTACCCGTTCTGAATATGCTTAAGTCCTTACAAAAAATTTTCGATGATCATTTTGTTTTTAAAACTATAGCAATTTGTGGGTTTTAAGTGATTAAACTTCCACACAGCAGCTTTCACACACTTATGTAGATATCATGAAATTTTAAATTCAACTGTTGATGTTAACTCATGTCCTACTGAATCTAAATTTTTCTATTTTTTAGGAAAAAAACCACACTGTAGAGCCAGATTAGCTGGCTCCTATGAAGTCAACTGATAAAGATCTCTGCTGTTTTCTACTCTGAATTTAAATATGTGCAAATTGATTGGAGGATAATTTGTGAGGATTCTAGTAGTACATAATACTATTCAGCATGATAAGGGTCAACTATAAAAGTATATTATCTTTTGTCACTGTCAGTATGTTCACCGTCACCACGTATCACAGAGTCTATATTGCAATAAGTGTCAAATTTATATCTTCTCCCTTCTGATGTCTTACCATATACTGCTCATTAAAATACCATGCTGAGTCTATTTTAGGATGATTCAGAAGCCTGCCAATCAGGCCAGTGCTTAGTTTGGTAACATCGTCAACCAGCCTGAAGCAAACCCCTTCATCGTCTTCCTCTGTTTCATTATGGATGACCTGACTGAATTATTCTTTAATTTCAGTAAAACTGGCTGCGGAGAGCCTGCCTTCCCTGGAATTCTATGTATGGCTATAATGTTATCAGTGTCCAAGTCAACATTGCCCTTGGATAACAGAATAGTGCAGACTTGTTCTGTTAGCGTTTGTTCTGTCTCAGAAGCTCTCTCTGGAATGTTCAGGATTTTAACACTATTTTTCCTTCAGTGCTGTTCATTATAGTTGCTCCGCAGTGCTGAGGCTAGAGCAATCTTTTCACACTCTGCCAGTCTGCCTTTCTGTGCTACAAGAATGCTCTCTGCCTTTGCTAGCCTGTCTTTCAAACAATCTTTCTCATATTCTAGTGACTTCATCCTTTCTTCAAGGTCTTTATTTTTTCTTTTATTTTCTCCTCTTCTTTCTCTGATATCAGTTTTTGAATGTTTGTTGTAATACTCTTTATCACACTTTCTACTGTTTCTGAGATAAAGTCCTTTATCTCATCTCTATTAATCAGGCTCATAACCTTCTCTCTAGTTTCCTTGAGGTCAGCAGTCAAATGCTCAAGATGCTGGTTGATGATTGTTAGCTCTTTAGCACTTGATTCAGATACTTCTGATATTGTACTCTTAGGGCCCTTGGACGGTAGTTCACTGCCCCCTTGCCTTGAGGAGTGCTATTGGCCTTTACTTGGATAGTGTTAGTTTTGCTTTCTGTGTTTCCTTTCTTTTCAGACATAGTTAACTGTTAATTCTGTTGTACTAATCGAATAATTTTCAGGTGTTTTCTCAAAATATCACAAAATTACACAGGTTGCACCCCAAGTTGCTTGGTATTCACAAAAATAACTGTATTTTTCTCCCAGCTGTCAACAATGCACTTCACATCTTTGAATAACTAATTCATTTCCAAACTTTTTCCAAAATTGTTGTCAATAATTTATTCCTTGACAATCACTCTTTCATCTTATCCACATTTCTGATCTTCAATTTCACTATTTATTTTAATTCCTGCAAAACTCAAGCGCTCTATCTTTTTGCTACATATTCATAGTTCACTCAACTAAATCCGATATCAAAAAAGTTGATGGGTCGCCACTGTCACAATTAAATGCATTAACTCAGCTCAATGCAAAACAACCCAATACGGTCATTGTACAAAGATAGTAGCGGGTCACTGTACAAGTTCCAACTTGTCTACCGCAAGTGACTGTACGAATACCAATCGATAAACACCTCAGGGTTTCAACATTTAATCACTCAAAAATTAAAAACCGAGATATTATTATTCACGCCAGAAACTTTAAAGACCATTTAAAGTCTCCATTTTCTGAAAAAATAGCAGTTTATTTGTGTCTTGACACAAGAATACACGACCATTCAGTTGGGCAAAATTGTATGCAGTTTTACATGGTCAAATGATCAAGAACTTGTGCGTGCATAACTTGTGGGTAAACTGTGAGAAAGCATTCATCCTCTGACATCCTTCTTATATTATTAGCAATCCGAAGGTGATCGGATGGTATGACCTCATCCACTCGACGTGATACAGTACGCCAGATCATGTTACTATTATGATAATATGTTTATTATATGCCTTTTTCTGACATTCTTTTTGATTTTAAAACCTGTTTGTCGTTAATCTCGAAAATTTGCGGGAACATTTGCCATAACGTTACGTTTCTTGACGTCACGTCAACATGTTTTCCGTCTCTGGTTCCATGCTTGCAATTTACTTTACGTAACGTCGCCGCAAAAGCAGGTAACCGACGATAGCCTCGTTTTAAAGGATAGTGATATGGATTCAGAAAACCTCAGTTCGTTGATCCGGCTTTCTGTATCAGATAGCCAGAAAACAGACAGTTCTGAAGTCGTATCAGTTATATGTATATAATAATAAGATATTATCATATGACGTCGCGTCTGGGAGTCAAATAACCATGCAATAAAATCTGTAAACCACTAGTGGTTTATCGATTTTTGGGAACGATATGACGTCTATAACAACGTTGCGTGCATAATGTCAAAATTATAACGTTTTTACAGCATAAATGAAATTTCAAAGTAATCTTAATGTCATATGATAAATTGAATCTAACATTCGTTCTCTTGTATTATTGAATTTATTAAACTCGTTGCGAAAAAGAGATAAAATGCTCTGCAAGCCTCGCATTTTATCTCTTTTTCCGAACTCGTTAAATAATTCAATAAAACATGAGCACTTATGTAAGATCCTCTATATAATGAAATTGAAAAAAAAACATCATCATGTTTACTTACCCTCTCTGTGTCTAACTTTACCCCAAGTATAATACAGAACGCCAAGAGTCAATACAATCTCAAACACTGTACACGTTCGCTCCTACACTGTGAAATCGGTACAAAATAAAATCTTAGACAAAGGCCTTCTATTTCATGGTTAGATATACATGATCTTATTTGCATATTTTGTGTATTTATGAGTATTAATAAAAACGTTATAAAGTAAGCATAACGTAAAAATAAACAAGCTAATTTCACATCATATTATCATTATTTCATCAGCGATGCAATTTGACAAGTCCATTCATCCAGTGATCCTATATTTATATTGTCTTTTTTTATAAATATTTACGAAAATTTAAAAACGTACAAATTAGAAAGCTGCCCAACACGATATTTCATTTGCTAATACCTGTTTATTCACAGCCTCTTCGAGATCAATGAGTGATAATATACTGCACAGCCTTTGTTAATGATAAATATTCTGCTCTATTCGATGAAAGGAGCAGAATGTTAATTATATAGATTATATAAATTATATAATTATATGAAAAGCATTAGGGCGTGACTGCTATTGAAATAGTGAAGATTTGTATACAGCTATATAGTAGTATTTTTTTAATACATGTATTGGTATCAGTTCAGCCGAAGTTTTTTTTATGACAGTTATTTCAATGTTCAGTATGCAAAATGCGCCATTTTAATAGGATGTGTTTTCCACTATTCTTATTCAAGTTTAAAAACTTCTCACAGATTAGCTAATTTTGCGAATTAGAATAATGCTAGAGTCCTGCAGGGGTTATGTTGGCTATATTGACATTCTGTATAGACAATTATATTTACCAATTACTAAGTTATAAAAGAATGTGCCCAAATTGAAAAGAGACTGATTAATTTTCGCCCAAATCTTCGTAATATTCGTGCATTTTCGTGAAATACTCCGACCTTGGTCATGCTTTTACTAAGATTATTAAGATAAATTAAATGTCAATTTTTAAATCCATATCGTCTAGTAGCCAAGAGGTTAGTTCACGTTTAATTACTTGATATGGATCACACATTCCTGGATCAAATCTTGGGGGGGGGGGGGGGGGGACTTTTTATGGTTGTCAAATGTATGCATTCTTTTTAAGTCAATATTGTTCATATATTTTATGCTATCTCGTGATTATCTTTAGATCTTTTCATTTGAATATTCAATATTCCCTCAGTTTTACTAAGGTGGAACGGGACTTATCAGCATGTGTCCAAAAAGTTACCATCTTTTGATATGTTAAAACAAAGCTCAAAACTCATCTCTTTTGACAAAAATGTCAGGACCTAATTCTGCTTTTTAAAAAGTTCTTAAACTTTAAAAATCGAATAATATAGTTTTTTTCAAAATATCACTTTCTCATATTTAAAAAAAAAATGAACATGAGAAATGCCGTATTTTTTCTGGGAATATGCTACATGCTATTGGCTAATAAAAGAAAACAAAACAAAAAACACAGCAAAAATACGTAGGCATGTAGCTTATATGTTTAAGCTAAAATGAATTTGTAAAAATAATTAAAGTGATAATTCCCACTTTTTTTAATATACATTTATTCTTGAGCTAACAGTATACTGGGAACCATATGACCATTAATTTTGTTGAAACTGCTCCAATTAGCCCATAATTTAATTGCACTCACATGCAACAGGGGATCGCCATTAATCACTTGAATACTCCAAGAATGATTCCTCAGGCAGCACTACAGAAGGTGTAGTTATCAGGTCAAGCAAGTTAATTACAGTCAGTGTATAATTTTCGGTCTGATCTATTTCCAAACGGTTTGGAAAGCTTATCAAACAGTGTCAAACAGTTTGGATCCAGATCAGGCCCAACAACATGTCAGACCTCTTATCAAATTTTTTTTTTAAAAAGCCTATCAGCAGACGACACAAACAGGTTTAAAGTAAAATGGTATGAGCATCAAGCACCGCATCTGCGTTTGATTATAGTCTGATCAGAGTTTTCACAGCAACATAATGGGTAGCTAAAGTATCCAAGCTTCGAGGACTCTGGCTAGAATTGGCAAATTCATGAACAAACAGTCAAGACTCAGATCAGCCTGGATATAGACACTGTATGGTCAGAGTCTTTGCTGTCTGCATGGATCAATGCTTAAACTGATACGAGTCTGTTAGGCTTGCAAGCCATTTTGTGCGATTGGACCTAATAAACTGGGCTTGGTTTGAATTTTCAAGAACTTGCTCAGATTTATGGAAATGATAATAGGAATGATAGAAGTTATGACATTAAAAGTAAGTAAGGGTGCAAATGCAAATGCAAATACATGTACTCTTTGCTAATACAGGATTATTTTGAATGTTTTAATTGTCTGCCTTTTTCTTTAAGAAATCACTTTTCCAAAAAACTCTTTTCAGGAATGCGATCAGAGCACCGAACAGTTTGGATCCTGATCATTTTGGTGGGCCTGATCTGTGTTCAAAATGTTTGCAAAGCAATAAGATATCATAACAGAGCTAAATGTTACAATTTCAATTAATGCTATTAACTATTACTTACTTAGGGGCTCTGAACCAGACTGCTTATTTCTGTAGTGCAAAAATGTAAGGTAGCCCCTGTCTAAAGTAATTCTCATTCTTATCACTTGAAGCCATTATTACTCAATGAAATTATTGAATGGAAGCACAGCCTAATCATAAGCTCTCTCCACTGAGATGTGGTGCCTTTAACTCACAGCTGAGATGACCAGACGCTCGAATGCAAGCTAATTGGCAACCATGAGGGAAAACATGTCAGCAGCCAGTTATTGGTTTTATGGGCAATAAACTTGCTTTTAATCACCTTAGCTGATGAAGAAACAGTGTGGTAAAAATAAATTTGTAATTAATGAGGAATTTATTTTTGATCAAGATAAATATTAATAGGGCCGGAATATTCCCTTTAAGGCCAAAACATAGTTTAAATCTAGAATAAAAATGTCACACAATGTAACTACAGAAGCAAAAAAGACTTCTTAGTTTGAAGGGAATTTTCCATAGAAACTTATAACTAACATATGTCACCGTGCCCGTTTTTTTCTTTTTTGTGCTATTTTCTTTTTTTACCTCTGAAATGAAAACTGGCATGAAGTGCCATACCTGTTTCATTGTTTAATTTAGGTCCGTGTGCGCAGACAATCATGATATAGAGTGTATTTAGAAAGCAGCAATGTTTGCTTGAATTAATGTTTTATGTTCCAGAAAGACACAATCAGCCATATCAGGATGTCTCGTGTAATAGCCAGTACTGAGTACCTGGCGTGGGAACACAGAACCGCAACACTACATAGAAAAGCAACACATTTGTTTCAATAAGCGATAGAGAAGTACATCTAGTTCAATGAAGGAAGGTGTTTTTTTCGTGCAAAAATCCAATTATTACTCTACTCCTCATTTAGCACGTTCAAGGACCCCTAAATACCTCCACAATTGCGTGCGTGTGCGCGCGCGTGTGTGTCTGTGCCAAAATGTTGCAATATCAAATTAAATAGAATGAAGCATACAAAAGCATGCTATCAACTCTTATGACATTGCAACACCCTTGACCGCTGGGGTGGTGTCAAAAGGTCATTTATTTTCTTTCCTGAAAGTAGTCATGTTGCATGGCAAATTAACGGGAAAAAGCAGAGAACACAATGCAAGCAAAACTTCTGCCCTTATTTACACCCACGACCCCAAGATAGGGTCAAAAGGTAAAAACATTTTTTCTTAAGGTCGTGTTACATATCAAATTAAAAAGAAAAAAGTGTATAAAACACTATGCAAGCTTTACCATATGTACACCCCTTGTCTTTTGGGCTGGGGATAAAGGTCTGGCATTCAAAGTGTGCAGACAAGTATATTTTGATTGAACGGAGTGAATTGATAGTCTTCAGTTATAATCTAAGTGATACCCAAGATGGACATAGGCGTCGGCGAAATAAGATTTATATCCTGTGGTTAACATGTGGTTAAAATTCCCTCCTTGTGACAAGAACTCAGATGAGCGATCCAGGGCCCATGTGCCCTCTTGTTACATTGGATTTAAAAGCAGATACGTTGTTTTGTTTGTGTTTGGGGCTTAACGTCCGAATGAGCAATATGCAGTAATGTCGGGACAATTTCCTGTCTTCCTGGGGTAAATCAGTGATAAGTAGCGCATACATGTGTCTTGCGCAAGGGTACAACACAGTGACTCCAGTGAGTCTCGAACTAGCAACCTTTTATCCCGAGTCTAACGCTCCACAAACTGAGCCACTGCGCTCCGCGTGATCAAGAGTCAATTATTGAAAGTCTTAGGCACACAGAAGGCCTAGAACACAACTTTTGTTTAGAGAAATGTGCATGTGTCATAATTTTGACATCATAAAGTTATATATTTAATTAAGTTGATAATATTGGTGGGAATAGGGGGTTGCAATTGGCTGTAAAGAAAGCTAAAATCAAATTTGGCAAATATGAGCGATATGGTCCGGTAGAAAACCAGTATGACCTGGAACTTGATTTTAAAGTTTTTTATTCTTTGTTGATTCTTGTTGTTGAGGCATTGTACTTGATGAATCCAATTGATTATCTTCTGGCTTGAAATAGTAAAGATGGCCGTCAGTTAGGCACCTACGACGACTTGTCTGACCGACATACTCGATAAAATGCATTTTAATTTGGACTTTTTTTATGGATGGTTTGAGGTTGAATGATACAAACGATTAAAACGGAACATTGGTTGGATTCAAAAAGTTTAAATATTTAAGATGGTGTCCAAGATGGCCACCCTTTTAAAGTAAAATTCAACCTAAAATCAAAATCGCAGTAAATAACTATTTTCTGATAGTTTTTAACAGTGGTTGCATTTGGAGAATTTGACTGGCTTGTGGTTGTTGTTTTTCAGTCTTGTAAAATATTTAAGATGACGTCCAAAATGGCAGCAATAACAGGGTGGGGAATTGCATGTTTTTTGTTATGATACACTGTACGGAAAAACCATGGCCTCTTAATTTTTCAAAATGGTAATGTTTTTGTCTTTGTTCTGGTAATCGTATCCATCAATCCATGTAGCACTTTCAAGACAACTTTTGGCAAGACCAGATGATACCATAATATCATATTATTCTCATAAAAAGTCAAACATTCTATAAAAATGAAGTGATAAATGTCAGGGTATACTGAACAGACGATATCACTGAACACTTTATCACTGAACACTTTGTGAAAGACTGTTTGCGCAATATTCAAACCATTTTTTTTAATCAATATGCAGAAAAAATCAGCTGGGAAGTAGCTTATTGATGGATGGATAAAATTACCAAAAAAAAGAGAGAAAATACTATTTACTTATGGGAAGAAAACAACAGTCCGTGTTGTGGGAAGAAAACAACAGTCCGTGCTGTGGGAAGAAAACAACAGTCCGTGCTGTGGGAAGAAAACAACAGTCCGTGCTGTGGGAAGAAAAAAGCGCAGCTGGTTGGATATTGCTATAGCAAATATGAATGCTGGCCCGGTGCAAGAGTTTCAGACATGCATGCGTGTAGGTGCGAGTTTAATAGACATGACGGCTGGTCGGGTGCAACTTTTAAAGACAAGGCAAATGGTCGGATGCAACTGTTACAGACATTGCTGATGGTCGTGTACAAATGTAACATGCATGGATGCTGATATGATAAAACTATAACAGACAAACATGCTGATATTATTAACTGGTGGCCAGGATAGACGTGCTTTCTGGTCCAGTGCAACAGTATCCGGCATTTCTGTTTGTCAGGTGCAATTTTAACATAAATTATTGCTAGTGCGATGTAACTAACACACGTGCCTGCTGAGTCTCGTTAAAAGGCATGTGTTCTGGTTCAGTACCACATAATTAAACTTGCGTGATGGTAAGGATGTCTGATGTGATGACATAGTGGCAATACATGGCTAATGTTTGGTGAAATTTCAACTGATTTGCGTGCTGGTTCGGTACCATTCAATCAGATATACCTCCTGGCCCATTGAAAATCAGAGAGAAAAGTCCCTCCACCGGACATGCCAACTAACACTGTTAAACCCAGTCAGGCATTTCTGTTGTTACGTTGCCAATGTAACATATATGCTCGCTGGTCCAGTGCCACTCCGTGTAGAGAGCTGCTTAATATGTCGCTGCAGCTGCAACAAATATACCTGCTGGCCAAGTACAACTGCTACAAGCATCGTTGCTGTTCAAACATGCCTACTGGTTGAGTGTTGCTGCAAGATGGACGCTTGTTGGACCGTTGATACTCAATCAGCATGGCCACTCAATCCTGCATGTTCACTGGTGTGGTGGTTATATATCTGCCATACCTGCTGATGTGGTGTCTCCGTATCAGCCGTACCTGCTGATGTGGTGCCTCACCACAGCTAAGTCTTCCGGTGTGGTGCATCATTATCAGCCATGCCTGCTGGTGTGGTGTCTCATTATAGGCCATGCTGTTGTCGTGGTGCCTCATTATAGGCCACACCCTCTGGTGTGGTGCCTCATATAGGCCGCGCCTGCTGGTGTGGTGTCTCACTATCAGCCGTTCTGATGTGGTGCCTCAGTATAGTTATGCCTTCAAGTGTGGTGCATAACAATTAGCCATGCCTACTGGTGTGATGCCTCACTATAGGTCATGCCTTTTGGTGTGGTGCCTCACTATAGGTCATGCCTGCTGGTGTAGTGTCTCACTATCAGCCATGCCTGCTGGTGTGGTACCTCACTATAGGCCATGTCTTCTGGTGTGGTGCATCATCAGCCATGCCTGTTGGTGTGTTGTCTCTCTATAGGCCACGCCTGTTGGAGTGGTGCCTCACGATCAGCCATGCCTTCTGGTGTGGTGCCTCTCTATTGACCGTGCCTGCTAGTGTGGTGCCATACTATAGGCCATGCCTTTTGGTCCTAGGCCACTGCAACCCACATTTGTATTAGTCGAGTGCCGATAGAAGAATGGTTACAAGTCTGGAGCTGGAGCTACTATTACTGGGGTGCCATTACATCAGACATCCACTGTCCCGTGTCATTCTCAGATATGCATGCTTGTACAGTGCAACTCTATCAGACATGCATGTCGGGTTCATTTATTTAGCTACACGTGTTTGTAAAGTGCTGCTCTATCCAGCAAGGCATCTGGTCCAATAAAAATCCACCAGACATGCCTACTGTTAGGGTGCCACTCCCACGGGTTTGTAAAAGGGCCTCTGACGGTGGTAATGGGAATTACAGTGTATTGCTGCCTTTAATTTTGATAGAATTTAAAGTCGATCAAATGCTTCCATCTTCATATATAAGCTCGCTGTTGGTCTCAAGGTTTATGATTTTGCATTTGATTTCCTATTTCCATAAAAGTACGGCTTTATTTTGGAGCTAAAATGGTCACTTTTGACTGTATACATATAGGGAATAGAAAAAAATATTTTTAAAACATTATTCCCCCAAGTCCCAACTAATCCTTTTGCACGTAAGTGTGTTCTCACAGTTACATTTTGTTTGATTTGATTCTTTACGTCCCATCAACAATTATTCAGTTATATATGGACGGGTCTTCCTGGATTGAACCACTACTAAGCTAGGATAAATGTGTCTTGCTCAAGGACAACAACGCAGTGACGCCGGTGAGGCTCGAACCCGCGGTCCTTCGGTCTCGAGTCAAGCACTCTACCACTGAGCCACTGCGCTCCTTCATATGTTACATAATATATGCGAAAAGCTAATTGGCACACGGGTCGGGGAATGATATCCCACAGCCCAAAATTTGACGCCTGGGCGAGCCCGAACATTAGCATTTGGAATTTTGGTGTGCTGTCTTGATTTATTTTTTCCAATTTATGAAAATTGTCCTTTTACTAAATTCAGTTGATACTGTATATATCCAATAAATAAACTACATGGCCATTGACTAGGTGTACTTTAGGCATGGATGAATGGTTATGGTACATTGCTGCATAATATTGCACCAGGTAAATACTTTGCCATCAAGGTTAAATATGGACTGCAGTTGCACTTCAAAATAAAAAAAATGATAATCATTAAAATACTCATGATTTTGGACTTTAAAATACTTTCACTGTGATTTCTAATCGAGTATGGATGATATAATACCCTTACACTTGAAAATAATTGATTCCTAAATGTTTTGGTGAAGTCAAATGTTGCAACCCCTACCCTCTTTGGTAGCATCTCTTGTTTTGTCGTAAAGATCTGCCTGTCTAATTATAACCTTAATTCGTGCCTAATACATCAAGCGTCCTATTCAAAAGGATACCAGGGATAGCTTATGCATAGGGAAGTTTTGGAAAGCATCTGAAAATAGGCAGATGCCCTATCAAAGTGTCAGAGTTCCTTTGTCGGCTACTATCCTTGAAGTTATCTTGCATATATATCAAATGCTGAGTGATGCATGTGTAGCACCACTGGGATGTTACAAAGATGATGTCAGTAATTCAAGAATCAGTAAAAAACGCATTTTGCCAGTCGCAGGGAAGATTTCATTATATTTTTTTGTAATTAACTGCCATATTGGCGGCCATCTTGTCTGCATTCTTATTTTATTTAATTTCTGGTTAAAACCAAAGTGTCTTCAATAAGATTGCAACTTCATAGCAAACAATTTAAGAAAGATAATGAATTTGAGACATATTTCTATATCACACAATGTTTATAGTTATAATTGGACTCCATCTTAGACGCTATCTTGGATATATCGAAATGCTCAATCATGCCAAAGTGGCATCACTTGGATTTTTCAAGAACATTGTATGTATTACCAGAATCAACTAAGAAAAATAGTTTGATTTCAAAGTAAGAAAGAGGGCAAAGATCAGGAACAGATACAATCAAACACCACACCTGACCCAAGATATCAATGGGAAAGTGACAACGTCACAATTAGACATCACAAACAAGAGCCAAGAGGTCAGCCCTTTCCCAGCAGGTGACCTAAAGGTATCAACAAACAGACGTGCATGAAAGCATAACAAAACAAGACAGAAATATTATATATGATCCACAAAAGAAGCACCGCCTTCGAAAGGTCAGTAAATATTTTACTGGAGGGATTAAACCGGTTTAACGGTGCACCTACCTCACCCTTAGTTCAGATGTGGATCAAGACACATAGATGTTTGGTTGGCATGAAAGGCCCATAACTTATCAAAGCATCATCTCCTAGAACATATAAATCAAGATATAAAAAGGAGATAAAGCAAAGATAAAACTCAACAGTAAGTAAAACTAAATACCGAAGCAAAAGAAATCCAAAAGGAAAACCCCGGTGGGCCTGACAACAGTTCAAGGTCCTCCTAAATTTCGCCAAAAATTCTGACAGACTAATACTGCGATGACGCTTTGTACCATCACAAATGTGGTATCTTACAATTATTATAATAAAAATTATTATTATTATT
Source organism: Loripinus fragilis (assembly GCA_964019695.1). NCBI lineage: Eukaryota > Metazoa > Mollusca > Bivalvia > Lucinida > Lucinidae > Loripinus > Loripinus fragilis. The sequence continues at coordinate 27,748,940 of OZ026527.1, forward strand.
ATTATTATTATTATTATTATTATTATTATTATTATTAAAACATCCTGGACTTACATGTATCAAAGGCGAAAATATATAATCACCTTTTTGCATTATAGAGAGAGAGAGAGAGAGAGAGAGAGAGAGAGAGAGAGAGAGAGAGAGAGAGACTCACTGTACACCCCAGTATAATCGTTCAAAAAGTACACCTGCTATGTATGCAGCTGTTTTACACTCGTTTAAAGAGCAATGTCAAACGAGAAAGGCCCTAGATGCATTCAGCTCCAAGTAAGGACAGATGACGTTTTCGTAAAACAGCGATAATTCGGAATCGGCCGGTGTGCTTAGAATGCTTCGCTAGTTGCATTAAAGAAAATGGGGACAACAGAATGTCTCAAATATGGAACGAATAACTTACTGAACATTTTAAGTTGATATACTGTTTGTTGTATAAGTATATGTGGGTATTCGCGCTCTGCTAATTTATAGTAATTCAAAACCATATGCACAAAGTTTAAACAAGCTTATATATCTTTTGTCAAACACATTTTATTGCATATATTATCAGGCTTTGAGTTGAGAGTGTGTATCAAAAATTAATTTCCTTATTATTCAGCCGAAATATATGTATGTGTACTCAAAAGAACAGTCTATTTTACATCACCCATTTATATGTATAAACTGATAGGTAAGAAAATATTTACAATTACAAGCTAAAAAAATTACAAGCTCAAAAATCTTGTTTATCTAAACCTATGCATGCTTTATCTTTTTCATGACACAGACAGTTTAAGGTTGATGACAGAAGAGTCATAGGAAATATCGTTAGGCAAGTCAGGGGCGGATCGGGGGGGGGGGGGGGTCGCTTTGCTGATTTCATCTCATTTTTCTTAAATATCCCATGAAAATGAAATAATTTGGTCTCACTGAGACTAAATTATTTTATTTTCATAGGATATTTTAAAACTTGGGGCGAGGAGGGGGTTTTAAGCAAACCCCTTAACCATCTCTGGACCCCCACTGCAGGAATGTCACAATCAAGTATCACATACCAACCGTCGGCGGGAGCGTAGTGGCTCAGTGGTTGAGTGCTTGACTCGAGACCGAAGGGCCGCGGGTTCGAGCCTCACCGGCGTCACTGCATTGTGGTCCTTGAGCAAGACACATTTTTCCTAGCTTAGTACTGGTTCAATCCAGGAAGACCCGTACCTATATAACTGTTAGATTGTTGATGGACGTAAAGAATCAAATCAAACAAAAAAAACCCGTCGGCACCGTGAGGTAGAGATATTAGAACACAGGCAAACAAAGACAGTTGTTTGCTTTACATTCATTGCATTCATGCGCGGATCCGGAGGGGGTACAGGGGGTCCGGATCTCCCCCATATGACTGGCGTTTCGCTTGTGGATCGATGATGGCCCGCTTTAGGGTGGCACTCGGACGCTCTCTTGCCCCTCAACAACTGGGAAAAAACACCCCAAAGTTGGACCCCCTCTGACAAAACTTTCTGGATCCGCGCATGGCATTCATGCTTTCATTAAAGCATGAATACAACGAATGTATAACAATCTCTTCCTCATCGATAAAGGGCACAAACCAGCACCAAACACAAAACTCTGATTTAGGGGATAACTGTATTCAAAATTTTCATTTGGGGAGGTATATCGTCGGATATACGGTCGGAAATGTAGTTTGACGGCGACGCGCGAGCAGAGCCGTAAAACGTGATTTCCGAACGTATTTCCGACGATAAACCTCCTAAAAGGATAAATTTGAATATGGTTACATTGTATCCCCATTCTCACGCTTAGGGATGTCCGTTACAACGCAAGGTGGTTCTGGACGACAATTCGTTACGGGCCCGTGACGACTGCTTACCTGTGCTGGACGGCAGGTAACGGGTTTTAGATGACAGATTTAGGGTTTTGGACGACAGTGGAAAGGGGCAACACACAGAGACGTCGCAGAAAATGATAATATAGTGTGTTTGGCTATTTTTAATCATTTCTGTCATATTAGTGTTTGTAAGGTCGACATTAGAAGTACAAACGCCATAGATATTTGTAGTTAAATTGTAAAACTCCGGTCTGGAATAGAAACTTCAGAAATATGTAATTTATGATTAATTACTTGCGTTCCAATCATGAAATAAGCATAAATGGTTAGACAATTGATATCACATGATTTTTCAGTCAATTTTACTATGTCCTTCTTGAAAGAAAACTGAAAACCTCAAAATTTCATTTTTTCTAATGTTACTGGTTAGAGACGACTGTGTAACAGGCAATAGACGACGTCAGTTTTTCTGTACCAGGTGTGAGACGACATTTTTCTTTCTTTCATGAACACTTGAGTAGATGTAAATACTGTTCTGACGCCTATTCAACGCTTGAAGGAGAAGTTAAGCACTGTGCGACCTCCCATCGAATGTGCATACCAAACCCCAAGGTAATCAAAATAATTTAAAGGTCAATACCATATATGGGATTGGCGGCACTTTGGTCTTCTGGTTCCAGAGAAGATTTAAAAGGGTTTTTACCTTATTTGGGCATGGCAGCTTCTTGGTCACAAGACTATGAAGTTAGTGAGTATGATAAGGAAAAACAACAGTCATAAGCTCCAGACCAACCCACTACATCATGAGGAAAAGCCAGTGAACATTTACAGTAACAAGATATCCGTAAGACAATAAAAGCAAAGCAACCAGCTCTCTCTTCCTCTTCAAGATGGATGCAAAACTAGAAAGGGCACAAAGTAATGCATCCCAAAACAAAGACTAACACAGAGCTCCCATAATGAGAAGTGCATTAAACAATAGATCAACAACAAGAGAACCACCGCCTCAGAACGGACAGCAGCTTAAGCTAGGGGGATAGGGGCTTGAATGCATTTTAAGATCATTCAAATAACTTTCGTCCCTCCATCCTAAGGAGTCTCCATGTGAAATTCGATTGACATGGTGGTTTCAGAGGAAATGTTTAAAAATGTTGATGAACAGACAGACGGATGGAGGCTGGAGTAATTTGTATACTATTAGCTCACCTCGGAGCCCTCAGCTTTGGTGAGCTTAAAACGTTATATTATTCAACCATGATATGTGACTTGCACTTTGTCGGACCTGGGGCTTATTAAGGGCAAATGCTGGAAATACTTCCCACATTAAAATATTTTTAATTCTTTGCATACAGTTTGTTTTATGTATGGACTGCCAATTTATGAAATAAAAAGGATATGTCACCACACTCAATTTTTCAAAATTTCACATGGAAGTTTTCAGTATTTCACAAATTTTCTGAAAAAATCCAAGTTCTTAATATCAAGCTAAAATATTTGTAATCGCCATCCAGCTTCTTTATTTTAATTTAAATTATTGCTCATTACCTAAAACTTTCTAGAAAATGTGAAAATGTACTTGTTTTCCCAAGCCATGTCAAGATACTGCATGATATATTTTGTTTAGTCCCCCATAAAAGGATTTCGATTTTAAGAGCAAATTATATATATATAAAAAAACTGACATTAAAAATCTTATTTTAGTGTTTTTATTTCATTGACTATCATTTGACATTTTAGAAAAAAAGATAAAAATCGGGGGTCACCAGACTAATTATCTTTCAGGAAGGCCAAAGTTATCCCCACCCCACAAATTTCGAGCATAATTCAATAAAAAACGTTAAGGAGTGTGATTTTTGTCACTTATATATTTCCATATTTCTTGTATGAAGTAATTTTGCATAACAAGGCGAAAAAAGAAAAAGCAAAAAAATGTAATAAGTGCCCACCCGGGAATTAGCCCTGGTCTTCTGGTTCCAAAGTCTGACACTAACCACTAAGCCAAGATGTCAAGTCGTGCGCGGCTCGAAATAACAGTACATAATTTGAGTATCAGCCATATTCGTATTTGCATACAGGGTAAATGACATTTCGCCTCGGTCAAAACAGAAGATTCTTCAGTTTAAGATATATCTAATAAATCCATCACTGTCGTCTCCACCTGCGACGCTGTCGACAATAACCTGTAACAAAATATTTGCAGTCGTTACACATCTGTAACATGGAAAAATGACTGCAGTACATTCGTTTCAGTTTTAAAAACGTGTTTGTCTAAAGTAAGCATATTGAAAAGAAAATTCTTTCTTGGTCTATGTGATGGACAATGCAATGTCTTATCATACCAAGTCATAAAATGTTCAAAGAAAACGAAAGTGAAAGTACTAAATAAGGATATGCGGACAAGTGTAGTAGTAAAATACAGTTTTATGAATAATAAAGTATCATATACGTGTTAACTGGATACAGTCGCCATGCTCTACAGGATTAATTAAGTTTAGATAAGTGTCGTGGACAAATTATACAAAGACAAAATAAGATACTTGCGGTTTATTGTGTCTTAAATATCCCAAAAACGATACACATTCAATAAAACAAACCTATATTTAGAAATATTTCGTCCGGGACCCGTAACGTACTGTCGTCCAGAACCACCTTGCGCTGTAACAGACATCCCTAAGCGTGATTCTAATGTACTTCTCCAATCTCGTCTCAAATGGAGCTTTGCAAGCCGCACAAAGGCGTACGTCATCCAATGAAATGTGACGTAATTAATGACGTCAAACTATTTCCGACAGGATATACTGTCGCAAATTTTTGGCGTTATCAAATCAGACGTTGCGTTACAAAAGCAAGTGCATTAGAATTGTATTTAAACTCACCTTTTCAAAACTTTTGTCTTATGGAAGTTGCATGTGGTACAGATCATCACTTAGACCTATCGACTTGTTAAGATAGTTCGCATTAGTTGTTGAATAAAACTTCCAAAAAGAGTGTTACATTGTTTTAATTTTAAAGAAAACAACAACAAATCTGTATGACAAGAAAAAACGCAATCGCACACCATATGCCAGTCCACTGCATTACGAGTAAGAGATCATGACAGCCACAAGACAGCAAAAAATAAATCAAGAACATGTAAACCAACCAGGCCCCGAGGTTATAAAACTTTTTTCATACTCAACTTAGCTGAGCACGAAATTTATCCTGCTCATAAATGTTAAAATGCCAACAATTGTTGGCAATTTAACATGTATTAGCATGATAAATACAGCATCTGAGATACTTAAAGCAAAAAAAAAAACCCTCTTTATTTGCCAGTATTTTAGCTAGTGTGAGGGAAAATTATATACTCCAATCAAGAAAAAAATTATTAAGGTTTTTTTTCTGGTCTGTGATTCCCATTTGGGAAGTTGAATAAGTTGTGAAGCCGGATCAGGAAACAGTGACTCCTATTTGGGAACATATGAAAATATACTCTTACCTATAGTAGACACACCCTGGATGCATTGCATTATACTAGCTCTACGTCATGATTTTAGGCACAATGCTCTGCAATGACATTTTTAAAAAAAAATCCATTTAATGGCGCAACGTGAGAACTCTCGAGCTGACATGTGTAAAGCGCTTTGTGAAACAAGCATCTGCATAGACAAAGTGCTATGTCCTTTTTGCTTGTTCTCATGGTCAATGAAACAGCTGTAGTTGTGCAACGGACAGCCTGTCCTGTGTGTGCAACCACTCCTACAGTTTAATACGGATTTTTTGAACTTTGCACGTGCGTTTTACATGGTCTGAAAATAAAATGTGCATAAAATGGTTTGTTATAGTTCTTGGACCATGACCTAGCTTGTAAGTTTCATCATGGTCAAACTAGGTTATGGTTTTTGTGTGTACTACATAAAAGCGATTTTAGGCGTTGTCGTTGTATAACATTGAAGAAAGCATTACAGACGCTCACATTATTCATTCTCCACTCAATTTGTTTAACTTTTACATTGTATACACATGTAGCTACCATCCACGTACACAAAATACAATAATCAAGATACTTTTACACTAATATGCATAGAGGTCAAAGTTGTAATGTTCTTAAATAAAAATCAAATTGAAACAATAACAAACTGCGTGTTGTAGAGGACCCAGTGTTAAGAAATGACAAAAATAGCATTTTTATGCCCTTTACTAGTACATTGCTTAGGCAGTATGAAGCCGGATATTGTACTCAATTTAAGTCTTGCAAACGTACTTATAACAGCGTGTTTATTGCGTTCCTTTTTTTTTCTTTTAAAAATGTAAGTATGTCTTTTAAGCTTTAGTTTAAATGAACAATGTTTGTTATTGTTTGTGTCCATTATAATGTCATTAACGTTACACTTCCAACTGTTTCCTATAAAATTCATGCTATTTTTTAAACTCTTGATAACATATTTTTAACAGGCATTTTAATTCATTATAAAATGTTTTTAAAACACAATTAACTGAACGTTTCAAAACTGCAAACAGATACTGTATAAACAGTAACATTCTAACTTTAATACTTTGTTGGTTATAAGTTGCTCAATTAGATGGCCAACGATAAAACGGTGTCCTTTTAACTTTAAAATTAAAACTGCAATTCTTTTTGTAAGCTTTTAAACGCATTATGGTATGTTTTTTTATATAACCAAGTTAAAAGCCATGCTAAACAACATTTTTGGGTGAAACATATCATTTTGTTGTTTACTTTCTAATGTGTCACATATATATCAAAGTTAAAGAGAAACAAATATAGGACGCTTTATTTGATAGGCATCAAATTAATTTTTATTCAAAAGAAACTGTACCAGTCCTGATTTAGAGGCTATGGGTAAATGAGCATGAATGACAATATCTTTTATGAAATGACATGCCTCTTAGCTTATCAACACAATATACTGCTTGTTATTTTTTTTGATTACTTGTTATAAAATGTATTAACTAAGAAAATGATAGGTCTGGTGCAGCATTACAACTCAGATTCATTTACTAGCTCTGCCTTATTTGAAAACGTAGCATATATAACTTTACAAATATATGATAATTATATATTTGTCTTAACAGTTTTCAGTATAAACTGAGCCCAAACAGCTAATAAAGATTAAGACTTTTGTAATATTTTATTCTTTAAAGATATCTATTCAGCTATTTAAAAGAAACCAAAGAGGTATGTAGACCCAATTCACACTTGTTCACATTATACAAAAAATAGTTAATAACCTATTTGTTCTTCTTGTCAACATGGGTTCTTTTATAATAAATATCTACAAATTACTAAAATGATGTGTGGCTGGTTGGCATTTTGCTTGTTGTTGCCCTCGTTGATTGCAAGTGTTTTGTGTTTGACCATCGTTTTGTTAATTGTTTCTAGATGTCCTACAAGTTTAGTTATCATGTGTCATAGGACAGAGGATGACTTTAATTGTGTAGTGAAGTCAGTGTTCTGTCTCTTCCACGGGGTACTATGGGTTAATATGCAGCCTGTGATTGTGGCAGTCTCTACTCATACCCACTTCTTGAAAAACATTCGCTTGCGATGCAGGCAGTAGAAAAAGTTTACAAATGTAGGAGGAAAAATGTTTGTAAAGGTTACATTACATTCATTATACACTAAGCCTCAACAGCTAATACAGATTCAGGCATTATGTGTGTTTGAAATCAGTCATAGTTTGAAGAAAACGTTTTCAATGCAAATTGTTTGCCAACATCTATTTGTGTATATCAAAACTCAGATGGTAACATTGTTCTCTTTTTAGTTTTCTTATATGATTTCTGTTTATATCTAACGTGGCTTTTGTTATTCAATTAATGAAACTGATAATCATATCAAGTTTGTACTGCTAATGATTTGCTAAAACAATCACTATCTGAACCTAAAAAATGACTGGGTTATTTACAATACCATTTTTACTTTTATAAGACTTAAACAGGCAGAATAAGGCCAATCAAAATCTAAAAAGATCATTCTTAGTGATAGCAATTAGTGCTTGTATAACTGATGTTAACAAATTTGATTTTACCATAGTACCATTGCATAAGTTGAGTCATTGAACCAAGTTTGACCAAGTTATTGCCAAAATCCTGTGAATTGATTCCTTAATGTTAACAGGGTTTATCAAACATTAAATAATACATAAGTTTAAAAGACGTCAAGGTATTGAGAAAAACTGCAAAGCAAATATATCACGTTTTCTAGCAAGCTTTTTTTGGAAACACAATAGAAAAATGCACTATGCTAATAATGACCATTGTCACTAATGATAGACTTAGAGGTATTGTTAGGAAAGTATGGCCTTTGAAACAGAATAAAAATTGTGTAATTTGCTTTTGAATAATATTGACAAAATATTGACAACGTTACGAATGGTAAATTTGACAGCGAAATTTATATAGGAAACTTGTGATAAGTGTCAAGAATCTGTGCATATATAATAATAGTATCATTTATTTGGTACTTATTTTATGAATTTGACTCAGTTCTAATATGCGAGTAGCAGTACTCATTGTTGGTTTAAATATTTTAAAGGTGCGCTGTAGAATAAAAATGGAATTAAAGTAGATTCTATCCCAGATGCTATTACAGCTCTATGGAAAAAAAAGCAAACGTCTGCAAATACTTCCAGGATATTTCAGTACATATGATCCATCAAGTCCTATACTAAATAGAGGTTAGCCCAAGGTCCTGATTAATAGAGTCCAATCATCTAAAAATGTCTACGATACTAATATTGCAAGGGAGCCTTCCCAACTAATTAATTTAGAATGGGAATTTATACAAAATACTCTCCTGTTTTGTGGCATGACATTTTTGTAGAAACAGGCAAAACAATGATAAAAGTAGTATTCTCCCTAACTATATTGTTATATAGGATACCAACAACATTTTTTATTCTATGGCATCAAACTGAACACGATATAGATGCTAAAATACTATAGTCATAAATACAGGTATGGTTGGTGCCAAATGCAAGACGTAAATCATTGCAATATCCTAAAAATCCCCCCTTTTTATATGGCAATGATAAACGTATTTATAATGTTTCACGTCTTGATTTGCGCTTCTGGTTTAGAATGTTAAGTTAGCATTTTTGCATGTTGTTATAAACATAGTTGTTGTAATCTATTGCTGATAATCTATGTTAATATTTGAGGGCTTAAACAATGAGCGATTGATCTTCCTAAGTATGTAAGAGTGCAAAGATCAGGAATCGATACAATCAAGAACCACAGCTGACCCAGGATACCAATGGGAAAGTGACAAATTTACAGTTATGACGCCACCAACGATGGCCAAGAGGTCAGCCCTTTCCCAGCAGGTGACCACAAAGCACATATTAACAGACGCGCACAAAGACATAGCAAACACAAAAAAACCCATAAAGATCCACAAAAGAAGTACCGCTTTGGAACGGTCAGTTAAATATTTTATTGGAGGGATTAAACCAGTTTAACGGCGCCATCCTCACCCTTAATTCAGATGTGGATCAAGACATAGATATTTGGTTTGCATGAAAGACCCCTAATTTATCAATGCATCATCTCCTAAAACGTATAAATCAAGATATAACAAGGAGATAAAGCAAAGATAAGGACTCAACAGTAAATTAAACTGAATACCGGAGCAAAAGAAACCAACAGGTAAACCCGGTGGGCCCGACAAACAGCCAAAGCATCAGGCCCCTACCATCTCTTTAAGTCTGAACCATCATAGAGTCTGAAGTCCAACCCACCGCCGTGCAATTAAAGAGTAAAGCAAAGTTGCCAATCGTGATTTGGTTGATCACCAAGCATGCAGTCTGTTGCAATACATTAATGTTATAGCAAATCTTTTTATAATGGGAAATTATTTAAATAAAATGTGCTGAAAAATTATTAGAGCTAACAATCTTCTTCAATTTATACACCAAGTTACCATAGAAATCAGGTTCCAAAAGTCCTTGGCGCAAGAGAGATTTAAGTCCGACTTGGAATTTAGAAATTAAATTATAGTATCGTCTATAAAATTTAGAAAGGTTTTGCGAAAATAGTAAGTGAGTATGATCAGGAAATACCGCAATCACAAACCGCAGACAACCCTGTGGCACCGCGAGGAAGAGCCGCTCAACCATCACGAGACACCAGGAAGACAAATAAAGCAAAGCAACCAGCTCTCTCTTCCCCATCAAGATGATTGCAATACTAGAACGGACACAAAGCAACGTACAACAAAACATGGAACAATTACAGACTCCCACAATGGGAATAACAATAAACAAAAAGTCAACAACAACAGAACCACCACCTTAGAACGGACAGCAGCCTAAGCCCCCGGGGGGCTTAAATGCATTTTACTGGTACCAAATCTTCGCCCTAGATTCTGCTGTTGTTGAAGTACAATAAATGTTCAGTTCGCATGGAGGCCATCAAACTAATGCAATGTATCATCATGGAGTAACACTCTAATCAAATTAACACACCATGATGAAACACAGAAAAGGGCTCATGACTCACAAATAGTCAGAGCTAAAGAAAACCTCAAGTTGAGCCACGGTGGGTCCAGCTACAGATAAGCATCAGGCACCAACCCGCCGATTAAAGCTTTACGTCAGAGCCGTCATAGAGTCTGAGGCCAGACCCACCGTCGTGCAATTAAAGAGGAAACTTTCTGAGTTAACAATTTATTGCGAGTGTTGAAGTCAGCAACATAGCTAGTTACTCTAGCAAAACAAATGAGTGCAGAGATAAAGACTCCATAGGATGTAGAGCGAGTTATTTTATGCTTTATATTTCACATCTAAATTGAGATGTTGACAGCTTGAAGCAAAATGCACGGTTAATTGCATTACATGCACACCTTTTTGTGACACAGAGATAAAAGCAACCATTTAAGCCTTTCAGGTGATACTTTTATTATGAAAAAAAAAGTAATAAAAAGGCTGGTCACTTGATTTATTAAGACATCTTAAAATGCATTTTGTTTGCCCAATATATTCAGATTTTTTTCAATTAAAGCATTCATTCTTCTTTTGAAGTTAAATCTCAGTTATATGGTAGGTTTTAACAGACAATATTACATATTTTGTGATTACTGAGCACAGAGATGGTAGTCGTTTTCACAGTGTAGCGGTTTGGTCTTAAAGTGGCACTATAATAACGTTATTTATAAAGAAAGCCACGTATATAACAGTAATACCAGATGTCTAAACTAATTATAATCAAATTGCTACGAGGCTGAATTCAATTAAAAGATACAAATGATATTTTAAATGATATGTTAAAGCACGAAAAATGACAATAACACTGGAAATGGAGTTCCTATTATTTATTAACAATTGGCTGTTGCATGGTAATTACCCAATTTCCAAAGAATCTACATTCATTGATTTTGCCACTAATTGTGTGGTTTAGAAAAGCATAGTCTACAAAACTCTCTCTTCAGGTCGTTTGGCAATCCATGGTCTTGTAATAAACAGTAACATATTTTAGAGTAAGTAATGTTTATAACAGTAATAGAGGAGTAAACTATTTTAACTTTTACTGTTCGTTTGACACACTGGATTAATTACTTTAAAGACAAACTGCAGATGGTAAGAAATATGACTTATCTGGTCAAAATTAACTTTTCTTTCAATTTCTAAGAAGTAATGAAGTCAATAGTCTAGCATGGGGATAGCTATGGTTACCCAATAATTTAACATCTTTTGCAAGACTTAAAATGTGCGCAATATAAGTTTTCCAACCCCTGATATATAATTCTAACTCAGACTATAGTCAAAAATTCTACTACTTTCCTGCCACTTTTTTCCAAATTGCAACTCTTTGGGTCCTCTTTGAATGTATCTCTTTCTGAATCAAATATTTTTTCATATGTTTCCAAACAGGAATCACTGTTTTCCGATCGGGCTTCACAACTTTCTCAAGATCCAGGTTGGGAATCGCAGACTACGAGAAAAAACCCTGATTTTAAACCTTAATAACCTTTTTCTAGACAGTTTAAAATAATTCTGAACGGTCTACAGTTTGGAAGTTTATTCATCTTTGGACTGTTGAAATTTGGTGAATATCCATTTAAAACGGTGAAACGTTTTTTTTCATTTTCTGAGACCACTATAAAAATGATAAAATGGAGCCCGATCAAGTAGCAAGTTACTAATAATAGTATTATTTACCTGTATTTTTCTCTCAATTTATGTAGGTCAATGGAGCCCGATCTGGCATCTCTGCGCAACAAACAAATCAAATCCCACCATTGGTTGGAAATCAAAGCGAAACACCTTCCTACCTTCAGTTTAAATTGCCCCATTTCATATATTCACATAAAGAAACAAACATTGTTATTCCCAAAATCGAATCTAAAAATATGGCGTGCATTGTCTCTCACCAAAAACCGATTATTGCTTTGGTAGCCATCTTGGATTTTCAGGCGATACACCTATCGACTTGAATCGCGAGCGCTTGCAAGCACCTTGGGGGAACGCTTGCCTTCAGAGAGAAAGCACTCGATAGCACTCCGAGCGCTTGCATTGTTGAACACGCCTCTGCTTCGTATTAATTTAGGTCACTGAAACATTTCTTAAGTAGAGGAGATTTTAAGCCATCGAATGAAAGGGTAAAAACAGATAAACGTCAAATAAGCAAATGGGCTGTTAACTCTGACCTGCCAAACAATATGAGGATGATTCAATGATAGCTTACAAAGACTATGACACAAAATTGATACTTCTCGTATTTCTTAATTTAAAAAAGTATGGAATCTTTCAATTATAACATTTTGTCACATGAAACAATTGATCCATATCTAAAAAGTTTACATTTTAATGCGTTAACTTCATTTTAATAGGGCACTTTTTTTCTTTCATGTGTTACTTACGAATGAACACTCTTTAACATACTACCAAAATGATTGTTTTGTCTTCTTTTTTGAGATGCATATTAAAGCTGCTATCCAAGTGGTGCGCTTTTAAAGCCCGTCAGTATAATTACACAAACCTTAACACAAAGCGCAACTTTCAAGCTGCAATGGAAACCACAAATGCTAAAAGATCCTGGTGTTGCCATGGAAACCAATCTCTCATGAAAATGTTTTACCCAAAATATTTAGGTATATGTGCCACTATGTGGTACACAAATACATGTAGTTTAATTGTAGTCCTTGGCACGAATCGTCTTTGTATTGTCCTCAGAAATATCCCTAAGATAAATCAGCGAAAAACAGGAAAATAACAAGACTTGAATAGTGTTTAAGATTTATTACATGTAGATAAAATGACAAGCTATATTTCAAAAAAAAAAAACCTGGTCAAAATAAGTTAAGCCCCTGCTGAAATTTTCTCATAGACTTAATGCACACACTTTCATGTTTGCTTGATCATAACGTTTTATTGCATAAAATTTTCAGCCATTCTTCTCAGTATTTGCTAGGTTTCACTAGTGTTGATAACATGCCTATAGAGCATCAGACATTTCAGTAAATGTCCCATTTCGTTCCCTACCAATTCTTTAGTAAAACTGACAAAAATATGGGTACTCTTGGACAAATTTACCACATGTCGAAAGACAATCGGTATTTCCAATTTAAAATTTGTGTAAATACACCTAAGAAATTGTCTATTTGTTTGTTTTTTGTTTGTTTGATTTGATTCTTTACGTCCCATCAACAATCTTTTAGTTATGTAGAGACGGGTCTTACTGGGTTGAACCAGTACTAAGCTAGGATTAATGTGTCTTGCTCAAGGACACAACGCAGTGACGCTGGTGAGGCTCCTACCCGCGGCTCCTTGGTCTCGAATCGAGAACTCTACCACTGAGCCTCTGCGCTGTTATTGTCTTATTTGAGTTGAGTAAGAAATACAATTGTTTTAGACATTTTTGACATGAATAACTAAACTTTGTGAATTTTACATCAGGCTTATCGAAAAAAAACAGACATGGGGCTTAACTTATTTTGACCAGTATATATATATATAGTAAGTAGCATGTGTTTATTACAGACAGTTCGAATACATAAGCAAACACTTTAATGAGATTGTGGCAGTTCTTATTTTATAAAGCCACTTCACTAATAACAGGGTTCAATCTTATGGACCCCAATCTTAGTCAGCAGGGGTAGCCGTACATTTAATGATGCTGATTAAGGCTGGGTTTGGGTTAGGTTATTATGGCTGACAGTTGAAACACGTCTACATGAGGAGCTACAGTAAATCCTGTCTTAAGCAACCATTCAAAAAGAAGACCAAAAATTGGTTTTCAAGACCGATTATCGCTTACTGCAGGTCAAAAGTATTGCAGAATGCTCCAAGAGAGCATTCTGTAATACTTTCGACCTTCATTAAGCTACCATTTGTCATTTAAGACCTTCGTTTTGTCTATTTTGAATGGCCGCTTATAACAGGTTTTACTGTATCTAGAAGTCTGTTCTGCAGTCTGAATTTACTCTTTGTTCTTCTGGTAGGATATCCTCTAGTGGGTCCATATACGACAATTTATCTCGTACCTGAACAAAGAAAATATGTCTCATTTGAGCCATGACATGTGATTTCCAACAATGTGGCATTTTGACATTTGTAGACTAAGACGAGCCTGTGCAGACTCCTTTTAAGCTTAGAAACTCCAAATGGTGTTCAGTCAGTAGCTTAACAATCATAGAATACTCAAGCGACTAGCAAAGGCTCTGATCAGACTGCGCATATGCGCAGGCTGATCGGAGGCTTTGCTGGTCGCACATACCACATTGTTGGAAATCTCATGCACTGGCTCATTTAAGATCACATACTCGTACATAACAATCAATTCAACTCCTTCATCAACACATATACAGTAAAACCTGTCTTAAGCGGCCACTGAAAATAGACAAAACAAAGGTATGAATGGAATATGGTTGCTTAATGACGGTCGAAAGTATTGCAGAATGCTCCCTTTGGAGCATTCTGCAATACTTTTAACCTGCATTTAAGCGATAATCGGTATTGAAAACCACTGTTTGGTGTTCTTTTTGAGTGGCCGCTGAAGGCAGGTTTTACTGTACCAAATGGATTAAACTCTGTTTCCTACTTTTGAGAGCAAAATTTAGAAATCGTCAATACTATTCGATGAGACACTCATTGAACCTTTAGACATTGATATCGGTTTTAAGATGATATTCTGCTTGACATTTTAAAATGTTCTGCAATGAAGACAAATGATGATTCTTTTCACTTCAACGCTGATTCTAGAATCAGTTTATGTGACAGGGCACACTATTTAGAATATTTCGAAGGTAAATATCAAAGCTTCGGATTTCTAAAAGTATGTATTGGTTAGAAAAAAAATAAACATTTTGCTGAATTTAATGCCCATCTCAATCCTACGAAACAGGTCCCTCTTCGTCATAACACAGTGTTGATTTTATGCAGTGAAGGAGTTGGATCAGTGGCCGTAACATAGACATTTACAAGAGTGGGTACACATACTACTATATTTCCATTAAATCTCCACTCGAAAATAATAGCAACTAATACGGAAAATTACACTGATATAATTTGGGCCTCAAGGAGAGAAAAGCTGTCTTTGGAGGTTTACGAACAACAGAGGCCAATACCAGCCTGCGCATCCGCGCAGTCTGATCAGCACCTTTGTTATTCGCGTATTGGAAAGCATCATATTAAGACTTGCTACAAGCGAAATTTCAATTTTCTAGTAAGTCTCCGTAGCTGAGGAGACTGGTTTGAAACTCACTTTGTCGGAAACCCCAAGGATAGGTTTTCTTGTGTCGCGGCCCATTTGGTTTAAGTTCTTGGGATGCTGCTTGAATGCTTGCTGGGTGACAATGTAGACTGAGACGCGACATTTGATTTCCAACAATGTGGTATTTTGACAAGTGTAGACTCAGACGAGCCTATGCAGCCTCTTGTAAAGCTTAGAAACTCAAAAGTTTGTTCGGTCAGTGGCTTAACAGTCATAGAATATTCAAGCGACCAGCAAAGGCTCTGATCAGTCTGCGCATATGCGCAGGCTGGTCTGAGCCTTTGATTGTCGTACATACTACATTAATGGAAATGTCATGCCATGTCTCATGTATACATGTGCATGTACATACGTACTTAATTTAGCATACGTAAAAATACACGAATACAATAGTCAAGGTATAGTAGAGGAGCCAGTGTTCAAAAATGTCAAAAATAAGCCTTTAGGTATGTCCCCTTTTTAGCAGAATTTTTACTTGTTTTATCCTTTAGTACATAGTATAGGCAGCATGAAACCAGATATTGCACTCAATTAAAGTCTTGCAAACATACCTGTAACAGTGTGTTTAATACGTTACCCCTCATTTTCTTAAAAACAAAAATATGTAATTAAGTCTAATAAGGTAGAAGTTGAAATGATTAGATGAACATAACATTTATGCAATCTGTAAGAATATACTATTTTCTACACATATTGATGTTTTTAAATCTTGTTTGGGTCCATTATTATGTAATTTACGTTACATTTTCAACTATACTCTTAAAATTATTGATATTTTGTTAAAAAGTTTCATTTGATAAATATTTCAATATGTGTTCAACTTCAGGATAGCATGTATTTAAAAGAGCATTAACTGACCACTTCAAAACTGCAAACAGATACGTTCTAACATAAATACTTTGTAAGTTATAAGCTGTTTAATTAGATGACCATAGATAAAACTTTATATAAGTTTAGAACCTCTTAAATTTAAAAATAAGCATGCATTTTTTTCTGTTAGCTTTTTAACACCTTATTTTGATTCTTTTGATATCACCGACTTTAGAGTAATACTTAACAACATTTCTGAGGTAAAATATCATTTTGTTATTTGATTTTCAATATGTAACGTATAAACCAAAGTTGAAGACAAACAAATATTGCTTAATAGCTTAAATTATACATCACTAGAAAGTTTATTTCATAAAAAGGGGAGGGGCTGTGTTTGATCGGCATAAAAAGAGCATTTGTTCCAAAAGAAGAAGTTATCAGTACTAATAAGGAGACTGTGTATATGGTTGTATTTTTTTCTTTAAGAAATGGTATACTTCTTTACTTAAAAACAAAACACATTGTTTTCTAATTATCTATGTTATGTTATGCATTTTATAAAATTATAAAATGATGTCTGATGCAACATCTCAACTAGGATACATTCCCTTAAGCTTGTTCAGTCAAATTTGCTAAAGTAACATATATAACTATATATAAACGAATTCTATATCATGATTATACATTTGTCTCAACCGTTTAACATTTTCAACTGAGCCTGAAAACCTAAAACAAATTTATATATTTGCACATTTTTTCTTTTAATTGAACAAAACAATCTAATAAGCTATTCAGAAGCAACCAAAGCTTTGTGTCGAACCTGTTCACACTCATCACTATATATAAAATAGTAAATAACATATCTGTTGGATTAAATCAGATTCATTAATGATAAAATATCTAAGAATTTCTGAAATGATGTGTGGATGTTGGAAACATTTTTTTATTTGTTATTCCTATTAGTTGTGGGAGTTTTGTATCGGGCCTTTTATTCTAATTTGTTTCTATCTCAGCAATCATCTTGACAAGGAAGAGAGCTGGTTGCTTCACTTTAATTATATTGTAGATATCTGTGTTCCGTGTCTCTTCCTAAAGGTGCAGTGGGTCAGTCAGGAGTTTGTGATTTTGACAATTCCTAGTCATGTTCACTTAAAGAAAGAAGACGTTTGCTGGCAATCTAGACAGCATCACTCCTTTATGAATAATAAAATAAAATGTCGTTTACGTTACATTAAATTTAAGGGAACATAAGTGTTTGTTATCATTTATTCTTTAAGAGAGTGGCTCTGTTATGCAAATTGTTTAAGTCACATCTATTTATGCATATATCAGAACTCAGAAGGTAACTTTAAAATTTATTCTAGTTATGAACTTAAATTTCAGCTCATTTTATGGGTATTAATTAGTTAGTTTTAAGGACTGAATGACGGTTGTTATGATTACTTATTGTGAGTGTAAAAAATGAATAGTGTCCTGCTGAATAAAGCAAACATTAAAGCAGATTCTATCACGTATGCTGATAAGCTATATATCTAAAAATCAAACGTCTGCAAACATTCTGGAACATATGATCAATTAAGTCCTATTCTAGAAAGTTGTTTGCTCAAGGTCCTGATTATCGAAGTTTTATCAATACTAACAATGAAGGGGAGCTTTTCCAACTTATTAATATACATGTGTCTGTTTCTAAAGTATTCAAATGGAAATTTAGAATAAATGCTGTCCTGTTTCATTGCTTCGCAAACTTGTAGAACCAGGCAATACAATGATAAAGTAATGATCTTTATATTTTTTTATATACATTACCAACATAAATAATACTCTTCTTCCAAAGCGGACACGCTGTAGATTCTAAAATTTTATAACCCCAAGGATAGTTAAGGCGGGTGCTAGATCAAAGACAGAAATCATCACGATTTCCACAAACTTCAGTTTTGTTTCATATGACAACGATGAAGGTATCTTTAATGTTGGACTTCTGCTTGGAATATCTTACAATTTTAGAGTTTTAAGGTATATTTTGTGCCTTATTGTTTACAATATAGCTGCTGTAGCGAATAACTGCTTATAAATGCATATATTTGATGGCTTTTACAATGTGTGATGGATCTGACTAAGTTACTGCGTGCTTTTTATTTATTCATTGAGCTGTTGACGGTGAACGAACATGTCTTGTATATGTCATTTAATGCCTTTTAATGCATAAAAAGAAGCAAATACATGGTAGTGGCACATATTTTAAAGAATCATTTAAGCTTTTTGAAACAATTTAGTTATGAATGATAAATAGGTATCAATAATCCTATTTACATGATTCCTAAAACATAAACTTAATGGCATTTATGTGCTTTATTTTCAAGTTTTTCCTTCTAAACCAAATACGATTTTGCTGATGTTGCATCTCATTCATATTAAATTTTTAAAAATACAATGTTTTTCAATCTAATTTAGAGCACTAAGGTGGTAATTTCATTTTCACCTACTAGCTGTTTGAACGCATATTCACATAACATTGCACAAAAATATTGTTTTAAAAGAAAGTAACGTATATAACAGAACTTCCAGGTGCCTAAACTAATATTATTATTCTGCTATTAAGCTGCATCTAATTAAAATATCAATCATAACGATATGAACAGAACAGAACAGAATTTTATTGGAACTTCAACATGTAAGAAAACGATGCAAATGATAATAACACTATACTAGGAGTTTGCTTATTATCTAACGGTAACGTATTAGACTTGGCTATTGCATGGTAAATGCACATGTTCATCAAAAGCTAACAGACATTTATAATATTTAAAGTAGCTAAGAAAATCTGATGCACAATAATCTCCCTCCACAAGTCTTTTGGCAGCCCATGGCTTAGTAAACCATAGTAATATGTTTGAATGTAAGTAACATATAGAACAATTACGTAAGCGTAAGTCATTTAAACTTATTGTCAGCTTCGAGTTTTTAATTAAGTACCTGTAAAGTGATATGCAGATAGTAGGAAATGTTATCTATCTGGTCTAAATAACTTTTCTTTTCAGTAATGCAGCGAATAGCCTACTGCATGAAGCCTGCATGAGGGTAGCTATGGTTACCCCTTAAATAAACATCTTTTGCAAGACTTAAAATTTGTGCAATATCTGTTTTCACACTTCTGAAACACCATACAAACTGAGGATATAGTCTAAAATTCTGCTACTTTCCGGCCACTTTTTTCCAAT
Organism: Loripinus fragilis; assembly: GCA_964019695.1. NCBI lineage: Eukaryota > Metazoa > Mollusca > Bivalvia > Lucinida > Lucinidae > Loripinus > Loripinus fragilis. The sequence goes on from OZ026527.1 coordinate 27,768,497, forward strand.
TTTTTAATCTCTGGCTCTCCTACTAGTAAGCAAGTTCTGCAACAAAAATGTCCAAATACCACATAACTTTTCAAAAAAAAAAGATTGACTTGTGTTGTGTATGGCGTCCTAAAGCTGAATGGCAAAACACTCATTACCTTTACTTCTCGTGCGCTTTTCATGCTTAACACCTAGTGGAGGCTTGGTACGAGCCAAAGGAATAAACTCTGTTCTTATTCATACTTCAAACGAGGAGAATTTTATATTCTGTGAAGCATACAGTAAAATTATAAAATAATTAAATGATTCATGCAATCTGAGCTTAGAGTTAATAACTTTTTTTTCAAGCTGGACTCATGAGCATGACCTTTGTCCTGGTCATAAATTTAAAAATGCCAGCCTTTTAGCAAAAAAAGATACTTTATAAAATCAAGAAGTTCATCTTCAGAATATTCCCATATTAGGAATATGTCATCCAAGAACCTTAGCCAGATGAGGGGTTGACGGTGATATATATATTAATTACAATTATCCTCATATCTACTGGATATTTAATAAGCCTGTATTGGCATTTAAAAGACCACAAAACCTTGCTGACATTTTAACGCATTCAAAAATGAATTTCAGTAAATCTCATACAGGGTCAGTATCTTCATGCAAAAGACGCAGATGTACCCATTGTAAGAGTATTAATGAATCAACAGAATTTGTTTGTTCCAATACAAATGAAGCTTTTTTGCTTAAATATGATTTTGATTGCACTTCTGAAAATGTTATTTATCTAATAACATGTAAAAAATGTCATGCACAATATGTTGGTCAGACGCACCAAAAGGTTTCAAAGAGAATGAACAGTCATCATTTTGATATTTGTCATTATCCAGATAATTTCACAAATGTTTCTTTACATTTCAATGAAAATGGCCATACTCCAAGGGATTTCTCATTTGCCCCTATTGATAAAGTTGAGGCTGAATGGCCTAGATTATTGAAAGAAACCTACTGGATGCATCGTCTGAATACCATTCATCCAAACGGTATGAATTCCAAGGTACTGTACCAAATCCCTTAAATCTTCGCATGCTATATTCTTTGTCGTTTGCTGATCAACCTTTTTGTTAAACGGTTTGGATCCAGATCAGGACCTACAGTTTGTTTGGTCCTGATCTGGATCTTAACTGCTTGAAATGGTGATCAGCAGACGATAAAAGTAACTGCAAGCAAGGTAATTTAAGTAAAACAATATTTGGTATGGATATATGCATATTTAATGTATACATATGCTGTTTGTCACTACTTATT